>CM076578.1:1962074955-1962561646 GCA_034641835.2 Pinus albicaulis | reverse complement strand
AGCGACACCAGCCGCACCCGAGACGGCAATTTTTCAGAAAATCTGCCGCCGAAACAGCCGGAACGGGGGGGTCGCACCTTTTGGCCCAAAACCTGCGACCTGGACGCACTTTTCAGCCTGTAACCTGCGACCTCAACCAAAATCAGGTCAGAACCTGCGACCTGCCTTTTTTCCAGCATTTTTTCTGTAATTTTTCCGGGTTCTGCTGCAGCCTCTGCCAGGGTTTTCCAGCCTCTGTCTCAGCCCGCCTTGACCAAGATCTGATCTGTTTTTACTCATCTAAGTGGGAACCCAGCCCCTTAGGGCTTTAGTACCCTCCACTTTTCGTGGAAGAGTTTCAGCTGTTTCAGCCGTCGGTTTCAGAGCTTCAGCCCCCTCTTTTTCCAGATCTGTGACCTCACTTCCAGATCCTTTGAAATCAGCCTCTTTTCCTTTCAAATCACCTCTTGTCATTTTGTTTGGACCTCCTCTAAAGGCCTCTGCCTTGCCCCCCCCCGGTTTTTTGCTGATTTCCCTTTTTTCAGCCACCTTGCCTCTGTCTCTTGGCTGTGATCTGCACCCCTTATCTGCAGCTTTATCCTCCGGATCTCTGTCCCCTTTGACCCTAGATCTGTTGAGCTTCCTTTGTGTGTGTTTCCATAGTTTTTCCTTTCTTTTCAGCATAGTTTTGAGAGACCCACTTTCTTGGGTTTGATAGATGCATATGTAGCTGTTATTTTTCTGTTATTTCAGCATTTTTATTCTGTTCTCTGTAGGTTTATTTTCAGCTACGTTGCACACTCTTTTGCTCTCAACAACGGAAAGGGTTTAAAAATTAAAATTAACGCACACCACACACTGACCCTAAGTGAAGAAGCGCCTGGTTTACACCGCCTAGCAAAGACTCTAAAATCAATTGTCACTGCACCTTATCTGCCCTTGACCTTCTTGATTCTGTCCCTTTCTGCCCTTGTCGGTTTCCTTCTTCCTGTCATCATTGCGCCCCCAAGGCGCCTTTCCCGGAGACTTCTTGGCCTTCATCCTCAGTTCCCGGTTGATCGACCTGCTCCGCACCGTCGTCGTCGAGCCAGTCCACCTTCCAGTCCGCACTCCGACTCCTCTCCTGATTCCTCAGGTCCCCCTTCTCCTCCCGGTTCTCCCCCTTTTACTTTCACCATGTCTGGATCAGGGCCTAATGCTAGCGGCCCCAATACCGGCCCTACTTCTAGCGGAACCGTCACAACCACTACTCCGGCCACCCCTGTGCTGCCGTACATTGCAGGCCTCAGCCTCCCCGATTTCCATCAGTTGATTAACGACCCCATTCACCACAATGCTACCTGGCCCACTATGCCCACTAAGTTACCCTCTGATATCCCTAAGTTCGAGGGCCTTAATGGCGAAGACCCAACCAATCACGTCCGGTCTTTCCACATGTGGTGTTCCTCCAACTCCATTACCGATGACTCCATCCGTCTTCGTTTGTTCCAACGCACGCTTACCGGCGAAGCTTCTAAATGGTATGTCGAATAGGCCACTTCCTCCCATACCACATTCGAGACTCTTGCCCAAGCCTTCTTGTCGTACTTCCAGCTCCCTCTCCGATACGACACTGGTACGGAGCTCTTGACTTCATTTAAGCAATCCTCTTCCACACGCCTTTCTGCCCATGTTCAGGAATGGCGACGAAGACGGAGCTTATGTCGAGCCCCTCCCTTTGAAGATCGGGTTTACATGGACCGGTTCCTTCGCACCCTCCCATCTCCCATCGGAAAAGATGTCGCCTCTCACTTTCCTCAATCTGAAGAAGCCGCCCTCCAAATAGCTTTAAAATATGACCTGATCTACGCTCAATCTGGTTATGTTTATACCGTTCTTTCTGACATCCCCAGGCCCGGTGGCGCTAACGCCCCGGGGGCATCTCATTCCGCCGACGGTATTGTTGGATCTCTTTCCCACCCCTCTGCTCACCCTCCTATGAGCCATGGCCCTCCTCAGGGAGGGGCCAGCACCTCTAGCACTCTGCCCCCTCCCGGCGACATGTATCCAGGATACGGCATGCCTCCTCCTTTTGCCCAACCTCCTGCTTACCTCAATGCTGCCCAACCCAACCCTTACTTTTATCCGCAGCCTGGTGCGCCAGCTCCCCCAGCATATGCGTTTCCGCCTCCCTTGCCTCCTCACCACCTGCAACAGCCCTTACAACCCCCTCCAGGGCACGTATTTGCGCAGCAGGGTGCGTTTAATCCCCCTTCCCAAAGAAGGCGGAGAGGCAACCAGAACCCATCTGCCCCTGGTAACCGAGGACCCAATTCTGGTCAAGACCCTAACACTAGCAACCAGCCTCAGGGCATTCCGCCCAGGCCGGACAGGCCGCTTCGCACAAACAAGCCCTGTTCGTGTTGCGGTGTTTACGGTCACTACACTCACGATTGCCCTCTCTTACCCCAGATGCGACAGATGTGGGAGTCTCAAGCCACATTGCGCAGACAACACGCCTCCCCTCACGCTCCTCCTAATGTGGCCACCACCCAACCAGCTGTGTTCACTGATCCTTTCCCTCAACAGGGATTCGTGGCTACCCAACCCTCTGACAGCCATGCAGCCACACCCTCGTCCATTTCTAGTTCCTCTGATTACCAGATCCTTATGATGCGCTCCGATCCTTCCCCTTCCGTCGCTCCTGCTGACAACCAAATGATTGTTTTTGACGCCACCCAATCGGACCATCCCCCTCTTCCTCCTTCCATTGCTTTCCAACTCCCTGTCAAAATCCGGAATGCCACGGTATCCCGGTGTATAATTGATGAGGGGGCATCCACCTGTGTGATGTCCGCTTCGGTTTGGAAGCAACTCGGATCCCCTGAGCTGGCCCCTTCCACGATCACCCTCCGAGCGTGGGACGGTCATACCTCCCTGCCTATTGGCCTGTTTCATAACTGTCCCATCACTCTCGCCGGTAAGACCGTTTGCATTAATGTCGAAGTCATTAACGCCCCTCTAGACTACAACATTCTATTGGGGCGAAGCTACACCTATGCCATGTCTGCTGTCCCCTCCGCGGTCTTCCGCAAGATGTCTTTTCCACATAATGGGAAGATAGTCACCATTGACCAGCTATCTTATCACGAGTCGCCGTCTCCGACCCCCTCCGAGACGACCATCTCTTCCGTAGCCAACAAGCAAACCGTCGATTCCTTGACCAGTGTCTCCCCCGACGTCTATAAAGATTCTACCCTGCTTGGTACTTTCCCTCGCCTTCCCCCCCCTCCTGTTACTGATCCCAGCTTGTCGAATGTTTGCATGATGCAATCGTCTCAGGCCACCCATAAGCGGCCTGCCTCGGCTAGTCCGCAACCTCCTCCCCGCCCTCCGCGACCCGCTTCTAGCCATTCATCTCAGCCAGCCGGACCTTCTCCTTCTGGCCCTACCCCCACAGCTGGTATCCCCGAACCTCTTCATCCTCCCGTCTCGGTTCCCCCTGGCCTTGCCCATCTCGGAGCCGTACCTCCTGGTCATTACCCCGCTAGACAGATCCCCTTCTTGGCTCCCCCTCCTGGAGTATCTTCTGTCCCCGTCATGGCCACCCTCTCTCTCCCTAACTTGACCTTAGGCATTCCGGTCTGGTACCTTGACCCCCCAGCCGCCACCCCCCCTGGTCACCCCAAACCTTATATGGCTTTGACACCGGTTCAACCGGTCCCCCTCGCTTCCTCCATAGCCACCGTGCCCCCAGCACCTCCACAGGACCCTTCTCCTGTTGTGACGGTTCCCGGGAAGACAGGCAAAGCCCGAAGGGGGGCAACCCATCACGATCCGGCCCCCCCGACATCCATTACCCCCCCACGACCACCAAAGCCCGCCATTCGATGCGCTTTGTGTGATGGCGTCGGTCATGCCACTCACATGTGTCCTGAATTGCCCCACCTCAAGCTTCTGGTCAACGAGACATTCCCCGACTCTGATCTCCCAGAAGTCCATGTCACTATCCCCGACTCCCTCCCAAAACTCAAACACTTGCGCACAAACCACCCTTGTGCCTTGTGCGATTTTCACGGCCATTACACCCACCTCTGTCCCCGCCTTGACGAGTACCATTCCTCCTTGGACTTGTACCGCCAATTCAAGGCCGCTTCGCTCGGACCAAAGGACATTCACATTCCGCCCCCCGCTTTTAAGCCAACGGAGCCCTCCGTCACCATTTTGCATCTGTCATCATCCTTGAGACCTAATTCACCAGCCACTCAACATACTGATCCCCTCAGCTTCTCAGCCGACCTTGGGTCTGTTGATATCGTCCATATGAGCCCTTCTCCTCATGATGAACCGTTCCCCACCACTACTCCCTCAGGTGTCCCTTCTGTCTCCAATCTTCCCATCTTCCAATCTGATGAAGACATCATGGAAGCCATGACCAACCCCGACTTTCCCTGGGATGATATGCACCATCGCGCATATTTCCTCCCACAGCAATCCCACGACCAATACGCTGTGGAAACCAAAGACTTCATCCCCCATGCAGTTGATTGGTTCAAAAACCCCATTCCTACACCTGACGCTTTCGAAGAAGGAAACATGGCCAATATCTCGTCTACCATCAAAGTTAACATTTCGGCCACACCAGGAATCGAAGAATACATCACATTGGGTGCCCAATGCACCTCGGAAGAAATTGCAACTTACACCAAGCTTTTCAAAGAATTCCGCGATATCTTCGCCTGGTCCTATTCTGAAATGCCCAGACTCGATCCTGCCATTGTCGAGCATCATATCGACACCTGGCCTGACGCCAAACCAGTCCGCCAAAAGATGAGACCCATTCATCCTTCCCGACGTGACGCTATTAAAGCCGAAATCGATAAGCTCAAGCAGGCCGGTTTCATTTACCCCATCGAATACACCACTTGGGTTTCTAACCCCGTTCCTGTTCTCAAGAAACAAGGCACCATTCGTGTCTGCACGGACTTTCGCGACCTGAACAAAGCTGGTCCCAAAGACAACTTCCCCACACCGTTCATCGACCAAATCATTGACGAGTGTGCGGGGCATGAGATCCTATCCTTCATGGATGGTTTCTCCGGATACAACCAAATTGCTATCCGTCCTGCTGATCAATTAAAAACCGCGTTCATTAGTCCGTGGGGAACTTTCGCTTACCGGGTCATGCCTTTCGGCCTAAAAAATGCCGGCGCCACCTTTCAACGGGCCATGTCTTATTGCTTCCATGACTTAGCTCATATTATCCTTGCCTACTTAGATGACCTCACGGCACGTTCTAAGCATCGGGCGCAACACATACACGATTTGCGCACCATTTTTCTCCGATGTCGCAAGTATAATATCCCACTTAACCCGTTGAAATGCGTCTTTTGCGTTCCTGCCGGCCGCCTCCTAGGCTTCATCGTGTCTAAGGACGGTATCACTCTTGACCCTTTGAAGGTTCAAGCCATCCTTGAACTCCCCATCCCGCGTACCCTCCGCCAGCTCCAAAGCCTCCAAGGCAAAGCTAATTTCCTTCGTCGGTTCGTCCCTGACTACGCCACCACTGCGCACGGGTTCCTTAGACTCCTACGCTCCCATATCCCCTTTGTTTGGGATACCCATGCTCACGAGTCTTTTGATGCCCTCAAACAAGCTCTCACATCTGCTCCCTTAATTCGCCCTCCTGACTTTGATCGGGACTTCATCCTATATATCTCCGCTTCCACCTATTCGGTCGCTGGAGTCCTTATCCAAGAGGATGACCATGGCATCGAGCATGTGATCTACTATGTTAGTAAGAACCTTGTGGGACCCCCTGTCTCATATTCCTATGACGAGAAATTAGTGCTGGCTATCGTGTTCTCAGTCCAAAAACTTCGTCATTATATCCTCCTGCGCTCCACCAAGGTTGTGACAAATTCCAACCCCATGGCCTTCCTACTGAGTCGTCGTATACTTACTGGGAAGTACGCTCGTTGGGTCGTTATCCTTCAGGAATTCGACCTTGAATTTGTCACCCCAAAAAGTAAGAAAGGCTTAGCCCTCGCTGAGCTTATTTCTGAATTACCTACCGGATCGCAAGACCCTCCCGTTAATGACGATTTCCCCGATGAACACCTGTTTGCCATTACTTCCGATGACCCGTGGTATGGCGATATTCTTACTTATTTGCGAACCCAAAAGTTCGCCCTCCACCTTGACCGTGAGGCTCGTCGACGTATCCGACACCAAGCCCCCCGATACCTTCTTATTGGTGACGACCTCTATCGTTGCGGGGTTGATACGGTCCTTCGTCGTTGCCTCACACACGCTGAAGCTGAGCAGGTCCTTCATGCCTGCCATAGCAGCGCTTGCGGTGGCCACCTCTCCGGTCTCGCTACTGCCCAAAAAATAATGCGCGCCGGGTATTTTTGGCCTTCCCTCTTCAGTGATTGCATCGAGGCAGTCAAACACTGTCCCAACTGCCAACATTTCGCCCCAAAGGCGAGAGCTCCACCAGCTCCCCTCCATCCGGTCGTTTCCACTGGTCCCTTTTGTAAATGGGCCATCGACTTTATGGAGTGTCGCCCACCATCCTCTAGTAGCCACAAGTATATCATCGTGGCGGTCGACTATTTCACCAAATGGGCCGAGGCCATGCCAACGTTCAACAACACGGCAGCTACCGCGTTCCTCTTTTTCTTTAACCATGTTATAGCTCGCTTCGGGGTTCCCAAGCAACTGGTCTCTGATCACGGCAGACATTTTGAAGATGAGATATGGCGTGAGCTATCCTCACTGTTGGGTTTTGAGCACCAATATTCCTCCTCCTATTACCCCCAAGGTAATGGCCAAGTTGAAGCAGTCAACAAAACCCTCAAGACTATGCTTCAACGAACAGTGAATAAGCACAAAAATAACTGGCATCTCATGCTCTTTCCTGCCTTATGGGCCTATCGAACCTCTGTCAAAACCGCCACCGGGTTCACCCCTTTCCACCTCGTCTTTGGAGAGGAGGCAGTTTTACCGATCGAGTGTGAAATTCCTTCTCTACAACTAGCCGTTGAACTTCTCCCTGACACCCAACCGCTAGAACAACGACTTATCATGCTTGAGCGTGCCTCCGAAGACCGCCGTATTGCCTTACAAACCATGGAAGCGGCCAAAAAACGCACCAAAGCTCAGTATGACCGAAAAGTCCAACCTCGCACTTTTCACGAAGGCGACCTTGTTCTAGTCTATGACCAGGCCCATGATGTCCTGGGTCATGGGAAGTTTGACTCATTATGGCTAGGCCCTTACATCATTAGTAAGGATCTTGGAAAGGGGGCATACCTCTTAGAGGATTTCGAAGGCCATCCCCTTCCGAACCCTCGCAATGCACTCTATCTTAAGAAATATTACCCTTAGCATTTCCCCTCGGAAATGCATGTTTTATTTTTTCTTTTAGATAGCCAGCATCTGTTGTTTCATTTTTTCTACTGCACCAGGACCCATCTTCGTCCAACATGCAGTTACCTCCCTTCCATTCAAAATCGAATTTCCTCGCTTACGACACTTGTACTGGGGGCACTGTATCGCCCCCTTACTTGTCCATGTTCGTGATGATTTTCGTCATGAGTACCCACCTTGTACTCATGCTTCTACGACCCCCCATTGGGGCCTTTATTGTGTGGCAGCACTATCTAGTCGCCCTTGCTTAGAGCATCCGAGTTGAGTCATCATTGCATTCATGGAGTCTATCCTGCATCCTTTTACACCCTACTATAGCCCTCCATTCATTTTGCTTGGTTCCTCTCTTGTGCCGCATCTCATGACCCTCAGCCCCACTGTCCCCTGTCCCTTTCGATATTGTGTCAGTCGCTGCCATGTCATTCATGCCCTTTATGCTCTAACAAGGGAGGTCGTCCATTCGCCACTCCACCCTTCCCATTTCCGCCATCATCATTAGTGTCAGTCTGTCCGTCGCTCTATTGCTATTCTCTCGTGCCTTAGTTGAGGATCTCTCATTGCCTCTCCTAAGGCGGGCCTCCTTCTGTCGACCTCAACACACTTATTCCAGAAGCAAGGTCTAGAGGGCGGTGTACCTTGGTTCCAGCTTCCACTTTTGTTCGGTGCCTCGGATCAGGCAGGGGGATTTCTTACCTCCCTTTGACTTGATTGCTTCTCCAGCTCCTTTCAGCATGATCGAGATTCGTATACCGGACAGTCCAGTGACCCAGCAGCAGCTCTTGATGATTCCCGGGCGTGTGTGAGATGTCTCAGCCCTCATGAGGGGGTGGCCCTGCAGGTAGCCCCCCACATGCCCGGATGACCTCTTCATTGCAGCCTTTGATGCCGCTCCAGATTTTGATGATGATGGCCTTAGCCACTTGCAGCACCTCTATGATTTGCCTGTATCAGTCAGATTTTGTGAGCCCTTCCCCTTTTACAGGGGGCATTTGGGTTGTATTTATCTCATGTACTCAGATGACATTGTACTAGTCCTGGCTGTTATCCCAGGCACAGCATGTATGTGAGACTATTCCTTGTATTTTTATCTGGCTCTTGATTATGCCAGCTGTACTCTATGGTTCGGTCCCTTGTTCACTGGACACACTATTCTTTTGTACTTTGTCACGGCGGGCATAGGTATGCCTCCCCCGCCGCCTTCAGCATAGGTACCCTCTCATAACAGAGACTTGTTGCACCTGCAAGTCTCGTCTCCTCAGGGTCTAGTCCTTCAGCAAACTATCTACCTCATATCTCTCTCTCTGACATACCCTTTTTGTTGTCTAGTGATTGTCTTCTTACAACGTACTTCGGTCATACGATTTGCTCCTGACACTCGCACGCTGGGGGGCAATCTGTTACACCATTTTTTGGTCATCTAACTCTTCATCATTAGATGGACCTAAGTACACCATGTAAGACCAGTTTTACCCCAAGTAAAACTGCTTTCACTATGTTAATTAGGAAACCCCAAAAGGAATAATTAATTAAACCATAATTTAATTATTATTCCCAGTTATGTTTAACCCAAAAACAAAGAAATTAATGAGATAAACCCATAGTTATCTTATTATTTTCTAGGAATAATTATTTAAATAATATTCCTTGTTAAATATGACCAAATCAACCACCATTAATCAACTAAATCATTATTTATTTGATTATATCCCAACCACTTCCTTTAAAAGATAAATAAACTACCCTTTGAAGTATACGGTCCATCTTGGGTAAGGGGTAGTTGTCTTTTAGGGAGGCTCTATTTAGATTTCTAAAGATAATACAAAGCATGATTTCACCTGTCTTCTTCCTAACAGAAACTAAGTTTGACACCCATTCTGAATATATAAGGGGTACTATAATCCCAGCATCATACATCTTTTCAATTTCAGTCTTAACTAAAGGAAATAAAATAGGGTTTTTCCTCCTTAGCTTATGTTTGAAAGGCTTCTGATTTTCCTTTAGAGGAATCTTGTGTTGGATGATGCTAGTGTCAGGAGATTTCAGATCTTTGTACCCCCAAGAAAACACATCTCTAAATTCTTTGAATAGCTCTATGTATTGCAATTTTATGTGAGTTGGGAGAGTGTTGGACAATTTGATCATCTTGGGTTCTGTTGGGCTGCCTATGCTATGTTCTTCTACATTTCTTTCCATAAGTTCCATTCTTGGTTCTTTGGCTACATCATTAAAGTCAAAAAGGTGTTCTAAAGGTGTGAGACCTCTTGGAATTGTATCACTCTCACACTGTAACACTTCCAAGTCTTTCTGGTCTGCGTTGTCAATCAATTATTCTTTAAAAATATTCTCACAGTGATATATATCAGCAGAATATGTCATTTCAGTTTCTAGGATTTGTTCATCATCTGAACAATTTTCTTCATGGCTGGTTTTTAATTTTGGTATGGAAAAATCATTTTCTGATTTTAGGAAATCATTTATGTGTTTGTCAGTGTCAAACACTTGCCAGTGATCCTCATTGTCCGGTACTGTAGGCTTGTGTTTTACCTTTACACTAAGCTGCTAATTTATCTGAGGTGTTTGAAAATTGTTGGCATTGAAGGAAAGTTCATTTGCTAGATGATTTTGTGCTCTTGGAATGAAAATGAGTTCATGTTTTTCAAAGGTCTTTAATAAATCATGAGCAGCATTTCGATATTCTCTAAGTCTTGGGTTTTTAGTGTAATATTCTCCTTTGATTTGTCTTATGATAAGTTCAGAATCTCCTAGGATTGATATTTTCTGGGCTTCTAATTGTTTAAGCAACTGTAAGCCAAGGAGAAGTGCTTCATATTCAACAATGTTGTTGGTGCATGGAAAATCTAGTTTATATGAATAAATCTGATTTCTATTTTGAATCCATACACCTACCCTTGCACTTGTTTTATTACAAGATCCATCAAAGTTTATTGTCCAAAGTATATCTGCCTCATTTTAATTTTCTTGTTGCTGTTGATTGCCAATGTTTTGTATCTGATTTGAGGAAATTTCTGATTGTTCTGGTAAATTGATTTCCTCTTTGTTTTCCTTTTCTTGGTGGGTGATTTCATCTTCATTTTACAAGATAAATGAATCTAAGATTGATTGAATGGAATAGATTGGAAAGTTGTTTGGTTTGTCTATGTTGCTCACCATGTATTTCATGTGGGATTCCCTGTATAATTTTATGCTTTGGTTAAAAACTGGGATGGTGGCATAAGACATGTCCATTTGAAGACTCCCCTGATGTTTGGCTCCCCATGATCTTGATAAAAGCATGCCATATCTTGGGGGAATGTCAGCTACTACTATGTCCATCACTAGACTTTTAGTAGGGATTTGAGATAAGTTAACACATAAATCTTTGATTAAACCCAAGCATTTGACTCTGCTTGAATCAAAGGAATACAAATCCTTGTATGGTTTAGTAATTTCTAAGCCTAAGCTTTCCATTACTATTTTGGGCATAAGATTATGTGAAGCTCCAGAATCTAACATTGCATTATGTAATATCCTATCAAGTATATTCAAATTGACATAGAAGGGAGGGACAACTCCTTCTTGGTATTTTCCTTCAACTTCTGGACCAAACAACAACTCAAGTTTGTCATCTGTCAATTTTAATGTATTAGTGTCACTTCCTAAGTTCAAAGCTTTCAAAACTTGGTTTTTGTACACTTCTTGGGTTAATAGTTCAGCTAGAGGTATGGTAATTTTTATCTTTGCAATCTCTCCCTCAAGGCTGAAAAGAACTATTGATTTTGTCATATTTACATCTGTTTTTTCAATTGAATTCCTTTCAGCAATTTTGATTTGCTGAACTTTTTTTGTACTACTATTTGGGACAATTTTGTTAGGTCCACTAGCTGAAGTTCTAGGGATTCTTTGCTCAACATTTGGCTGACTGTTCTTCTCTTTGTTTAAATCTGATTTCTTAGCCAAAATGTTGGATTTCTCTGCTATTTTCTTAAGCTGTTTTTCTACATTTTTCCTAACAAGAGTGTTAGTGTCCTTATCATTTGAATCATCTAGGTTCCCTTTGCTTCTAAGATCATATTGTTTATGTACCTCTATGATTACGTTCTGAAACCCCAATCTATGATCTTCAGAATCCTCATAATTGTATTCATTTTGTTCTGAAGAGAAAAATCCTTGTTCTTTTTCAGTGAGAAAAACATCTGTCTCACTGTCAGATCCTATCAAGTTTACACGATCTTCCTCCAACCTTTGAACTTCCCTTTATTCTTCTTGATCAACATAGTTTTGTTGAAAGGGGGGCCTAACCTGTTGGTCATTATCTCTTTGCCTATCTTGATTAGGGTCTCTTCTAATATTTTGGTTTCTATTTCTGTTTTGGTTTTCTCTTGGAGGCACTCTCTCATTCAGATTTATCTTTTCAAACATCCTCTCCATTACTTTCACTAGGTTGTCAATTTTGGTTTCAGAAGCTGAGGTTGAGGGTGCAATATCATCTTTATAACTTACCCTCTTCTCTGATCTTAACCTAGCTCTTTTCTCAATTATATTTTCTTCTACACTCACAACTCCCTTCTGCATGTCCTCTAGAGTTAAGTTCTCTCTCTCTCTCAGTTGATAGGCCATTTCAGCACCAAAACCTTCAAAATATCTTACTAAGGCCATGCCTTGGGGAGGTTTCATGTGAGGTGGAAGAGCATTGTAGATACTATTAAACCTGGTGGAGTAATCATGAACACTCTCCCCTTGATTTCTTTCAAGACTACTATACTCTACTAATATTTGCAGAGGATTCTTTTTTATTTCCCATCTGTTTATGAATGTTTGATGCAAAGAAGGGAGATCATTGATGCTATTTGGAGTTAAGCTTTTAAACCATTTTTTTACTTCTCCTTCTAAACTTTGGGCAAAGATTCTCATTTTGATGGTATCATCATATATCTCCATGTAATCAAATGCATCATTCATTTTGTCTACATGATGTTGGGCAGTAGTAGGTTCATTTGCAGTGAAATGAGGGATTTTAGATTGATAGTCATTTGGTAAGGTAACCAGAGGTTGTGGTAACACTAATGGGGCATACCATGTTTCCATGGCTGGAAAGAAAGGTGGATTTAGAAGGGGTGGATTTACAAGAGGGAAAGTAGGCTGAAATGGAGTGTTTTGAACAGTGGTAGTATGGATTGGAGTGGAAGAAACACTTGGGCCAGCAAACTGGTTTTGAGCAGATTTGTTATGAAAGAGGCTAAAGTTGTGAAGGAGATGGGAATCAGGAGGAGTATAAAGTGATGCTTCTCTACCAAAGCTCCATTTCAAATCTTCAGTTTCAAGATCAACTTGATTTAAATCACCTTGAGACCTAGTTCTAAATATGTTCTTTGTATGATGTAAGTCAAAGTGTAAATCCTCCAAGATAGCAAGGTTTTCAGGGATAAATTTTGTTCTTGGGATGTTCCTATCAGCAGCTGATTTTACAGACTTAGAAGTCTGCCACAAAATATTCTTTGGATTGTCAACTATTGTAGGAGGATTAGGGTCTGCATGAGATCTAGTGTTGATCCTATGTGACGCTAGACTGCTTTTCAAAAATGAGAGAGGCTGAAGTTTTTAGGGATTGTTTTGAAAGTATTGCCTTTCACAATGTCTTATCTAGTATGGGACTAGGCTTCTAAACTTCCTCAAGGCTGGTTAACACATACCTAAAGATATCTGGAGAACTAGATGAGTAATAGGCCTACTGGGGCTAGTGGAGTCACCAAGTGGAAACTTTTTAGCTTTTTGTGAAGGTAAAATGTTTTATGGTTCCACCACCATATTTATTATGAAGCCAATATGAAATATTTTTGGATTTTTATATTTTTGTGGTTATGAGAGTGTCCTAGGTCTGATTTTAACACTTAGCTAAGGTGTTTAAAACAAACAGAGTCTACTCTATGGCTTGGTAACTGATTTTGTTAGGAAATTGAAGGACTAAAGATTTTATAATAGTTTGCTAAGCTATCATAGATTCAATAGGTCCCACCTTGATCGCCATTATGTTGGTATCCTGTGTTTTGATAGATTTCCTAACCAAAAGACAAGACAACATCAGAACTAATCTTTAGAGTTCCAAGATCTAGTCCTCTTGTTCTTAGAGAGGGATCTCTCAAATTATTTGCAAAGGTATGTATTGTTTGCTTTTAAGTATGATTTTAGACTAGTTATTAAGTGAAAGTGTTTGTTTTGTTTGTTTGGTTGGTTGAATTAGTACAACAGAACATGAAAGGTCTAGGCAGTATAAACAAAAAGAAGAAGTGCTAGATTCATTAGGCAATGGATTCAAGAAGAGGTTTATGACAAACTCATCAATAGATATGGGATATCAAAGGGAAAATCTAACTTGGCCACATGATCCTTTAGTTTTGTGAATGAGATGGACATTAATGATTTGGAAAGAGAAAATGAATTCTCAACAAAGGGAACTTGAAAGCATAACTTTGAACAATAAAGAGGTATTTTATAGACAGGGCTAACCATGAATTCTACAAACCACACTTTAAGCAAATAATGACCTCAAGACAACTTTTAAAATGAAATCTAAGATTCGGGAGCACATCCTATTTCCTCAAAGATTTTATTTCAAAGGACTTAGAAAATATAAAAGATTCATTGATAATTACAGTCATAGAAGAGGGAACACTAAAAACATCCATGATTACAATTATAAAGACTTTTAAAACAATTGTTCAAGCAGGGACATAGGGTATGATCGAAATAGACCTCCTTGGCTAACTATAAATAATGGTACTTCAAAGGGAGACTTCAAAAACAGCTTTCAAGTGGCAGCAGACAAGCAGGGAAAACCATAAATCATGCTGGAACCAACTATTTGAACTATTTGAGAAATAAACAAGCATGAGGACTAAAGAGAAAGATTAAAGACTCTAAAATACCTCAGCAGAAGAAAACATAGAATAGTGAAGGATAAACAGGTCTAAGGTGCTTCCAAGAGTCATTTCTTAGCCCAAACTTTTCATCCTATTGTAGTAAGAATTTATGGAACAAAATGAAAATAGGAAAAACAACAGAAAATTCAGAATACATCACCAACAGCCAAGCTCATGAATCCAATGATAGAGCCTTCTCAAGAACGAGCATGTCACAACACCATCAAGCTTCCAAGACTTCAAATATCTTCTTCAACTTCGAACAGACTATGTATTATTTCAGAGAGTTTCAGTATTAGAACTAGTGACCAACCAACCCTTTACAATGTGCTCCTCAAGGAGATTTTATAAGAAAATGAGGAGGTGGAAGAGTTCCTAGGGTTGAAGTGTAATTAATTCTGCATTTAATGCAACTTCTAGCCTTGAAAACCATGCAAGGCATAAGGCAGGGAAGCATCGAATTACAACTCTGTTTCATTTACTCTGTTTCTACCTTTTTAGGCTTAATGGGTAAAAATATTGACTTTAAGGCTCTTCTTATCTTTATAATAACTTTTACTGATAGTTAGGATTTTTTTTTTCTTTTAATAATTGTTTAGCTGTCTTTGGCCTTAATGTTTCGGACCGAGATTTGATCTAGGTATTCCTTTGAGGCAGAGAGGCTGCATGGTGGAAATATAGTAGTTGGGGGAATCAATTGGCCCCTGTGATGTGGCATTCAAGGTCTTCTGGATCTGATTCTCTGTTTCATAAACCCAGTGATTTATATTTGGATCTGTGTTTAGGCTTGATTAAGCCATAATCTTCATATTTGACACTGATACTCTTTCATTAATTGATTGCTGACTGTGTTTGCGGTTTGCAGGTGCACAGAGGGTTTATTGGAGTTTTTGCTCAGAAAACCGATAATCATTACTTATTGATTTCCTACAAACGTTTAATTATCCCTTTGAACCCCTTTAATATGTATCAAAAGGCTGTAAGGATCGTCATCCTTGGCCAATAACAGTGTAATCATCTGTGGGAGGGTTTAACTTTAACTTCATCTATCCTACATAAAAACACATAAACATTATTTAACTCCTGCAAATTCATGGTTTAAACTGCTTAGGAAGTGTGAATGCAAGCGACGGGGGAAAAATCCTGGCAGAGCAGCTAACCAGGTCAATGGAGGTTTGGGTGCGAGGAATAATGTGGACCATCCGATCTAAAAATATCAACAATGGATATTTGATCATAGGATCGCATTGGCAGGAGGAAAGGGCAAAGAGGCGATGAAATGCGCCGATGTGATTGAGCGCAGACCGTTCGATCTAAGAGAGATCAATGGTCAAGATTAAATCAACGGGTGTGATGGTGGAGGGCTATGGGAAAAGCGCGATAAGATCCTGGCCGTTGGTTCTTATGGATTTCAAAGGTCCGGATCAAATCGGCAGATCGGACGAGAAGGGCTCATCGCATCGGATTTTTGAATTTGTGATGCGTGATTAAGCACTGGCCGTCAGATCAGAGGGGAGATCAATGGCTGAGGTTTGATCATAGAGATCACATCAGAATTTTTTGAAAGACATGGAAAAGGAAGGACCCCTGCGGACTTGCGATGTGATGATCCGATGGTCGTTGATCTGCAGAGGTTGACGGCTGAGATTTATTTCAAATCATTGCGTCGGGTTTATGAAAAAAAAAGGAAAATAAGGTTCCAGAAGAGGCTTAAAGCTCTTTAGCGCTCAATTGTGGGGCTCTGGCTCATATGTGGAAAAAGGGTTTGGGGCTAAGGCCGAAAGGGGCTTAAGGCCTTAATAGAAAAACGAAGGTTTTTAGGATTTTTGAAGGGTTTTGAGGGTTCCAATAAGGAAGAAAAGGTTTTTTAAACTTCATGAAGGAATTTCACAAGGCTTTAAAGGGGAAATTGAGGGAATGAGAGGTAAATGAAAGGGTTTATGGATGAAATGGAGAAGAAAAATGGTGAAGTACAATGAGGAGAAATGGAGTTTTTAAGCAGTCTTTATCTTAGTGAACAACAAGTTTTTTAGGATAAAAGGGAAACAACAGTGAATATTAACTCAAAGAGTAATAATCATTATAAAAACTTCAAAAGATGATAAGTTTTCAAAAGGAACTATCTCTTGAATTTTTGAAGACAAATTCTAGCCACCTTTTGGTATAACAAAATTTATAGGTGGCTAACGGTATGATCTCTAATATGTCTAAACTCCTATTGGCACCTTTCTTTGACTTGTTGGTTTGCTTTCCATTTATGCAGTCCACACAAGTCTCAAAATTAGTAAAATCCAGAGTATTAAGTACCCCTTCATTTACCAATCTTTTAATTCTTTCTATGGAGATATGACCTAGTCTTTGGTGACATAATTTAGAGGAATTTTCATTAATAACACATCTTTTAGTCCAGGTGTGAACATGCATTGAATCATAAGTGACATTGTTTTGTAAATTAATGCAGTAAATACCATTGGACAAAATACCATTCAAAACACATTTAGATTTATAAAATAAACTGAAGGATGTTTCTGAAAAGTTAAAGGAATATCTGAAAGGTACAAGCCTTGAAACTGAAATCAAGTTTCTAGAAAAACTTGGTACATAAAAGGTCTTTTCTAATTTTAAAACAAAGCCACTACTTAAAGTTAAATAGCATGTTCCTATAGCTTCCACATGCAAGCCCATCTTGTTTCCTAATAAGATGCCTTGCTTACTTCCCACTGGCTTCCTTAGGTTTTGCAAACCCTACAAGGAATTCAAAATTTGAATTGTTGATCCAGAATCAATCCACCAGGTGTTAATATTGACATTAACCATATTATATTCATAACAAACAAATGATATTGGATTATCTTTGTCCACAAGCCATTTCTGAAATTTTGCGCATTCCTTCTTCATGTGTCCCTTCTTTTTACAGAAGAAACACTTGGAATCCTTCTTGATATCGGCTTGAGGAGGTATTTTACCTTTCCCTTTCCGATTGGCTTGATATTTTCCCTTTCCTCGCATTGCCAGCATTACACTTTCTCCCATTTCCATCACCAGTCTCTCTTCCTATTGAACACACATGGTCATGAGTTCATTAATTGACAATTTATCCTTATGTGTGTTGTATGAGATTTTGAAGGGTCCGTATTGGTGCGGAAGGGTGTTCAGCATGTAGTGCAGCAGGAAAGACTCTGATATTTCAACCTCAAGTTTCTTCAATTGAGCCACAATGTCCCTCATTTGCATGATGTGCTCGCGCACGCCTTTCACACTTGTGAGCCTTAGGGATGAGAACTTCATGATTAGGGTGCTTGCTATTGCTTTATCTGAAGTGACGAATTGATCATCAATGGCTTTCAGCAAGTCTCAGACCTTTTCATGTTGTTCAACGGAACCACGAATACTAGCTGAAATTTTAGTCTTAATGAACATTATGCTTAGACGATTAAATCGTTCCCATCGTTCATAAAGCGTGATGTACGCTGCAATGCTGGTATTATTGAGTGCCGGTGGTTCATATTTCCTAATAGCATTGTCTATGTCCATCCACCCAAAATGAAGGATAACTCTCTCCTTCCAGACCTTATAGTTATCTCCCTTAAGTTCAGGGATATCAATATGAATTTCAGAGAAATTTGCAGGTTGTACAACTGCATAAAATTAAATATTACATGCTTATGTTAAAATTGAGTCATGAATAAAATTTCATGCTTTACCAATGTAAATCATGCTTAAAATTGAATCTAATGACATAAAAATTGTCTGTGGACTAAATTTTCAATTCAAGCAGATTCAATTATTCTTTATGATAGAATTTATCAAATTATTCACTTAATTCATAATTCTAAGGGTATATTATGATTATAATTTGATATAAATTCTATCTTAGTTTTGAACTTTATGATAAAACTATTAATTCATAACTCCTGTGGGTAAGTTATGAATATTTTATCCTAATTAATTACATAAATATAACAAAAATTATTGTGGGATAAAATTTATTATATTTAGTATAATTAATTACAATTAATGTCTAAATATTCTTTATGTGATCCTAATCAATCATAATATATAATTTTATTTAATTAAAGATGTTGTGGCTATTCTCTAATCAATTAAAATTATATGGATCACTAGACATTATTTACATAAAAATTAACTTGATATGAGAAGAATGATAATTTTCATAAATAAAACCATAATATTAATGAATAACATTTAATGATGGGTCTCGTATACTCATCCAAAATAGCATGTTTTAATTAAAGCAGAAATAATTAATTCATGCAAATTAGCTTGCACAACAATTATCCAAATTGCATATAATTAAACTAAATAAATATTATAAGCATAAAAATTGAGCGAAACTTAGACATATTTCCAAATAAATGATTTAATTCAGAAAATTCTCAAAATCTGACATTTAGCCAAACATGTCTATAATCGCCAAGGTAGAGATAAAAATTGCTCCAATACCAAATGTTAGCTTAAATAACGATTCTTAGTGTGGAATAAATACTTTAAAAGAATCGAAAAATAAAAATTAATGTCCAATAAATCATACCTCCAGCCATTGATGTTGCTCACACTCAAAATGTATTTTGTATGCAAAGCTTTCGGGCTGCTTCACTATATATAAAATCTGCATGAGGAAGATGCCTTATGCCTTGCATGCCACAACTGAAACAAAATCTTCACACAAGCAAAAATTAAAAGATATAGGAAATCTGAAGGGACTTCCAAGCTCTGCTCACTCTAACTTGATGGTGTAAAACTGAAGGGGATTGAGTTAGTGAGCTTGGGGACCAAACATAAGTATTTATAGCCAAGCTTCCATCAAGCTTCTATTGGCTATGTGTTAAGTGTTCCAAAAATCATGGTAGAGAACTGCAGTGGGAGTAATGGACCACTTCAGAAGCTCTCAACAAGAAATTAATTAACTGCAGTTGATTTCCATAATTCAAGGAAATTACTACATTTGGTTTCCATAAGTTAAGGAAATCACTGCAGTTGGTTTCCAGAAATAATTACTGCAGTTATTTCCAGAATTCGATGCGTTGGGAGAGGGAGCGTAACACTTTAATCTACCCATTGTATAAATCGCATCGTTCAATGAGTTGTTTTGAAACAAATAGTCTCGCAGCGCAATCAGAGAAATTGGGATTCTGGAGACATGATTGACTTCACCAATTTTGCTACCACACTAGAATACTCATTTCATCGTTTTGTACATACCATATAAAAGAATTTTCCAGGTGACCTCATACAAAGCTTTACTAATGAATTCCCAAGCCTCAACATTTTCTTTATTGTTGCAAGGCTACTAGCAGAATACCCATCTCACAGTTCAGTGCATACCATATAAGAGCTTTTCCAGTAGGCCTTGGACAAAGTTTTACGGGATAAACTCCCAGGCCGCATCATTATATGCAAATGTATGTTCCCATACAAAGATGGAATTTAGACAAAATTTGACTGAAATTTTTGAAAATCTTAGTTGTCAATTTTCAAGATATTGAGTGTTTTAGGACTTTTTGATATTAAATTTATTTTCACCATAAACAATTTATTAGAAATTAAATTAAAAAAAAAAATTCTCTCAGATTTCAACCAAAAATACCATCAGACCAAATTGTAGACTCCTTAGACAACACAGTAAATAGTGATCCCTTTATGTTGTGAGTGAAATGGTTATGGGTTTACTATTTTTTACTCAAAAAAAAATAATCACTTTATTATGGGTTTTTCTAGGAGATATGTAATGGCTATAACGCATAGAATAAATATAAGGAAAACGTGTCTTCACTGAAGTCCTTAAGAGCACAGAAATGCTTCTTTCCGATATCATCGTACAATGAACATAGTGAACATTCGTAGGCATTAGAAATGAGTCTTCATATCTAAAGTTTCTAAAACCACATAACTAAGTATTACGATGTTATGGACATGTCTAAGTCGAGGGAACAAGTTTGACAAGAGCAGTTTTGAAAACAAAGAAGCACTGCTTTCTAATTTCATAAAATGGGAAATTTTTTAAGATAAAGTAGTTTGAAATGTCAACGGGGAGATAAACAACTTACCTTATTACCTTATTTTTACTTCTCATAATATTAATAGTTAATGAACACATTTATTTATTTATTAATTTTAATAATAAAAATTTACCTGAATCACTGTAATAGATAAAGAATAATATTAAAACTAGTCTAGATCTAGATCTACCAAGTGTTAAGAGGGAATAAATCTCAAGATAAAAATCTCTTTAAGAGATTTGATCACTCTTGGCCCTTGGTAGATCGAAATTTCAAATTGATCTAGGCTGGTTTAATTTCCCCTTTAAATAGGCTATATTCCACATGAATACCATGGGTCAATACCATGGGTTCTCTATACCATGAGCCATTTTTATTTTTATTATTATTTGATTTTTACAAGGTTATTTTTATTTTTATTTTCACCGACTTAAAATGTTTACATTAAATCACATTAATCTTTTTATTTATTTATTTTTATATAATTTGACTTAATCAAAATGTTAAACATTACATTACAACTTCAATACCATTAGAGAGCAATTAACGAATACATTTCTTTATTTATCAATTTTAATAATATTTTTTTTTTGTTATTTTAAAGTCTAAAATTTTTTAGATAGTTTTTTTCCCCAACAATTATTTCATTCTTTTATTCTTTACCCTTTGCCATTTTTATTACCTTTAACTACACTATATTTTTCAACAATTATACTGTATCTCTCTTTTATATTTCTTTCATTGTATTTGCTTTTAAATATTATAGTTTTCTTGTTGTTGATGATGGGTGGAGTGTCCACTTAAAATGGTGGACATTTGAAAACTACAAACACAATTTATTATCAGAAACTCTTATAACAATTATAATTTATGTAAGTAAAAATTTCAAACTATTAGACTATTAAATTTTCATATGTCATTGATATTTGATATATGTGAAAGGTATAATGACTCCAGCAGTGCAATAGGGGAAATTTAAAGAAAATAAACTTACAATTGCAATTAATGTAAATTAAATATCACCAAAATGAAAACATATGTAATAATCCTTATATTGTGTCTTACAATTAAATAGTCTAATTATGTTTGGGGATCATCTATGCATCCTTAATAGTATATTAGGACAATAGGTGTTCACCTTATTTATAGCACCAAGGGAAATTCAATGAAAACAAATTTACAAGTGCTACTAATGTAAATTAAATATCACCAAAATGAGAACATATGTAATAATCCTTATATTGTATCCTACAATTACATATTCTACTTTTTCAGAAGGAAAAAGTGCTAGTCTATATTATGTACGAGTACATTTTCCAATTAATGTGCTACCATGACTCCAAACATTTTATCAAAATAGGCCCAAAAATCACAATAGTAAGAGATATAAATATCATAACAACCTCGACATAAGCCCTGGAAGGAAATTAAAAGCATGATAGAAATCCCTCATACAACATACTAATAAGAAATAAAGTGTCTTCAGTATTTACAAAATCAACATGAAAGGATCGTAATAGAGTGTGCATGCATTATGGAAATGAAAATGTTCCTTCCTCCCTAATATGGTCGAACTCCAGGATTGTGTAATGTAAATGATCCACATTGACTGAGAGACCCCCTTTGGACAGTGTATCAACAGCCACAATTGCCTCCCAAAAAATGTACTGAAAAGTGATGGATGTGAAAGACCGCTGGAGGAGATGGATATAAGAAATCCATTCATTGAGAAGAGGTGAAAATTTTTCTATTTCTGTCACCATCCCTTCAATAAGAACACGCGAGTCTCCATAAGAATATAATGAATCAATAGACAGATATATGGAGAACCATAAGAGCCCCAAAACGGTGAAAACATTTTCCCTACTATTAGTGTCAGGAACCCAAAACCAAGTGATCTTGTAGTGGCTACGATGGTCCACCTAAAGCCACACCCTCCAACTGCAATAGACTCTTTGCGCCACCCCATCGAAGTACCCAGTCATGAATTGCGGATGATGGGGAATGCACATGAGAGAAAGATCCTTTATCTTCTGAGTAGGCAAAGTCTTATTCCCCACCCAGAATAAAATGTTTTGTGTTATCTTTTCAGTGTTGATCTACACTCCAAAAACATACTTGTTCTTTGCTTTCCATATTTCCAAAAAACAAATAGAGGAGAGTTTCCTTAAATTTCCCACCATACTCCATCCACCATCTAATACATTGTTCGATGCTTGTATATCTCCTGCTAATAATCTTCAAAGAATGAAATATGTTGTCCCATATCATACATAAAGTGTTGCATTCTAGAAATATATGTATGTTAGTGTTGTAAGTTTCAAAACATAGTGGGCATCTTCTATGACTGATAAAACCCCTCTTACAAATATTTTCCCATGTAAGAGTATTATTTTTCCAAACTAACTATGCATACATGATAATGTTTAAAGGAACATAAAGTTTCTAGACTTCAAGGAACCAAAAACATGATTAAGTGTACGAAGAGTGGATATAAGGTACCTATAGTTATCTGTGACTTTGACCATATTCTTCTTCAACTTCCCAGATGAAGCAATTTGGTCACCTTCCTCAGATCTACAGAGTCTAGATCGTAGGTGTTTTTGAGTGTAATCCTCCCATTCCACAACTCGAAATGCTTCTAGTCCAATTTCCCTAGCCGATTTCCAAATTGAAAAACTACCATACCAACTAGATATGACTCGATTCAAGAGAAATAGACCTTTGAAATGTAATCGTCAAAGTGTCCTCTAACTATGAGATTTCATCCTCCACACCATAGATATTTTCCATGCCAATGATGATGAAATTTCCACTACCAAAAGATGAGTTAATTCTAAGGAGAAACTAATATTTCACTTTAGTGGAGTCGTTCCAAATACGGGAGCCATAATCAATCCCGATATGACCACTCTTTTTCCAATCCTCAGCATTTTTGTGGCAGAGATATTTAGAAATAATGATATGTTGCCAGATACCTTCGTTAAAGGGACCTCTCCACAGTCCTTTTATAATGAGAGCCAACTCGAAAATTTTGACATCCAGAATTCCCGAGCCACCATAATCCTTTATAATGGAGATCTTCTCCCATTTAATGAGATGTGCCCAATAAACTACCATTTGTTGTAACACGAGCAATGTGAATATGAATCTGCCTCAAAATGATAGCCACTGACATGCCTAAAAATTGAGCTTGTTCCAGAATTTGTCTAATAACCAATGCCAATACACATTCCTATAGTTGTTCATCTTTATTCTAAAGCCGAGGTAAATAAAATTGGCACACAATGGCCAAGAGCAGAAATTAAAAATATGAGATATTTTATTGATCTCATCTTGATCTCTAGTCGAATGTAATATATATGACTTCTCCTCATTTGCAATCATACTATAATATTCCTTTTTTTGGTGTCACCTATGACAGGGTTAGGATGGACTTCCAGAGTTGGGAGCAGATAGGTCACAGATACAGGTTGGTATCATTAGTGGGCCCAGGGGATTTTTGGAGGAGTTTTGAGGAGTTTATATGAGGGCCAGTGGCATTCGTCTGATATATTCCATCATCCACACAATTTTCCTTTCATTTTGGCATATTCCGACAACTTTCAGAAAACTGAGTTATTTTCTAGCTTAACTCAATTAGTTACACTCAAGGTGGAATTCCGAGAGGAATATATGATAGAACACCTTAGTGTAATAGCTCATTGGAACCGAAATGAGGAGCTCTTCAGGATGGGATGCTGGGAAGTGACTTATAGCGGCCAGAGATAGTACCATGGACGATATACTATTTCCTTAATTAAAAATGACTTTAATTAGTCATCTAATTAAAGGAAAAATAACATTTAAAGGAAAAGGGGCCAAAAGTGACTTAAGTGAAATATAATTAAATTAAAGTCACTTTGATAGAGTCAATGGATGATCTTCTAAAATAATAATAAAATAATAAAATAAGATGCTTCTAGAGGATTGGAGACCTATCCATCAGATCTATAAAAGGAGAAGCGAATGTCATTTGAAGATATCTTGGATTGGATTATTGTTTGTGTGAGAAATTTGAGAACTTTGATTCTCTACTTCAGTAGTAGCCCCAGGATGGAAACCGTCGGGTGATTTAATGAGAGTGAGCGAGCACCCATCTTTTCCCTTGGTGGATCCATTCAGGATTCACAGGTTGCAGTTTATTTCCAGTTTGTTTTGGAGGCCAGTTGCGGCATTGTTGTACATCTATTTGGGCCATTATTTCAGCCATTTCCAGTTTTTGTACCAGCATTTTTATATTAATAAAATAAGGTTGTGATATTTTGCATACTTACATTGTATATTATTCAGTTGCAGATCATATTTCTGTTTTTCCCATAAATATTTTGGTTGATGTTATGCAAATTGTTTATAATGTTAACAACTTAAAATTATGAAGCTATTTTACATGGCAATCTTCTCGTGATTTTATTGTTGAATTAATTTCCAGAAAAATTCATAAAATATTCCATTTTGGATATTACGTTGGTATCATAGTTCGTGATTATTCCAGTCTGAGGGTTTTTCTTGGCTTTTGTGAGTAGCGTCCATGGTTAAAATCCCAAAATTTTCTAAGCAATACATCAGTTCATTTACGCAATCCCTACTCAACCAGCAGCTATAGGAGCTACGAGAAAAATGGTCAAATTTTGGAGGTTGGAATTTGAGGAAACAATCTCTGGATTTTTCTGGGTTTCGAGCAAAGATCACCTTCCCAAATTCCTATAATTTTTTGAGCAGTAGAAGTAGCCCAACTAGTAGTCTGAAGTCAGCCAGCAACAACACTTCCAACAGTTGCAGAATTTCCAGAGTCAGCATAGAGTTGACGAGAGATCATTTCCTTGCATTTGGGGTAACATTTTTTATCTTGATTTGCTAGTATGAATTCATGTTGTTGTGCAAAAATGATTTTTCTAGAGCCCAATTTATTTTCCAAAGCCTATATTATTTGTCGGAGCTAGATTTATCTGTTCAGTAGGGTATTGTAATGAGTAATGTATTAATGTATTTATGGTTTTTTTTGTGGTATCTTTCATTGTTATCATAACTTTGCATTTTTGCCATAAACATGGGGTTCTTAAAATACCTCCTAAACCCACATGGTAGCATAGTCGTTGAAGCCTTGAACCACAATGTTTCTATGGACCAAGAAACCAAGCAAAACAATAGAACTTTCTCAAAGGGGGTCTATGCAATTCTTCAAAAGGGGAAATCCAGGGACCTATAGAAAGAACCAGAAATAGGGAACAAAATCCTCACGCTTGGGAAAAATTTGAAAGACATGAAGATCACAGAGAATTCTTTCCAAACTTGATGAACTCCTTTCCAAAGTAAAACAGTCAGATGGGAGAAAATTAATCTGGGCCTTTAAACCATGTATGATTTCTCTCATACAACCCAAGTTCTTGGAGGAAACTTGTGGAGGGGTCACACTTCTAGTTGCAGTTTGTCTCAGACACATCATGAGACTAACCACCCCTACAACCTTGTTGTAGCCCCTACAACACCC
This sequence comes from Pinus albicaulis, assembly GCA_034641835.2. Classification (NCBI taxonomy): domain Eukaryota; kingdom Viridiplantae; phylum Streptophyta; class Pinopsida; order Pinales; family Pinaceae; genus Pinus; species Pinus albicaulis. The sequence continues at coordinate 1,962,535,787 of CM076578.1, read as the reverse complement.
TCCAAAAAAGACCACCATTTCAAATTTTTGGAGCCCCTTAAAACTAAAGAGAAACTTTTAAGTCGCCAAGTCACCAAGTCGCAAAGTTAAGTTATTGATGAAAACCGCGACCTTGCGACCTTGCGACCTTGCGACCCCAAGTCGCCAGGTCGCCAAGTCGCAGGGTCGCAAATCCCCAAAATTAACGAAAAATGCGACCCCGCGACCTTGCGACCCAGCGACCCCAGGTCGCCAAGTCGCTAGGTCGCTAGGTCGCAATTATCCGATTTAATGAAAAGTGCGACCCCAGGTCGCCAAGTCGCAAGGTCGCAAGGTCGCAAAACTATGAAATTAACTGATTTGTGACCCAGCGACCCGCATTTATTGCCCGCATGTGTGACCTTCTATTTAAGGGAGGTCGCCAGGTCGCATTTTTCACATTCAGCGATTTGAAAGAAAACGCCTCTGACAGCTCAACTAGCACGTTTTTCCCGGGTAAGTTGCCATTTCTTCCTGCTGTTTCCATTATGATGCATTTCTTACCAAACCCATGTCCCCTTAGGCATTTAAATTGCCATTTGTATGAGCTTTTATATTTTTGAGTGTTTTCTGAATCTGTTTTCTACATGAATGTCCAAACCTCACCACTTTCCTGATTCAAACACTCATGGCTTTGTCCCTTGCCCTTAAAATCATGCCTCAGCTCTGCCTGGGCCCAGCTAACTTGTAATTCCTCAAAAGGAGGGAGAAAAGAAGTCTCACGGCCGCGCGCGCGCAAAACCCCCCGGCAAGCTTTATCGTGACCTGCGACCCAGCGACCTAGTCGCGAGGTCGCAAAGTCGCATTTTTCCAAATTTCTGAAATTTGCGACCCAGCGACCCAGCGACCTAGTCGCGAGGTTGCAAGGTTGCATTTTTCATTTGTTTCGAAGAATTGCGACCTAGCGACCCAGCGACCTGGTCGCGAGGTCGCAAGGTCGCGCCTGAACCTTTTTCTTGCAACCCGCGACCCAGCAACCCAGTAAACTAGTAGCCCAGTTTCACGTGTCATAGCTAAATTTAATCACTAAACTGTAATTGGTTTTATATCACCATGTCGTTCTTATCGTGGGATTCCTTTATGAATTTGACAGGTGAAATTCAACAAGACATAGAGTGCATACCTGTGTTATCAGATTCTAGTGACATGGCGCCCCCGCTATCTCGGAGGAAGGACAAGAAAGTAGTGGAAGAGATTGATGAGCTGGAAGTGGTGTCCCCACCCCCAATATACAGGGATACACTATGTACGTTTACGAAAGACAACATCATGTGATGGTACCAAGTATATCATGAGTTTGCCATACCGAAAGAGGAATTTCCAGAAGAGCTCCCAGACCGGGAAATATACTTGGCGGTGAAGAAGTCCAAACTACATCTGGCAGGGGCGCATCCAGCTATATTCCCATGTCCAGAGGTTATAGATTGGATCATACAAAAGACAGACCCCCAGAAGTTTGTGATCTGGGACAGCAAAGGCAGAGCTTTCGCTACGCTGGTAGGCGCAGATGCTCACGTTTATTACTCACTGCCTCGCCCAGATGAGCATTTCTCTCCAGAATGGGTTATTGCTCACGTCGTTCCGATAGTTGATACTATTAGACAATGGTGGGAGGAGCCTGAGAAGTTCAAGGTCAAGAAAGACCAAGAATACCCGGTGGCGAGCCTGAGGAAGGTTTACAAATTGGTTGCCGCCATGCTTTGCAGACTTTACGGGCGCCCAGATTGCTCCACTTTTAGCGGCAGTTGGGCTACTATCATGGAGTATGTGACAACATATGGCACCCGTTTCAACTGGGCCGGCATATTGATGACTTCGATGCAGACCAACTTGAACGCGGCATTGGCCCCAGATGAAGGAATGCCTGCCGAATTTTACATGGCCTCTTACCTACTAGATGTTGTCTGCGCCAGAGTACAGTTTGAGGGATGGGCGCACAACTGGGATTCCGAGCAGTCGCGCGCAATTCATCTACAAATCAAGGTATTTTGGGAGTCCAAATACAAACAGGATATAGATCAGATTTCCCAAGTATTTATCCCCTCTCTGTACAGACATTTATTTGGCCAAGACGCCCCCTGCATGTCTTGGCGGGCCAAGGAGACTCTAGTCAAAGTGGCACACTGGTTCCCTTTCCCTGGATACACCTTCATCCGAGTCTTTGGAACTTACAAGGCACCACATGCTATGCCTTGCTTTGTTACAGACAAAATGCTTATTCAGGAAGTATGCTTTCAAATGTCACACGGCTTCTCCAGCATCATGTCTAAAGGAAAAAAGAAGTCGTGGCCCACGCTACCCCTCACCATTGGTGCATACACAGTTAAAGACTTTAGGGAAGTAGTAGCAGAAGCAGAAGCAATGAGAAGTTATCAGCTCGGGGCGCTTGAACACTGAACATATGACCCAAAGAGAATAGTTCCTGAACACTGCCTGAGAGCTAAATTCAAGTCGACTTATCAGCATCTTGAGCGCCCGGGGGAAGATGAGAGAAGGAACTGGTATAATGCTGAAAGACAAATTGCTCTGGGAGTAGACGTGGTCCAAGAAGACCCAAATGATCAGAGCTTAGAAGACAGAAGTCGTCAGTTAGGAGGTTCCTCTTCCTCTTTACCCAAGAAATCTCGAACCAACACAGGGCTTACTCCATCCATCAAACAAAAAGAAGCAGAGGCAAAAGCCCAGCAAGAAAGAGAGAAGAAGATAAAAGAGGATGAGGAAGCGCGCCAAAAGAGTGCAACAGCAACACAAAAGAAGAAGCAGGCCAAAGAGGCCAGGAAAGAAAAGGAGGGCAAGGAGGCACAGGCCGCAGCAGAACGGGCACTTAAGGTAGAGCTGGACAAAGCAGAGGCTGAACGCCAAAATAAAGTTGAATAGGCTGTTGCAGCTGAGCAGAAGAAGAGGGCCTAAATAGAAGCGGCAACAGAAGCTAAACGCCGGCGAAAGGAAGAAGAAGAAAAGAACACAGAAGAAAGGGAGGATGACATGCTGGACGACCTCGAGGTGACTCCCCTCAATATACCTCTGGGCAGTACCAAGCTCTCTGACGTTAGATCGCCCCAGGGACAGGAAGAAGATGTATTTGACCTGACCAGACTCACATTCGATCAGTTCTCTTTCAAAATCCGGCAAGAGAAGAGGAGGTCACTAGCGCAAAGTCCCTTTGCCACATCCACAGTGGCAATAGGCAAAGACATAGTCCTTGATACCAGGACTAATCCTGTAATGATAGCATCAGCGGGTACTACTTTCGCTGCAGCTACGAAAGAGAATGTAACCCGAATGAGTAGAGAAATAGTCTCTCTGCAAAATAGACTGCAAGCAGCTCAGCAACGCAAGAAGAGAGCAGAGCAAGAGAAAGCAGAATTGCAAGCAGAAGTTCAACAACTTCGAAACCAGACTCCACCAGTAAATGAAGTCCCGCTGGCCATTTTCAAGGAGTGTGAAGTGTTGGAAGTGACCATGAGGCAGGTGTATGGTGAAATGTTCACCATCACACAAACAGTCGCCCCACTGGCAAGAGCACGAGCGGAAACCAGGCAAAGACATGAGCAGCTCAGGGAGGCTTCACAGGCCTTAGACAGGATGATGGGCTGGACAATACAGTACCCTCAAGCACCTGAAAATTTTCCTAAGAGGGACTGGATTCACACCTAGGATGCAAAGGTTCAACTCCGCATGGCGATACAATCTAAAGACAAACTGTCTAAGGACCTGGACAAAGTAATGTCCTTGTACAACCACCTGATCAGTGGTATCGACTCAATGCATAATTTGCACCACATTCCATCGCTTGGGGCATTGGACGAAGAGAGAACCTAGGAACAAGTGGACCAGGACATCCAATCATTTTTGCAGTCTATCAAGCAAGCCGCTGCTGATCCAGAGCCCTCAGCATCTCAAGAGCATCTGAGTCAGTTTATTGCCACTCCAGCGCGGATTTATACCAAGCTTGCCTCGTTTTCAAATCAGATCGCACAGAAAAGGGAAACCTTAGTACCAAATGCGTTGGAATGTATGCATCGATTGAAGGAGGAGGTCCCTCTAGTTTCCCCCATAGCGGCAGAGTACCGGACATGGCAGGATTTTCTCAAGGAGCAACAGGTTGACGTCCCTGACATTAACATTACGCGTCCATCTCCACAGCCCGGTAGCAGCAAGTCATGAGCAGCAGTTAGAGCTAGGTCGCAAGTCACACCAACAGGACAGGTCGCAGGTCGCACCGCCTACCCAAGTCGCAAGTTGCGCATACCAGACAGGTCGCGAGGCAACTCAACAGGCAGGCAGGCGAAAAGTCGGGAAGCCCAAAGGGCAAGTTTGGTGCTATAAAACTCCCTACGGGGAAAGATACAAGGGATTTTTCTTTTTGGAAGACTCAAGAGCTACATTGTATTGTATTGAAATACCATATTCTTAGGCATATGAATACGAATACTTGCTAAAACCCCTTTGTCGGATGATGTATTTTGCTGTGACAGCACTATGTGTATTTCCTAAACAGTTTCAGAACATCCTATGATTAATGAAACTGCATTTCTAATAATATCATTTATGCATCATGTTTATCTATGCTGTGTTAATGATGTTCAGTTCTATCGTTTTCTAAATGAATGTTAATACCTTTGTCTATTAGCATTTTGTTTTATCTTTCAGGAGTAAGAAGGAATCTTGCCATTAAGAACTATTTCTTTTGTGGTAAGATACCTTGCAAGCATGACCCCAAAGACGTGCCGTTAACTGCATCTCTTTAGGCGTATGTGTTTTATTCGTTCTCTCGCTACGCATAGTGTTGTAGACATGTTCCATGCATCAATCATGTATTTAGTATCCTATGAATAAGTGTGTGTCCGCAGGTTTAATCAGGTTCTTTTGAGACCAGAAGGGAAGGCGTCTTAAGCAGTAGCCGGACCCACACCCCGGACGGGATCCCTACTCCAAACGGTTTAAGGTCTAATTGGGACTTTTCACTGAGGAGATCCCCTACTGTTGGCTGGACAAATTTTCCCGTCAACAGATTTGGCGCTAGAAGGAGGGCCTGATGGCAGCCTCCCAGCATACAACAAACTTTCCATCACAAACTCCCCAAGGGGAGGTCATAAACAATGAAACTGTCCCTCCCCCTCTAGAAGATATTCCAGAGAGGGAGACTCGATATTTTGAAATCACCACTGCGCAGTTGAGAGCCTTGCGCCCAGCTGCCCGCGATCTTATCAACAACTTACGGTTTACTCCAATCATGGAATACCTCGCCCATACTAGAACTCCTCCTGAGAACATCACCCGGAATGGTGCCCTTGCGAGTACCATACCCGAGCTCGTAAATCTCATGTTGGAAGACCTCGCAAATGCTGTTGAGGAAAATGACCCGATTCTCCAAGAGGGCGAAGAATTTGCTGACACCGAACCTTTCCCTGACTCCCAGCCTAACCAGACTCGACAAAACAACAACCAGGCACACCCCCCACCCAGGGATGGTGAGGGAGACAGAGGCCGAGGAAATGTAGACGGGGGGAATAGGGCTCGTAGAAATGAAGGAGAAAGGAATAGAGCTCGCAGAAATGAAGAAGAAGGAAATAGAGGCCGAGGGGCCGGAGGTAGAGGAGATAGGGGCCGAGGCCAAGGTAACGAAGCTCGCAACCGTCACCCAAACCCTATGAGGCCTCCTGTACACAACTTGGGATATCTTAGAGATTTTCTGCACCGTGGGAGACACCAAGACGAACACTCCTCTCACGATTCTGAAGCATCAGTCTCAGGTTCGGGAGGTGAATCTGAACATGAGTTTAGGCAACACCAGCGGGCTAGGAGAGTGCAACCCCTAGACTGGATGGCTCAAACCCCATTAAATCTTCTGGGCCCGCTCCAAGATATGCCTAGGCATCCGAAGAAACATCTCCCTAAGTTCGACCCTGAGAAAGGCACCTTAGCTGAAGATCATATCAGCAGCTTCTATTTGTCTCTGCAAATCATGACAGTCCAGTCCGATGATATCGCATGTCGACTGTTTCCCCATACCCTCGAAAACAAGGCGGCCACATGGTACCACTCTCTCCCCAGTGCCTCTATCACTTCATGGGACCAATTCCGTCGCACATTCCTGCATAAGTTTTCAGAAGATAAAACTCCTTCCATGCTTCTCACTGAATTGAGCACCATCAAGTGTCATAAAAAGGAAAAGGTTAAGGACTTCAACCAACGCTTCGCTACCATACTGCAGAAATTCCCCCCCAACCTAGCGTTGGATGACTCAATCACCATTGATTACTATACCAAGGCCCTCCCTAGGGACATTGCCGTTTTCGTCAAACGTGAAGCCCGCGCTACACTTACGGCTAATTATGAGGCTGCTCTCGCCGTAGAGAAAGACATGCTTTCGATAGGAGCCATCGATCATGAAGGGAGAGATGATCACAAGCCTAACACAAAGAGAGGTCAGTCCTCCACTCCTAAGACCACCGATAGGGATAGGGATGCATTTGATTTTGAAAGCATGGCAAAAACGCTCAAGCATTTAACGAATGAAGTAACTGACCTAAGGAGAAAGGGCACAGAAGCCAAAACTAGCACTAAACCACCCAAACCTTTCTTCAGAAAAAGTAATCCCAACACTAACAGACCTCCGTCTAACTCAAATACTGCTCTCAATGTGGAAGAGATAGGGAAAGATAACTTCTGTTCTTTCCAACAAGCTGCCCACTCTGAAAAAACGTGCCCTCAATGGATTGGCAGCATGATAGCAGTAGTTAATCAACTTTTAGATGACCAAACTCCAGGGGATGTGACGGAGGATGATGTTTCAGATCACGATGAGGATCCTCCCTCAAACGAAGAACCAGGATCCTCTATCCTTGCTTTTAACATAATCCGAGGTGGGGACAACCTTACCTCCATTGATATCAACATGGCAGATGCTCCCAAAGATCAGCCCGTGCGTAATTATAGCCTCAGGAGCAAAGGACCTGTTCCCGAGCAATCTTATGAAGACAAGAAAAGGGCTTTCCTAAGGAAAATCCTGCCCCCAGAAAACGGGAAACAATCTGTCCTGGAGAAGCACCCCAACAACACTACCTGAGTGAGTCAAAAGAGAAAACTTCCGACAGAATCCTCTAAGACCTCCGCCGAGCCTAGCCCTCAACCAGAGTCTAGCTATAACATTTTTGAAGATATGAAGAAAACAAGAGCAAACATTTCTCTCTATGAGCTGGCCCGCATTACTAATCAAAAGGAGCTCATTCTTAAGGCTTTCGCAAATACTTCAGCTACGAAGACTGTGAGCAACACGTCTGTGCAAGCCGGACCAGATGTACAATCCATAGTAAATGCCATCAATACCAACTCAAGAGGATCCACACCTCCTTTCCTTTTGTCCTTCGATATTTTTAACTTCAACGTCCACAACTGTCTAGTTGACTCCGGTGCCTCAACAAACGCCATGCCCCTATCCGTCTGTAAAAAGCTGAACATTCACCCGGAGAAAACTGACGTAAATATTATACAACTTGACAGATCATAAGTACCAGCCGTAGGAGAATTGAGCAATGTCATCATCCGCTTGTCGTCAGACTCTAGGGTCCATCAGTGCATTGACATTGTGATTGTCGATATCCCGGAAGAATACGGCCTATTGCTTAGTAGGGATTGGTCCAGCAAATTACAAGGCTACTTCGTCACCGACTGGTCCCACTTGTGGCTTCCTTACAAGGGGCGGAATAATCAAATCAGGGTAGAAAGTGAACCCTATATGAAACACACCGTCACTGATTTAGATGCAGTTAATGAACCCATCAGATTTGCACAAGAAGAGCTTGGCATGTGCTTTCTGGAAGCAATATTCGGATGCTACCAACCCCCTCAGTCTTCCGTAGGCCCCGAAGGCCAATCTGAACTAGCACTCATCACAGAGGAGCAAGTTATCCCTGACTCACCACCAGTAGGAACCCCTCCACAACCTAGTACCCCGAAGGAGCTAGAAAGTGACATGTGGACCTTGTATTATGACGGTTCCAAGACCCATGACGGAGCCGGTGCTGGTTGCATATTGCTTGACCCACACAAGAATAAATACTTAATCTCTTGCCGGCTAGAGTTCCAGTGCACCAACAACTCTGCTGAGTATGAGGCATTAATCCTCGGACTTAAGAAAGCACTGGATTTGAAGGTAAAATGTTTACAGGTCATTGGAGATTCCGAGATTATCACCCGCCAGGTACGCAACACTATTCATTGTTTATCTCCGCATTTAAAGGCGTATCAACAAGAGGTATGGCGATTGATTTCTGGTTTTTATGCATTTGGAATTAAATCTGTCCTTAGGATGCACAATGCAGCAGCAGATACTCTGCCTAATGCTGCTGCTAGATTCACCCCTTTGAGGGACGGTTTTTCTATTGAAATTGTATATAAACCCTCCGTGCCAGACAACATAACTAACTTACGCGTCTTTGATGATGATCAACAGGTACTAGAGTTCATGTGTAACTCAGAAACATTCAAAGACGCCGCAATAGATGAAGATGATCACGACCAAGCTGTGCAAGAAGAGTTTGAGAAACACAGAGGGAATCCCATGCCAAAGGGAGTAGTGTCACTTGAGAAACTCTTCGATCTGCAGAGCCGTTTTCGAGGGCCCCCGAATGCCAAAGTGAAAAGCTCCATTTTGGCCCATCGACAAGTGAACTCAGGATCAGAAGATAATCCTAAGTTTGTCAACCTTGGGAAATATTGCACCACCCAGGAGGCGCAGGCTTTCACCCAACTATTTCGCAAGTATCGTGACGTATTTGCTTGGACATATGATGCCTTACGTACGTATGATACTCGAATCATCCAGCATGTTATACCCATGAAGGAAGGCGCAAAGCCGTTCCAACAAAAGCTCAGAAAAGTACATCCTACTCTGGAACCATTGATTCTGAAAGAACTCAAGAAGCTCTTGGATGCACGAATTATTTTCAAAATCCGTCACTCCACGTGGGTGTCAAATTTGGTACCTGTATGTAAGAAGTCTGGCAAAATCCGTTTGTGCGTAGATTTCCGCAATCTGAATCATGCCTCAAACAAAGACAACTATCCAGTGCCGCCCATGGAACAGATATTACAAGTCGTGTCTGGTTCTGAAATGTTCTCCCTATTAGACGGTTTCTCCGGCTACAACCAAGTGCTGGTAGCTGAATCGGATAGATTGAAGACCACTTTTCGAACCAAGTGGGGAACTTTCGCATTCAGGCGTATGCCTTTTGGATTAATCAACGCAGGGGCAACTTTCCAAAGGGCCATGGATATAGCCTTCAAGGGGCTGATAGGCCAAAGTGTGGTGGTCTACTTAGATGACATCATCGTGTTTTCAAAACACCGGGGTGACCATATACGCCACCTTAGGCAAATTTTTGAAAGATGTAGAAAATATGGAATTTCACTTAACCCAAAGAAGAGCGTTTTCGCCGTGGCAGAAGGAAATTTGCTAGGTCATATCATAACTAAACAAGGTATTATCGTCGATCCGGAACGGGTGAAAGCCATTGCTCAAATTCCTCCTCCCAGGAGTAAAAAAACGATGCAATCTTTCTTGGGGAAGATCAATTTCGTACGAAAATTTATATCATATTTCACACAGATAGTCAAACCATTGCAGGGAATGATAAAAAATAATGCTATGTTCCAATGGAACCTACCGGAAAGGGAGGCCTTTGACAAAATCAAACAGGCCATAGCTGAAGCTCCCTCCCTACAAAGTCCAGATTTCGGCAAAGATTTTATCCTATATACTTTTGCTTCAGATTCCTCACTTGCGGCCATCCTTACGCAGAAAGATGGAAACAACGATGAACGACCCATTTCCTTCATGAGCACCGGTCTACAGGGAGCTGAGTTAAACTATCCAGAAATTGACAAGCAAGCCTATGCGGTCTACAAGGCGGTAAAACATTTTAGGCCCTACATCTTGAAAAATCACGTCACGGTTTTTGTGCCACACCCAGCGGTCTGCTCACTTTTCGTGCAGCAAGAGCTAGGCGAACGATGGGGCAACTGGGTGGCGTGTTTGCAAGAATACGACTTAGAGTTCAAACCGGCACATACTGTTAAAGGACAGGGCTTATGTCAAATGGCCGCAGAGGCTGCAGGTGCTCATGAAATTGAAGAGGAATGTTGGGAACAAGAGATCGACATGTATCAAAGCGACCATATGCCTCAGCAAAGTAGCCCTTCTTGGTATTCCGACATTTCAAGATATTTGGCCCAAGGCACCATGAACCCTGCTCTTACTACCCGACAGAAACGCGCAATAAGACTCAAAGTCGCATCTCACCAACTGATCCAAGGTAAGTTTTTCAAGAAACACCACAATGGGGTCCTGTTACGCTGCTTGGAAACCGACGAAGCGCAGAAAATCTTAACTGAGCTGCATGACGGACCAGCTGGAGGTCATTTTTCTGGAGATACTACTGCCCATAAGATAATGCGTGCAGGATACTATTGGCCTACTCTTTTTAGAGACGCGCATGCATATGTTCAGAAATGCATTCAATGCCAGAAGTTCGCCAACCGAGAAGCACGGCCAGCCGCCCCCTTACTCTCAGTAGCAGCAGAGGAACCTTTCCAACAGTGGGGTTTGGATGTAATCGGTGAGATCACACCTCACTCTTCTAAACAACATCGGTATATCCTTACAGCGACTGATTACTTCACTAGGTGGGTCGAGGCAACACCGTTACGCCGAATCAACGATCAAGAGGTAATAGAATTCCTCACGCATTCTATCATGACTAGGTTTGGCGTTCCGACTTCTTTATTTTTTGATAATGCGACTTATTTCTCATCTTTTAAATTATATGATTTTGCGCTGGAAAATGATATTATTTTGAAACATTCTGCAAATTATTATCCCCAAGGAAATGGATTAGCTGAGTCTACTAACAAGAACCTTATCTGTATTATTAAGAAGACTCTGCTATCTCACCAGCGCAACTGGCACAATGCCCTTCACAATGCACTGTGGGTTGACTGTATCACTCCCAAGTCCTCTTTAGGCACCTCCCCATTTTTCTTCGTGTATGGAAAAGAAGCTATTCTCCCTCCTCATCTATCTCTCCCGGCCCTCCAATTGTCCCAAGAATGTCATGGTACCCCGTGTCCCACCTTACAGACTCGAATCGATACCTTGCTGAAGTTGGAGGAAGAAATGCAAAAGACCCGGGAAAAGTTTGCCATCCATCAGAGCCAAATCAAAAGATGGTTTGATAAAAAGTCCGCAGGGAACAAAAATTTTGAAGTAGGAGACCTGGTCCTTAAGTGGGATAAAGCCCATGAGGAAAAGGGGAAACATGCCAAGTTCCAAGCACTTTGGATAGGCCCTTTCCAAATCAATGAGAAGATAGGATCACACACATTCAGATTGCAAACCCTTGATGGACGAGTCGAGGTCCTCCCGGTAAACGGGCATGACCTCAAACACTATTTCACTTAGCAGCCCTTAGAGGGCTATCTTATTTTGTACCATAGCTTCTTGTTTCACCTTTGTTTCAAAAAAAAAAAAAAAAAATAGGAGAAAAGAAAAAAAAATATATATATATATAAAAATAAAATTTAAGGAAGGATTTGTTAGAGCCACGCAATTGGCATACTGCAACAGGTTCTACGCTGATGGAAAGCCTTTTTCGATAAACTCAAAGGCGGCAAAAGCTTGCTCGTTCTCCGCACCTAAAGGTAGCATATCACCAAGCTCGAGTCATCAAGCAAGAAAGCTTATCTCGCCAGTCTGAGAGGGTGTCCACAAAAGAGAATGCAATGTAAGTGGTAACCAGACAAGAAGAGAAAAGAGGTACTCTAGGCTACGACAGGGTATCTGGGAAAAACCAAAGTCTTCATGCCAGACCAGGAACAACCTCTCTGCAAGCAAAATAAGTCGGGATCCCTCATCCGCCTAGGCTAAATTGCCATCTCAAATAAGTGCCACGAGCACATCTCAAATAAGTTCCTTCGGCACATTCAAAATAAGTGCAATAACACACTAATAAAGGGTAAAGGATTGAGAAAGGCTTCCTGCGCAGAGAGGTGATGTAACGACTCCGTCGGGGTACTGACTAGGCTCTCTGACAGCGGAGAAACGTTCACGATTCCTAGGCAGTGACTCCGCCGGGACCGAGAGGTTCGCTGGCAGCGGAGCAACACGATGAGGAAAAAATAATTGTACCAGACCCTGCAGCCCCCTGAAGTTCTCCAACCCTTCCAGTCCGGAGACCTGAAGAAATGAATTTGGTTGAATGGTGCCCAAACAGGCTATCAGATTGAGCAACCCAGCTAGGTGCCAAAAGTTAGGAGATGTCAACCACAAGGTAAAAGAAAACTGTCAGCATAGGCCCCTCCCTCCCCCCGCCAAGACTAACCATCAGCAGAGACTCTGAGTTCGTCCAGTGAATCGCCATTTGTTGTAGCCCCTACAACACCCTCCAAAAAAGACCACCATTTCAAATTTTTGGAGCCCCTTAAAACTAAAGAGAAACTTTTAAGTCGCCAAGTCGCAAAGTTAAGTTATTGATGAAAACCGCGACCTTGCGACCTTCCGACCCCAGGTCGCCAGGTCGCCAAGTCGCAGGGTCGAAAATCCCCAAAATTAACGAAAAATATGACCCCGCGACCTTGCGACCCAGTGACCCCAGGTCGCCAAGTCGCTAGGTCGCTAGGTCGCAATTATCCGATTTAATGAAAAGCGCGACCCAGCGACCTTGCGACCCAGCGACCCCAGGTCGCCAGGTCGCAAGGTCGCAAGGTCGCAAAACTATGAAATTAACTGATTTGCGACCCAGCGACCCGCATTTATTGCCCGCACGTGCGACCTTCTATATAAGGGAGGTCGCCAGGTCGCATTTTTCACATTCAGTGATTTGAAAGAAAACGCCTCTGACAGCTCAACTAGCGCGTTTTTCCCGGGTCAGTTGCCATTTCTTCCTGCTGTTTCCATTATGATGCATTTCTTACCAAACCCATGTCCCCTTAGGCCTTTAAATTTCCATTTGTATGAGCTTTTATATTTTTGAGTGTTTTGTGAATCTGTTTTCTACATGAATGTCCAAACCTCACCACTTTCCTGATTCAAACACTCATGGCTTTGTCCCTTGCCCTTAAAATCATGCCTCAACTCTGCCTGGGCCCAGCTAACTTATAATTCCTCAAAAGGAGGGAGAAAAGAAGTCTCACAGCCGCGCGTGTGCAAAACCCCCCGGCAAGCTTTATTGCGACCTGCGACCCAGTGACCTAGTCGCGAGGTCGCAAAGTCGCATTTTTCCAAATTTCTGAAATTTGCGACCCAGCGACCCAGCGACCTAGTCGCGAGGTCGCAAGGTCGCATTTTTCATTTGTTTCGAAGAAGTGCGACCTAGCGACCCAGCGACCTGGTCGCGAGGTCGCAAGGTCGCGCCTGAACCTTTTTCTTGCAACCCGCGACCCAGCGACCCAGTAAACCAGTAGCCCAGTTTCACGTGTCACAACTAAATTTCATCACTAAACTGTAACTGGTTTTATATCACCATGTCATTCTTATCGTGGGATTCCTTTATGAATTTGACAGGTGAAATTCAACAAGACATAGAGTGCATACCTGTGTTATCAGATTCTAGTGACATGGCGCCCCCGCTATCTCGGAGGAAGGACAAGAAAGTAGTGGAAGATATTGATGAGCTGGAAGTGGTGTCCCCACCCCCAATATACAGGGATACACTATTACGTTTACAAAAGACGACAGCATGCGATGGTACCAAGTATATCATGAGTTCGCCATACCGGAAGAGGAATTTCCAGAAGATCTCCCAAACCGGGAAATATACTTGGCGGTGAAGAAGTCCAAACTACATCTGGCAGGGGCGCATCCAGCTATATTCCCATGTCTAGAGGTTATAGATTGGATCATACAAAAGACGGACCCGCAGAAGTTTGTGATCCGAGACAGCAAAGGCAGAGCTTTCGCTACGCTGGTAGGCGCGGATGCTCATGTTTATTACTCACTGCCTCGCCCATATGAGCATTTCTCTCCAGAATGGGCTATTGCTCACGCCGTTCTGATAGTTGATACTATTAGACAATGGTGGGAGGAGCCCGAGAAGTTCAAGGTCAAGAAAGACCAAGAATACCCGGTGGCGAGCCTGAGGAAGGTTTACAAATTGGTTGCCGCCATGCTTTGCAGACTTTACGGGCGCCCAGATTGCTCCACTTTCAGCGGCAGTTGGGCTACTATCATGGAGTATGTGACAATATATGGCACCTGTTTCAACTGGGCCGGCATATTGATGACTTCGATGCAGACCAACTTGAACGCGTCATTGTCCCTAGATGAAGGAATGCCTGCCGAATTTTACATGGCCTCTTACCTACTAGATGATGTCTGCGCAAGAGTACAGTTTGAGGGATGGGCGCACAACTAGGATTCCGAGCAGTCGCGCGCAATTCATCTACAAATCAAGGTATTTTGGGAGTCCAAATACAAACACGATATAGATTAGATTTCCCAAGTATTTATCCCCTCTCTTTACAGACATTTATTTGGCCAAGACGCCCCCTGCATGTCTTGGTGGGCCAAGGAGACTCTAGTCAAAGTGGCACACTGGTTCCCTTTCCCTGGATACACCTTCATCCGAGTCTTTGGAACTTACAAGGCACCACATGCTATGCCTCGCTTTGTTACAGACAAAATGCTTATTCAGGAGGTATGCTTTCAAATGTCGCACGGCTTCTCCAGCATCCTGTCTAAAAGCAAAAAGAAGTCGTGGCCCACGCTACCCCTCACCATTGGTGCATACACAGTTAAGGACTTGAGGGAAGTAGCAGCAGAACAAGAATAAATGAGAAGTTATCAGCTCGGGGCGCTTGAACACCGAACATATGACCCAGAGAGAATAGTTCCTAAACACTTCGTGAGAGCTAAATTCAAGTGGACTTATCAGCATCTTGAGCGCCCGGCAGAAGATGAGAGAAGGAACTGGTATAATGCTAAAAGACAAATTGCTCTGGGAGCAGACGTGGTCCAAGAAGACCCAGATGATCAGAGCTTAGAAGACAGAAGTCGTCAATTAGGAGGTTCCTCTTCCTCTTTACCCAAGAAATCTCAAACCAACACAGGGCTTACTCCATCCATCAAACAAAAAGAAGCAGAGGGAAAAGCCCAGCAAGAAAGAGAGAAGAAGATAAAAGAGGATGAGGAAGCGTGCCAAAAGAGTGCAACAGCAACACAAAAGAAGAAGCAGGCCAAAGAGGCCAGGAAAGAAAAGGAGGGAAAGGAGGCACAGGCCGCAGCAGAACGGGCACTTAAGGCAGAGCTGGACAAAGCAGAGGCTGAACGCCAAAAGAAAGTCGAACAGGCTGCTGCAGCTGAGCAGAAGAAGAGGGCCGAAATAGAAGCGACAGCACAAGCTGAACGCCGGCGAAAGGAAGAAGAAGAAAAGAACACAGAAGAAAGGGAGGATGACATGCTGGACGACCTCGAGGTGACTCCCCTCGATATACCTCTGGGCAGTACCAAGCTCTCTTACGTTAGATCGCCCCAGGGATAGGAAGAAGATGTATTTGACCTGACCAAACTCACATTCGATCAGTTCTCTTTCAAAATCCGATAAGAGAAGAGGAGGTCACTGGCGCAAAGTCCCTCTGCCACATCCACAGTGGCAACAGGCAAAGACATAGTCCTTGATACCAGGACTAATCCTGTAATGATAGCATCAGCGGGTACTGCTTTCGCCGCAGCTACGGAAGAGAATGTAACCTGAATGAGTAGAGAAATAGTCTCTCTACAAAATAGACTGCAAGCGGCTGAGCAATGCGAGAAGAGAGCAGAGCAAGAGAAAGCAGAATTGCAAGCAGAAGTTCAACAACTTCGAAACCAGACTCCACCAGTAAATGAAGTCCCGCTGGCCATTTTCAAGGAGTGTGAAGTGTTGGAAGTGACCATGAGGCAGGTGTATGGTGAAATGTTCACCATCAAACAAACAGTCGCCCCACTGGCAAGAGCACGAGCGGAAACCAGGCAAAGACACGAACAGCTCAGGGAGGCTTCACAGGCCTTAGACAGGATGATGGGCTGGACAATACAGTACCCTCAGGCACTTGAAAATTTGCCTAAGAGGGACTGGATTCACACGCAGGATGCAAAGGTTCAGCTCCGCATGGTGATACAATCTGAAGACAAACTGTCTAAGGACCTGGACAAAGTAATGTCCTTGTACAACCACCTGATCAGTGGTATCGACTCAATGCATACTTTGCACCACATTCCATCGCTTGGGGCATTGGACGAAGAGAGAACCTGGGAACAAGTGGACCAGGACATCCAATCATTTTTGCAGCCTATCAAGCAAGTCGCTGCTGATCCAGAGCCCTCAGCATCTCAAGAGCATCTGAGTCAGTTTATTGCCACTCCAGCGCGGATTTATACCAAGCTTGCCTCGCTTTCAAATCAGATCACACAGAAAAGGGAAACCTTAGTACCAAATGCGTTGGAATGTATGCATCGATTGAAGGAGGAGGTCCCTCTGGTTTCCCCCATAGCAGCAGAGTACCGGACATGGCAGGATTTTCTCAAGGAGAAACAGGTTGATGTCCCTGACATTAACATTACGCGTCCATCTCCACATCCCGGTAGCAGCAAGTCATGAGCAGCAGTTAGAGCTAGGTCGCAAGTCACACCAATAGGACAGGTCGCAGGTCGCACCGCCTACCCAGGTCACAAGTCGTGCATACCAGACAGGTCGCAAGTCGCAACCTCTTCGAGGTCGCGAGGCAACTCAACAAGCAGGTAGGCGAAAAGTCAGGAAGCCCAAAGGGCAAGTTTGGTGCTATAAAACTCCCTACGGGGAAAGATACAAGGGCTTTTTATTTTTGGAAGACTCAAGAGCTACATTGTATTGTATTGAAAGACCATATTCTTAGGCATATGAATACGAATACTTGCTAAAACCCCTTTGTTGGATGATGTATTTTGCTGTGACAGCACTATGTGTATTTCCTAAACAGTTTCAGAACATCCTATGATTAATGAAACTGCATTTCTAATAATATCATTTATGCATCATGTTTATCGATGTTGTGTTAATGATGTTCAGTTCTATTGTTTTCTAAATGAATGTTAATACCTTTGTCTATTAGCATTTCGTTTTATCTTTCAGGAGTAAGAAGGAATCTTGCCATTAAGAACTATTTCTTTTGTGGTAAGATACCTTGCAAGCATGACCCCAAAGACGTGCCGTTAACTGCATCTCTTCGGGCGTATGTGTTTTATTCGTTCTCTCGCTACGCATAGTGTTGTAGACATGTTCCATGCATCAATCATGTATTTTGTATCCTATGAATAAGTGTGTGTCCGCAGGTTTAATCAGGTTCTTTTGAGACCAGAAGGGAAGGCGTCTTAAGCGGTAGCCGGACCCACACCCCGGACGGGATCCCTACTCCAAACGGTTTAAGGTCTAATTGGGACTTTTCACCGGGGAGATCCCCTACTGTTGGCTGGACAAATTTTCCCGTCAACAAACCCCTTACAATGATGACATTATGAGGAGAGTCTTAATATTGATGGTAGGGACCTTTCAAGATTTGGACAACAGTGCAGACTCTACCTTTGGGAAGAAGCTTGAGGTTTTAGGAGGTATGGCCACATTTAGAACATATTGCATCATGTTTGATATTGAATGTGATGAATTGATTTTTAAAATGTTCCAATGCTTCTTCAGCATTAGGAGACATCATGTTGACACAGTCATAGCACACATGCAGTCCATCCTGTTGTCATGTATGAGATACTGTGAGGTCCTTTGCCGAGAGTTGCAGAATATGGTGTTGAGCATTTGGAGGAGAGAGAAGTTGGTTTCACCTGCTTCTTATGAGCTAGCACAAAGGCTGGTTGAGCAGAATATTGGGCTATTCAGGAGATAGTTGACTAGGGAATAACTTCTCTAGTTTGGTGGATCAGGAAGTAGAAATGAGTTGAGGAGGAAGGGACTTTTCTTCATATTTAGAGAACCTTGGGGGCCTGATCACTCATTCTTGAGTGATGGAGATGATGTGGCAGAGGCAGAACACAAGGACATTCCTTCTGTATGGAAATATGATGACTCTTAATTAGATGAGTCCATGGGATCATACGAGGATGCTTCGGGGGAGTGAGAGCAGTCATGTAAAGTTGATGACAATAGGCCGGATCTGTATTCTAGTGTGCAGGGTGAGCATTCAGGGAACTCTACGGGAGATACTCTAGGTGATGAGTCACTTGTGACGATTCAGCTTAAGCAGAATACAATGGAGCATGATTCAACAAAGGAGGAGGCTATGCACATCATGCGTGATAGCCCTTTGGGGGAGAGACAGAAGGAGGCTCACATTGAGTTTGTGATAGATCTATGGCTACCCTTACGGTCAGCCATGGGTGAGGAGAAGATGGATGTATGGACATATAGAAGGGAGGTAGTAGTTGTAGATACTTATCCTCATGAGATGTTGGAGTTTTATGGAATAGTTCTGTGGGATTCTAGTATACATCAGGAGCATGAAATTCCTGATTAGGAGAGGGATGAGTTATTGGAGATGGTGGAGCATCCATTGTCGAGATGATACACATATGAGGTGTAGAAAGATACACATGCACTCAGCAGAGCAACAGTGATTTCAGGGAGTAGCACTCTCCAGAGTACATTGATGTGGCTTGCAACATATCTCACCCATTTTGGCCTTTTATAGAGAGCGTTAGAGTCCTGTAATCTACAATATCACAAGGTGACTGATTATTTCTTATATTTTTTACTGAAAATAATATTCCATGGCTATCATTTATTTTCAGAGAAATAAAGGGAACTCCTAACTGTAAAGAGCTTTAAAGTAATCAATCTTCCTTTCCATCTAGTAGAAGGATAGAGGCGTTGCTGATAAGGTGTGATGGGGATCAAACTTTATTTCTGCCCTCATTTCATTTCATTTCATTAACCCTCTTTGTCCCGCCTTATTTCCTCCATATTATGAAATGCTCTGAATCCCATTCAAACCCCAAAACCCACATCCATAAACTTTGGGACTTATTTATTATAGACCATTTTATATTAAAGTCCGCAATACTATTTTCATAGCTTCACCCACACACTAGCAACCTTGTTTTAACACATAAACCTTACCTTTTCCGCTTTTTCGCTTTATATTTCTACCTTACCTTTTTACATCGCATATCATTGGTTTTGTTTACCATCTGCTTCCTTATTTCTCAATTGCGA
This sequence comes from Pinus albicaulis, assembly GCA_034641835.2. Taxonomy (NCBI): domain Eukaryota; kingdom Viridiplantae; phylum Streptophyta; class Pinopsida; order Pinales; family Pinaceae; genus Pinus; species Pinus albicaulis. The sequence goes on along the minus strand of CM076578.1, from coordinate 1,962,516,534 downwards.
TTAAAGTGTGACCATCCCTCCACGTCACCCTTTCTTCCCCACCCTCCATCACACACTGCATATTATAGAACTTTCACATCGCAACTAAAACTTAAAAACCGCTATCGCCGACTTGTGATGTATCGCATTGCATTTGTTTCAACTTACCTTTGAAATTCCCACAATATATTTGGTTTAACTTGCGACGTGGTGGTTGGCCCACCACAGTAGCTCTGCCCCCCACTTCATAGTCATTTCCACTACATATCACATATCATCTACAGCATCATAAAAAATTTCCTTACCGCATAAAACATTCACCGATTGATACATCGCCAACCTCTAAATTTTTATGTAATGAAGATATTATGTCTATTTGTTCTATTGTTTATTTCTGTACTGAAGCATTTCCTCATGAACAAACAAAAGAACAAATTGATAATGATGTTGTTCTACCTTCTCAGGAAGGCCTATTTCTACAAAATGCTCTTATTCATCAAAATGAGGGCCTTCAAATAGAATTCAACCAACTCAGTCAAGACATATCAGGTTTTCTTGAGGACAGCATAGTGGTATATAATGAGGATTCCATGTCAGATGACCATGAATAATACATAGATATTATCTTTCAGAAGGATCTTGAGCATGACAAAGTGGAACCAGGAGCAGACCTAGATTACGTTTGTTATTTAAACCCTCAGGGCTAGGTATTCTTCCAAGATCCTTTTGCTGGTTTCTTAGAATCATCGAAAGAAGAAGTATGCTATGCCAGAAATGGTCTATTGCAGAGCTTAAGGAAAAGTTTGAGCATTGCTGCTTAAAGACAAGTAAAATGGGAGTGGCACTTTTGTTATTTCAGCCTACTAAAAAAAGTGAACTAGAATCAATCATGTTGTCATTTACTTGATTGGTTGCATTGGAAAAAGGAGTTCACTTAGTGTATATATCACCTCTAAGTTATATTAGGGTGGGTAGGTGTGAAAATAAGCTCAATATTTTGAGCACTTTTCCAGTTTTAGTTTTAGAATTTTTTCTAGTTTTTAGATCAAGTATGCCCTAGACTTCAACCTGTAGAGAGTGTTGATTTTGAACTGAGCCTGCTCAACCACATAGGTTTTACTAGTAGATTAAGTTGCAGATTTGGGATCAGCCCAATGGATCTTACCACTAGTGTACGGTGTTCTTGACACCTCCTAAAGGAGCCGCCATCCCCAGCTGGAGCCACTCTTAGAGTCCTATAATTTACAGTATTACAAGGTGACTAATTATTGCTTATATTTTTTACTAAAAATAATATTCCATGGCTATCATTTATTTTCAGAGAAAGAAAGGGAACTCTTGACTGTAAATAGCTTCAAAGGAAGCAATCTTCCTTTTCGTCTAGTAGAAGGAAGGAGGTGTTTTTGATAAGGTGTGATTGGGATCAAATTTTATTTCTACCCTCGTTCCATTTCATTTCATTCACCCTCTTTTCCCACCCTCATTTCCTCCATATTCTGAAATGCTTTGAATCCCATTCAAACCCCAAAACCCACATGAATAACCTTTGGGACTTATTTCTTTATAAACCATTTTATATTAAATTCCGCAATATTATTTTCATAGCTCCACCCACCCACTAGTAGTCGCGTTTTAACACATAAACCTTACATTTTCCGCTTTTTCCCTTTATATTGCTACCTTACCTTTTTCCATCACATGTCACTAGTTTCATTACCATCTGCTTCCTTATTTCCCCATTGCAATTAAAGTGGTACCATCCCTCCGTGTCACCATTTCTTCCCCACCCTCCATCATAGATCGCATATTATATGCCTTTCACATCGTAACTAATAATTAAAAACCGCGATCTCTGACTTGCGATGTATAACATTGCATTTGTTTCAACTTACCTTTAAAATTCCCACAGTATTTTTGGTTTAACTTGTGACACAGTGGTTGGCCCACCATAGCAGCTCTGCCCCTGACTTCACAGTCCTTTCCAATACATATCACATATCATATACAACATCATAAAACTTTTCCATTAGGGGAATTTTGAGGTCTAAAATGGGCCTCCTAAGAAAAATGTACAACCAAAATGAGCTTTATAAGAACCAATAGGATTCAAGATGATGATGTCAACCATGAGGGATGATTCGTCATTTTTTAAGTAAAAGAATAAAAATATTAAAAAATAATAAAATAATAAAACTACTTTTTCAACTCATATTTTCAACTTATCTCCCAAATTTTTTACTCAAATTTAGAGCAGAAATACTCATTGGATGCAAAATTTAATTCCTCATCCAAGGAGTACCCATGTTGCATACTTTTGATGGACCCTACTACATGAAAAAATGAGAAAAACATGAAAAACGTGATTTCAATCATGTTTTTCATGTATTTCTCATTTTTCGTGTAGCAGGGTCCATCGAAAGTATTCAACATGGGAACTCCTTGGATGTGGAATTAAATTTTGCATCCAATGAGTACTCTGACTCAAAATTTGAGTAAAATTTTAGGAGATAAGTTGAAAATACCAGTTGAAATTTGATGATATAAATTTTTTTTATTTTTCCCCTCTAAAATTTGATGATGTAATCAAATATTGTTCTATTATTTCCACTATTATTTTATAATTTCCTTAGGAGGCCCATTTTAGACCTCAAAATTCCCCTAATTCTTACCACATAAAACATTCGCCGATTGATATACCCCACTGATTTCAGTGGGCTCCGCTTCTCCCTGACACATCATCCTCAAATCAACGCAAATCGCACTTCATAGTTTTCAACGTTTACCTTATTTCCCAAATGCTAAATTCTGTGATGAGCGATGCAAGTGGGTCCCTCTCCCCACACTTCAAAAGTTTTAGATTTTAAACCCCCGTGCTTATAACTTACAATTAAAGTTTGTGATTTGTGATGCAGTCTAGTCCCACTTTCCCTCAACATCATCTCTCACTTCGCATCACATATTCGATTACATTGTTTAAAACTTAAAATCTAAATATTGCGAAGTGCGCAGATGCGATGTGGCTTCAGAAGTAAATTCTATAAGATTTAAAGTACGGGTAAATGGATTTTTATGCTATTTTCATTCGAAAAAGGGTTAAATGCAAAAAGAAACGACTCGGATAGCAAAAGGGTCAAGTCCAGTCCCACCTTACCTACCATGTATTTTCCTTCTCCTCATCCCCTTCATCTCTCCTCCATATCCACTCAACCACTTCTCATCTGGCAGTTCGCGTTGCATTTCACACCTCCCTCAGCTTCCGAAATTTAACCATGGGGGTGGGGGGTAGGTCCAAAATGGATGGTATCGCTTACCCGCTCCCCGCTATGTGTCTCCCTTCCGCTATTTTTCACCCCCCCTTCTATATTACTGCTTACCACTTAAGACCCCCTCCACAAATTTGTTTTCACTCACCTCTGAACCACTGCCACATTCATTTGACCACTATCATTGTTGTTGTGCCACGTCCACCATAATCCCTTCAGGTCTGAGCTTCTACGGTTTGTGTGCCATTTATGAAGAAATAGGCTAAACACGATAGAAAGATTCAGGCAGGACCCAACAATGGGCAAAAAGCAGGGCAAGGCTGAACAACAGGTGTAAAAGATTGGGTTGGGCATTCGTGCAGAGATATAACAACAGAAACCAAAAATTCAGCAAAGAACATCAACAGATTCACTAATCAATGAAAAGTAGGCGGCACTGCACCAGATTTAATTACCCAACATCGGTTTTTTGAAGAGCAGGGTCAAATGTCATAGCCACCACTAGTTACCTCTTCGTAACCATCATAGCTACCTCCAATCTTATTGTTTGATCTTTTGAAGATCCATCGAAGCATTTGGCTCCATGAAGAGCCACCCAACATTAATTCTACAGGCAGTGTTGTTGTTAGAGATTTCCGTTCAAGCCTTGCATGGACACACTTGTCCATTTTTTGCTAATTGTAATCAATGAAAGGTTTCCAAGTAAGATAGGGTAATCAACTTAGTCTCAAGATAAATACTGCATGCCTCAGCAGTATCAAGAGTTGGAAAATCAAACCCTGTTGATGCTTGCATTGTAAGAAGTATTGGAACTCCGTACTTGTTTTAGCTTGGCATCAATAACAAGGGACCATTCACAAGATTCTTTAGCTATGTTAATGGTGATGTTTTTCCTCAGTATTAATGTTTTCCTCTGCCTTTTCATGCTGTGCATCTATTTATCTAATTTCAAAATAGAAAATTTATATTAAGATTTGCTAAAAGAGCACCTTAATGATGTCTGTGTTTGTTATCTTAGTGTTTTCCTCTGAGACCTAAATCCGGAATTCAGAGATGGTCTGATCTGCATTGAAGTTGAACCTTAATCTCCTTCTCCCATCTCATATTCACACTGCTAGTAAGATCCAGTCTGCATAGTTAGCTTTCCCCGTGAATTCCCTTGAAAATTTGATGCACAATTCTACCTTTTATGACTCCATAGCCCAATGGATTAAGTTTTACATCTCTGTCTGTCCAACCACCCAATCAATCAAACAAACAACCCCCATCACTGTAACTAGCCTAATATCAACATTTATAATTATGAAGTTAGATCATAAAACTAAGAGAGAACTCTACGATTCTAGGAAGGCTAGGTCCTCGAATCCAAAGTGGTTTGATTTTGTGCTTTATAGTTTAGTCTTGCCAATATCCTAAATTATAGAGTGTTAATAGAGAGAGAGGCCTTCCTTTACAGGCAGATCTCGTCGGAATATGGGACATAGAAACACGTGTTGAGTATGGGCTGGAAATAGCACTCCAGACGTGTTTTGTATGTAGATGTCACTACATTGGATTCTTCTTCTAGGTTATATTGGTGGGATATCATGAGTTGGTACCCTCTTGATGGTACGATCTTCTTCGTATGGAGCATAGCGAAGTAGGGGCCTTTAGACATGATAAATGTTACAGATTCCCGTTGGTAGCGGAGCACAGGCCGACTATTCTTCAACATTCCATCCCGACTTCAGGAGAGTGGGGTTAGCATCAAATCAAGTCCAGAGTTGGATTGGAGAGAGGTGATGAGTTGGTATTCTATTGATATAGTAACATTCTTAGTAACGGGTACATTTCGGCAGGAGCACTTGGACGGGAGAGATGTTACATGCTCCATTGGGCCATGGATTGTGGATCGACAGTCCATGAGCATTTCAGTAGCACTAGCTCGAAATCCATAAATCAAGATTGACCTCGGCCTAGACCGAGAGTTGGAATGGAGAGAGGTGAAGACTTGGTACCCAGTTGGTGGGACAACTTATAAAGTTAGAGGTACAGCACATCAGGAGCCATCGATCATTGATGCTCGCTGGAGAACTTTGCTTCATGGGGTAGCAACTATAGCCAGAGGCAATACGCAGTCCAAGTTGTGGGACTTGGGTGATGATTAGCCATGGTGGCATTGGGATGCAGGAGGATTTTTTGATGACAGGTACAGTGAGAGATTATTTTGGGATCCCGTCATTGAGGAGTCTATTCTAGGTGGCTTGACACAGGTGCATAGCAGCACCTAGGTGTTTTTATAGGATCTAGACATTGGGTCTTAGTTGCATCGAGCCAGCAGGGTGGCCCACATATTTGGATTGCTTGAGGGTAAGAAATCTTGGGGTGGAAGGTCTGTAATATTATTTTTTTTGGTATCACCTATGACAGGGTTAGTGTTGGATCAAGGTCCCCTAACCGCATTTTTTTGTCTAGTTTTGTAATATTCTGTAATATTTAGTCTAGCAAAGGGGCTTTGGGGAGGGTCGAAGCCCCCAATTAATTGTAAAGGGTAAAAGGGTAGATCAAGGGTCCGCAAAATATGGTTCGCAGACCATAGCGTAGCGTAGGCTAATATGTTATAAATAGATGAATAAATTGAGTATAGAGATAGGAAAAGTTGGGGATTAAGCTTAGATATGAACTTGTGAATATTCTGTGTCGATTGTCTGGGTAAGGGATCCTACTTGTTGTGTGCACAGAGACACTGAGTCCTGCTATGTGTGAACCCCACTGGTTGTTTGCACGGGCTAGTAAATAGAGTCTGTAAGTCGGATCTGGATACGAATTAATGAGAAGACTGTTGTGATCGTTAAGTATTTCTGTGTTATGATTATTAGCTACACTTTATGTTAATTCGGAGATTATGCTTTCTCACTGCATACTGAAGGTTTAATGATGCACATGTGGATGCGATATTATGAATGCATAGATTTGGTTTAAGTACTCTGCTCAGTTTATATGTTATTTATGATCTTTGCTATGTCGATATACTGTTAAGGGCTTCCATATCAGGGTTTCTCCTGTGTAGGTCTGTCTAATATAAAGTGACCCACTTTAATTAACTTTCTCTCTCTCAGGGTGTGGAAACCTGGTTCCATCACTCTCCCATAATACTTTGGGTGAGATATTGACCTGCGCAAGAAGGTTATTACCGAAAGAGCCAGTAGTAATGATCATGAGTTCATAAATTTTGCTCAAAATTGAAAGTTACATGATTGGGTTGAAACCAGGATGGTTGTGTATATCTCGTCTTCCTGATTCCGGCGCCGCAAATGGTTCAAAAAACTGGAGTCATATGAGGGAGATATCGCATTCTGATCGAATTCCCAAACACCTAAATTTTGCAACAGGGTTGACTGGGATGCCCAGTCAACATGAAAGGTGCACAGTCAGCAAAAGGAATATTTTGAGGAATATTCCTTTCCTCAAAACCAATCCTAGGCTGACAAGTGGTGCATTGTGATTTGTTGGATGGGATGTACTCTGTGTTTTTGTGACCAATCAGAGGGTGACATGTGGCCAACCCTGAGGCCGCCACGTGTCCTCTTAGTGTTGTAGTAAAAATTTTATGGAGGTCTGTAGGGCTAGACCCCGCAACCTATGACAGAGCACGCACTTGCCACACCACATGAGGTATGAGAAGATCTTAACCTCTATGCATCACAGGTTATAGTTAAAGTTGATTCAAATCATTGTTGGGGAGGTCCCAACCCACCATCGGTCCCGTGGAAGGTTGGTCACATGACAATGCAATTAAACCATAGCATAAAAATCTAATTCCAACAACATTTTCCGCAACAGTTTCATGTTAATACTTATCACACGTTATAACTCTCCACGCGGTTTAAACTCCGACAGTTTCATTAACACAACTGCAAACTGGAGTCTCTGCCTTTACAACCGTGGTTCAACCCTTGAGTTCCACCAAACTTCAATGGTCAAGTTTTGGTTTGGGTTTGCATGTGGCCACCCAACCACTAACATTAAATATAGCGATTAGCGTTGGCGTAGTTTTAGAGCACACCGTAAATTTGTGTGAATTTTCAATTTTTTAATCCAGTTAAGTTGAGTCCTTCACAGTTACTAGAGTTTTTATAGGTGTTACTGGGAAAATGAGTTGGAGGCTCAATTTTCTCCCATTTAGAGGGAATTAAGAGTCAATCTAGAATAATTGGAGCATTCTAGAGGTGCAGAGAAAAAAACCATTAGAGGCATGTAACTACATGTATTTGCAAAATTTTGAGCATAATGAAAGATGGACATGACATTGGGAGCTCGACCAACAGATGTAGCCAAGGAGGGGTGAATTAATTCATCATGCTTGCTGTGTAAATGTTATGTGGTGACTTTATTCTCTATTTTTCACTGTTGTTTAGTGTATTTTGTGCTTATTTCATGTTTCTAATTCACTAAAATCATCTATAATTCATAGTTAAAATCCTCAATACTCAAGAAAACTAAAGAGAGATATATGCACATGTTTTATAACTGAAAAGACACTTAGCACAGCCAAACTAATACAATCCTTTTAGATCAGATTGGTATCAGAGCTAAATTTTATTCTCTGGTGTTGTTTTGTGCAAAATATTTTTTTAACTATTTGCAAGTTTTATATGCTTACAAGGCTCAAAATCAAGAGAGGTGAAGGAAAATTGGTGGGAGCAGAAGGGTCTCAAGAAGAGCAATATTGCTACAATCTCCACCATCTAGTTCACCTCCTAAGGAAGAAGAAGCTACATTAAGAATGCCTGAAGAGGAAGGAGAAATCCATGAAGAAGTTGATCCCAAAGAGGAAGAAAGAGTGTTCAGGAAAGCATTCCTTTACATGACTGAGATGGTTAGAATCCTTTATCAAGAAAGGATTGAGAAACTAGAAGGAGAAGGATACAAACTTCACAATGAAGGACAAGGATCTTCAGGAGGTCACAATGATGAAGAATGGAGGAAATGGAGGCAATGGAGGCAATGGAGGGCCATCATACTCACCCTCATCATCATCATCCTCTACTTCATCTTTAGTACTTCAGCCATACAAGTCAAAGAACACTGATAAAAGTCCTTTTTAAAAATTTGAAGTTGAGTTTGAATTGAAAATGTTTAATGGTGAAGTCAATGTAGAAAATATTGATAATTGGATTAGGAAATTGGAGGTATATTTGAGAATCCAAAACCTTCAAGATGATGATACCAAAATCCAATTAGCTTCATTGAGAATGGAAGGTGCAACACTTGTTTGGTGGGAAGCCAAGACAAAGGAGGAGATCAAGAATCATGGTAAGATTATTCTATCATGGAATGGTTTCATTACTGAAATAAGACAACATTTTTATCCCTTAGCTCATATGCAGAAAGGCATAATGAACTGGCAAAGCTTTCGGCAATTGAAGGGACAGAATGTGCAAGAATACACCCAAGAATTTTGGAGAAGAGCTCTCTTATTAGGGGTAGATTTGTCGAGCCAACATACTTTTCTCAAGTACATAGGAGGCTTACATAGCTACGTAAAACATAATGTTGTCATTTTTAACCCCACAAGTTTAGATGAAGTATGTGTTCAGGCCACACATCTAAAAGCTAGAGGGAAGAAAATTTCTTAAGAGGGTAGGAAGAAACCTTTTAAGGGTAAAAACAAAGAGAAGACCTCAAAAGGTAAAAGAAAAAATAATTAATTTGTTACGAAAGAGGGAGAAAAATTGGTTTGTAAAAATTGTTCAAAAGAAGGCCATGATGAAAATCTTTGTTGGAAATTACATCCTGAAATGAGGCCCAAGAAATACAACAACAAAGGAAAACAAAAAACTGCAGCTACAACTCAACATGATTTAGGAGAAGATTTAGGTGATGAATCTAAGATTACAGCAATGGGATTGAAGAACACGAAGGGGAGAGAAATTGAAACTAAACCCAGTTCTAGTACATAAAACTATCACATACATGCTCCAAATGAAGAAGAAAGAATTGAACTGTTTCATGTGAGGGTCATATCCAAACATACTAAGATTGACACATTGTTTGATGGTGGGTCACAAGAAGACTTAATTTCTGAAGACTTGGTCAAGAAACTTAACCTTGATACCATACCACATGTAAAACCATATCCGCTTGGTTGGATTTGTAAGGATGCAAATTTACAGGTTTCAAAGAAGTGTATATTGCGGTTTGCAATAACTGCACATTTTGTTGACACAGTTGAATTAGATGTGGTTCTGCTTGATATAACATGTATTGTGTTGGGGAGTCCATACTTGTATGATAGGAAAGCGATATTCCATCGCCATGAGAACAGATACCATTTATTCAAATATGGAAAGGAGTACATTGTTAGAGCACATCGCAAGAAGACAAATATTGCTATGGTAAATGTTGGACAGGTAAAGAAGTTGGTAAATTCAAGTAAGAATTTTGTTCTTCTAATGATTAAGCTTAAAGTTCATGTTAATCATGAGTCATTTGAGGGATGTGATCCTAAGTTGAAATCAGATTTATATGATGTATTTTATGCACATCATGAGATGTTTTAGCAGCCAAAAATATTGCCTCCAAAAAGGAAGATTCAACATGAGATTCAATTGCAGCAAGATTGTCCTCTTCCGAACATCGAATTGTTTTGCATGTCTATAATGGAGAATGTTGAAATAAAGATGCAAATCAAGGACATGTTTTACAAATGAATCATAAGGCCAAGAACTTCGCCATGCGGTTCACACACAGTCTTGATACCAAAGAAAGATGGGACTTGGTGCATGTGTGTAGACTTCAGAGATTTGAACAAGATTACGGTAAAGAATCATTTCCCACTCCCAAGGATAGGTGATTTTCTTGATCAACTGAAAGAAGCAAAGTTTTTCACTAAGTTAGATTTACAAAGTGGATATCATCAAGTAAGAATTGTAAAAAGGGACATATGAAAAACTGCATTCAAAACCAAACAAGGACTCTTTGATTGGTTAGTAATGCCATTTGGTTTATGTAATGCACCGGCAACTTTCATGTGTGTTATGGATAGTGTTTTGTGTCCATTCCTTGATGAATTTGTGATTGTGTACTTAGATGACATATTGTTTTTCAGAAAACCAAGAGAATAATATGTATTGCGTGTGAATAGAGTGCTTAATGTTTTGAAGAAAGAGAAAATATTTCTTAAGATGTCAAAGTTTGAGTTTGGAAAGACTTCTTTGGTTTATTTACCAGCCTCTTTACCTGTCCAACATTTACCAAAGAAATGTTTGTCTTCTTTCGATGTGATATAACAATGAACTCCTTGCCATATTTGAATAAATGATACTAGTTCTCATGGCGATAGAAGATCACTTTCCTGTCATAAAAGTAAGGACTCCCTAATACAATACCAGTTATGTCAAGAAAAACCACATCTAATTCAACTGTTTCAACAAATCTTCCAATGACCGCAAACCTCAATATACATTTCTTTGAAACATGTAAATTTTCATCCTTACAAATCCAACCCAATGGATATGGTTTTGGATGTTGTATGGTCTCAAGGTTAAGTATCTTGACCAAAAATTCAAAGATTAAGTTTGCTTGTGACCCACTGCCAAACAATGTGTCAATCTTGGTATGCTTGGATATGACCCTCACATGAAACAGTTCTATTATTTCTTCTTCATTTGGAGTGTTTATGTGACAGTTTTATGTATTGGTATTGGGTTTAGTTTCAATTTATTTTCCCTTTATGTTCTTAAATCCCATAGCTGTGATTTTAGATTCATCACCTGAATCAGATCCAAAATGATGTTAAGTTGTAGCAACAGTTTTTTGTTTCCCTTTGGTATTGGGTATCTTTGGCCTCAATTTAGGATGTATTTTCCAACAATGAGTTTCATCATGGCCTTCTTTGGAATAATGTTTACAAGTCAATTTTTCTCCCTCTTTCTTAACAAATGTATTCTTTTTGTTTTTACCTTTTGAGGTCTTTTCCTTGGGTTTACCCTTAAAAGGTTTCTTTCTACCCTCTTCAAAAATGTTCTTCCCTCTAGCTCCTAGATGTGTGGCATGAACACAAACATCATCTAGAGTGGTGGAATTAAACATGAGAATAATATGTTTTAGGTAGCTATGTAAGCCTCCTATGTACTTCAGAAAATTATCTTGGCTCCGCAAATCCACCCCTAATAAAAGAGCTCTTCTCCTAAATTCGTGGGTGTATTCTTGCACATTTTGTCCCTTTAATTACCTAAAGTTTTTCCAGTTCATGATGGACTTATGCATATGAGTTAGTGGATAAAACTATTGTTTAATAGTAGTAATGAAATATGACTATGATAGAATAATCTTACCATGTTTCTTGACTTCTTCCTTTGTCTTGGATTCCCACCAAAAAAGTGTTGCACCTTCCATTCTCAAAGAAGCTAATTGAATTTTGGTATCATCATCTTTAAGGTTTCGTATTCTCAAATATACCTCCAGTTGCCTAATCTAATTATCAAGATTCTATACATTTACTTCACCATTAAAAATTGACAATTCAAACTTAACATCACGTTTAAAAAAAGAAATTTTACTCGTGATCTTGGACTTGTGTGGCTGATGTAATGAAGAAGAAGTAAAGGATGATGATGATGATGAAGATGAGGGTGAAGATGGTGGCTTTGCATTGCCTCCATTTCCTCCATTACCCTTATTGGACTTGTCTTCATCATGTTGACCTCCTTAATATCCTTGTCCTTCCTTGTGAAGTTTAGATCCTTCTCCTCCCAGTCTCTCATTTCTTTCCTGATAAAGAATTCTAACCATCTCATTCATGTCAAGAAATGCTTTCTTGAACAGTCTTTCTTCCCCCTTAGGGTTAACTTCTTCATGGATTTCTCCTTCCACATGAGGCATGCTTAATGAAGTTTTTGCTTCTTTAGGAAGTAAAATAGGTGGTGGATATTGTGGCAATCTTTCTCTCCTTTGCTTTGGCTCTTTTGGAGACCCTTATGGTTCCACCAATTTTCCTTCTTCTCTTTTGAACTTGAGCCTTGTAGGCATCTAAAAATTGCAAACAGTTAAACAATTATTTGCACTAAAAAACACGAGAGAATAAAATCTAGCTTTGATACCAACTTGATCTGAAATGACTGTATTATTTTTGTTGTGCTAAGTGTCTTTCAGTTTATAAAACATGTGCATAATCGTTTCATTAGTTTGCATAAGGATTGAGGTATTTTTCCATGAATTGTAGATTATTTTTAGTGAATTAGAAGCATAAAACAAGCTTAAATAACACTGAAAAATAGTGTAAAATAGAGAAATAAGTCACCACATGAAATGTACACAGCATGCATGATGAAGCAGTTTACCCCTTCTGGGCTACATCTGTTGGTCCAACTCCCAATGGCTTGTCCATCTTTCATTATGCTCAAAATTCTGCTATTAAATGTAGTTATAGTGCTCTAATGGTTTTTTTCTCTACCCCAATATCCATAATGCTCCAATTATTCAAAAATGACTCTTCATTCACTTAGAATGGTAAAAAATTGGGCCTCCTACACTTTTGCCCAGTTTCACCTAGGAAAGCTCCACTAAAAGTGGAGAACTCCACTTAACTGGAGTTAAAAAAGGAATTTCCGTCAATTAAGGTGTGCCCGCTAAACTTCCCACCATTTAAACCATTGCATTAAATTTTTACGGTTGGGGGTGGCCACATGCGCACCCCCCAAACCCGCGGTTATCATAACAGTTGGGTGGAACTCAAGGCGAAGACTGCGGTAATAAGTGCCATGGGTTTAACGCTGACCGTGTGGAGTTTGTTACAATTAACGTTTTCAATGTGACCATATGACATGTGGACTGTTGGTGGGTTGGGACCATCGGCGGTTCCCAACCCACCATACACCATTTCATTAAACCATAAGTATAACCCGCGCCCTTAGGGGTTAAGAAAAAATTGCGTAGTGTGGACGGTAAAGCATATGTGTGCCCAATGGTAAGTCTTGAGGTCAAGCCCTATGGGTCCACACAAAATTTTACACTACGGTTTCAGGGCAACGTGGCAGCCTCTGGGCTATCCACGTGGCACCTTCTGATTGGCCCTTCAAACCTTGTACAACCAATAAAATTGCGACACTTGTCAACCAGTGATTAGTTTGCTGGGAAGGAATATTCTAAGGAATATTACTTTTTGATGAATATACATCCACCCACTTTGCTGACTGTGCATCCCAGTCAAACCTGGTCAAACTATCGAAAATTTACGTGTTTGGCATTTTGATCAAAATGCGATATCTTCCTCATACGAGATTAGTTTTTGGAACTGTTCATGGAGCGGAAATCAGGAAGACAAGATCTACGCAACCATCTCGGTTTCAACCCAATCCTGTAACTTTGAATTTTGAGAAAAATTTATGAACTCCCAATCACCTGATACCTCCATTTCAGCTCTGCCCCCCACTTTAAGCTGCTTGATATATATACACACACACACCTATATATATATATATATATATATATATATATATATATATATATATATATATATATATATATATGTATATATATATATATATATATATATATATATATATGTATGTATATATATATATATATTATAAACTGCATAAGCCTTGCCTTTTTGCGTCGGCACTTCACAACAATCCTAGCCACATTTCATTTTCCACTTCATAACTCCGCCGATGCAATATAGTGGGACCCTTCCCACTACGTCACCTACTCCTTAAATCGCATTTTTGCAACTTCGCATTTTCCTTACCTTCTTACATTCCCGATTGCCGCTTCTAGACTCCTGATTGTGATAACAAGTAGGACCCAATCGCATATCGCAGTTTGCAAGTTCAAAAGGATAAGCACTAAGGAATATCTTAAAAACTCTAAAATGCGATTTGCGATATGGGTGGGACCCAATCACATATCACACTTCACAAGTTCAAAAGGATAAGCGCTAAATAAGTATGTTATAAACGTCGAAGTGCGATGTGCGATATTGAAGTGGATACAATGTAATTCAAAGATAAAATCTAAAGGAATTGAAGTTTGGTTGTGTCGGAAAAAATAACATATTGCACTTTGAAAGTTTAGGAGTATAAACGCTAACTAAATATGTTATAAACACAGAAGTGTGAAGTGCGATATTGAAGTGGATGCGGTGAAATTCAAAGCTGAAATCTAAAGGAATTGGTCTGGTTGTGTGGGACCAAATCACATATCATAGTTCGCAAGTTCAGGAGCATAATCTCTAAATAAATATGTTATAAATGTCGATGTGTGAAGTTCTATATTGAAGTGGATGCGATGTAGTTCAAAGCTAAAGCCTAAAGGATTTCAAATGCGAGTGCATGAGTTTTTTACACTATTTTATGAAGAAATGGGCTAAACACGACAGAAGGACTTGGGTAGAGTAAGGACTGAAAAAGATTACGAGCAGAAGAGGTCGATTCAGGCAAAGGGATTTCATACAAAACTATGATGATATAATAGAAGGAATGGAAAAAGGCAGTAAAAGACATCAACACAGCCACTGATTGATGAAAAGTTATGAGCACCACACCAGATTTAGTTATCCAATGTCAGTTTTCTAAAAGGTAGGGTCGAATTTCAGAGCCACTGATCATTGCCTATTCATGACCTCCTGAGCCACCTTCAAGCCTACTTTTGGATTCACAAAAATCTTCCTAAGTTTCTGGATTCATGAAGAGTTGCTGATGTTAATTCCACAGTCGGTGTTTGTCAGATATTTTTTGTTTGGGCCTTGCATGGACACACGTGTCTCGTTTTAGTTTAATTGTAATGAATGAAGATTGCCGAAGTAGATTAGGGAAACTAACACAATTTTTAGTTAAATGCTGCATGTATTTTCATTATCCAGTGTTGTACTTTGTTAGTCTCTATGTTGTAAGAACTGTTGGAGAACTGTAATTTTTTGGGAGCTAGAGCATCAATAGCAAGAAACCATTTATAGGATACTTGAGTTGTGTTGGCTGCTGATGTGATTCTTTTCTCTACATTAAATGTTTCCATTTTATTTATCACTATGTATCATCTTAAGCTTATTTCAGAACTAAAATTTTATATTGAGATTTTTTATTGGAGCACCTTAATTTTGTCTATGATTACAATCTAAATTTTTTCTTGATGAAGTCTGGTTAAGGAATTCTTAATTGCATTTCAATCACTGCTACAATTTCAATGCTTCTTTCACCTTGTTATCACAAAAATGAACCTGATTGGCTGCTAACCAGACAACTTTATGTAACTATTTCAAACCAAATTGTGACTAAATTTTAGCCTTTTCAGTCTGAGAGGGCTCTCTCAAAAGGTTAATGATATTTCATAAAGATAGATTTAGATGGCTAACTCTACTTAGAAAACAACTTGCTTGTGATGTGTACAGGTTGAAAATAATATTAGTTTGCAAACATTGGGCTTATGGAATCAAAAATTTCAATGATTCAATAGTAATTTCACTTGACATGGAAGCTGAGGCAGGTAAGAGTTTTTAGTAGAAGTACACACACATGAAACAGGAAATAATACAATCAATTCATCTATAAAGGAAGTCAGAGCATTACATGAATGAATTCCAAGTATTAAAAATGAAAACCACTGCAAATGGTACACATAAAAGATATAGATAATATAGGAACTAAAAACTCAATCAGAATCTCAGGTTGGTCAAGAAACAAGTCTTGGTATTACTGAAAACAGTCAATTACATAAAGCTGCATTTTTGCCAAAAAGTCTCCAACCCTTTACAAATTTGACTCTCTTTCCTTTAATAGACTTGTTACATGATGAGATGATCTGCCTCCTGGCTAGATTCATCGAAATTTCCCTAATGACACCTTTCATAACAATGAAACATCTATTTTAATGAGAACAAGACAACTATTCTACTTGACAGTCCTTTTCCTAATAGGACTCAAACTATTCATTATTACATTAACAACCTTATCTCCTAAAAATAGTTACATCTTTGAAAAATTATTCCTTCACATGTTTGAATAGGGTGTGATGGTACTCATCACTACATTACATCTTAATTGACCTCCTCTTAGACTGGAAACCAACCCTATCTTTAAGGAAACTAGTCCTTATCTTCAACGAGGGGTTTAGCTGATGAGTTGGCTTCATTATGTGGTATTTAAGTCTTGGATGACTGCTGGCAAGATCCCTTCAACCTTTGAATGTATACAGCTGTCCAAAATTTCACAAAAAACTACTCATATAGCTTCAAAACAATACACTACGAAAGTATGATAGTTTCGTAGCGTACTTTTGTAGCGTTACAAAAATGCATGTTGCCATCAATTTTTCTGATTTTTTTCTCCTACATGATGTTCATTATGCCTTAATGCATCTTCCATACCATTTTCACCTCTTGGAAGCTCCCAAAACTAGTTCAAAATGAAAAAAAGGAAAGCTACAGTAGTTTCGTAGCGTTTTCCTGTTCTTCAAGCCCAAGAACGCTACGAAACTGCTGAAAACAGTGAAAATTATAGATTTCCGTGTAACCTCAAAAATAAACTTTCCAGGTGTAAAACATTAGTTTCTAACATTCCACTAACCTTTAAAATCATAAATCATCTTAAACTATGAATTTTTAGGTGTTTCTTCCTCATTGATGATGAGTTGAGCAATTGGCTCCTCAACTACTGTCATTTTAAGGCCCTTTTTCTCCAACACCTCATGGATTAGTTCAGGCTATTCCTAGAGGTCTTTAACCTAGTCCTTCAACTTTATGTTTGAATATTTCAACTGTAAATTCATTTTCCTGACATGTTTCACCTCTTTCCTCATTGGCATGGTCCATTTGATAAATTGTTGTGTGTTATCTAAGGTCATGGAAACACTGTCAACCTGCTCTTCCCAAATCTCTTTCATATTTCAAACTGAACCTTCTGGACATTGTGTTTCCTTAATTATTTCTTCATAAAAAAAATCTCATGGTTGGCCAACTTCAATTGTTCTTCAAGGAGTTCAAACTCTATTTTTTCCATTACTTTCTCCTTTCCTTTATTTGGTTTGCTAATTGATTCTTTCTCAGCAGGTGATGAAAGATCAATGATGTCTTGTGGTGGCTTGACTATGTTAGTAGGTGGATGAACTTATTTTTTACTATCCAAAAGTTTTTCTAGCATGCCTTGTCATGGGCTTTCTTGCCTGGAACATAAAGCCTATGTCTTCTCCTTCAAATTCTAGTTTCTTTGCAGATTTGGCTTTCTTCAATTCCTATCCTCCTTCCTCTATATCTTCAGCCTCGACTATAGGAGTCTCTTCTATGTCAATGGCATGTAATATGTCTTCTAGACTTCCTTTAGCTACTGCTCTATCTTCTACAACCACTGTATTATCTTCTAAAGCCACTGTTGGACTCCTTGCCATTCTTTTGGTTCCTTGTTTACTCACAGCTTGTGCAGGTTTGACCACTTTTGATTTTTGTTTTGTAGGTGGGACATTTGGTGTATCAAAACTCTACAAATGCTCTATTTCCATCATGAATAGTTCATTTGGTTCTTCTCTTGCTGGTTCACTTAGTTATGCTACTAAGGGTGATGGGATTTTCGTAGGTTTAGGAGTTCTTGAAGGAGTAAGAGAATCCAACTCAAAACCACTAACAAATAAAAATGAAGACCAGTCTCTACCTAGTCTTTGGAGCTCATCTAAAACTAGAAATTTCATTAAACCATGATGAAACAATCAAGTTTAACTTCCTTCAAATTTTTCTTATACCTTATCTGCCATTTTTTCTAGAATTCTGTGTAAATAGAAAGGAAAATCAAGAGATATCTTACCAAAAAAGTGTAGGAGGAGCTTGAAATGGTAAGAGTAGACCTTATGATATCTTCCTTCACAATTAAAATACTTTTGGATGATGAGCAACAATTTTGAGTAGTTATCGTTCATGCAGCTCCTTCGAATGGCATTAGTAAGGTCCATTTCGCTATTTTCAGGCTTCATAAACTCTTTGCACTACCTCATTTTGAACTTGAACCCTTTGAACCATTTCTCTTGTCCCCTTGGAATCCTCATTGCTACTGCAATGACCTCTGGTGTAATGGAAAGTTTAAGCATTCCCAGCTGTTCCACTCAAGTTTAAAGAATTTTTTTTGGAAACCTGTAAATGGAAGCCTTGTAATCTTTCCAAAAACTGTAATCATCCTGTACTTCTAGAGACTTCTACAGCTGTTGGGTCTTCATTGATCAGATTCATATCCGTTGGTTCATATCTCAGACATTGGACGCCCTTATTTGTCCTTATTTTTTCTACCATGGTTTCTTTAATGCCTTCTTAACCTCGCTTGATAGTTCTCAGCCTTGCTTGATAGTTTTCATCCTCGCTTGATCAATGATATTTGAAAACCTTTGAAAACACTAGCCATAGCTTTGGCTCAATGAAATAGCTCTCCAGAGCTCAATATCACGCGAAGAAGGAAAGAAGAATGAGAAATGACTAAATTAGGAAAGATTTTGAAGTTTGATGTCCATTCATAATACAATGATGACTCATACATACCTAAAATGGTGATGATGACTTCAGACCTGACCATGTACCTTGATATTATCCCTCATTGACTTGAATGGTATCTAAATTACCTTTTCCAAATGATTTTCTGGCACCTACCAGCTAATTTGACATGATAGACATGAAACCACATTTTCGTAGTGTGTTTATTGTAAGTCTAGGTGTTTTCACTACAAAAGTATCAGTGGTTTCATAGTGAAAAGTTTGTTTTCTTAGTGTATTTCACTACGAAACTGTATTTTCTTGGCTAAAACCACCATTTCAGTACAAAACTCTTGGGAATTGAAAAATTTCAGAAAATTATGAGTGATGTGACATGAAGGGATTTGAAAGTGAGTGGGTTTAGACCTTAGGTTAAGCTTAAATAAGAAAAATATAAAATTTTCCTTAACCAAGTAATTTAAAAAAAAAATTGAATCCTACAACCCTACCTTTGACACATGAACCTATATGAATTTTTCAAATGATGCTTCATTTTTTGGTGATAACACACCTCACAATCCCTATTGCTTTAAAGTTCCAACACAGACAGTTAGCTTTCCCTGTGATTCTTTTTAAATTTTGATCCAACAAAACCGACCCTTGTTTGAATCCATAGCCCAATGGATTAGCTTCTGCATACTTTCTTATCCAACCAAAAAAATCAATCAAAACAACCAATTCTCACCATCAATGTAACTAGCCTAATATCAACATTCATAATATTAAGGAAAACTAAACCATAAATAGAGAGAGCCCTTTATGAGTCTAGGAAGGCTAGGTCCTGGATTCCAAAGTGGTTTTATGTTGTCCTATATCATTTATTCCTGCCAATATTATAAATTATAGGGCCCCAACATAATGGCGACCATACTGGGGAACTTATTGAAAAAACTTGACATTTCATCAGAACTCAGAAACCCCAATCAAAACAATGTACGATTAAATTATTTTCCAAGATTGGTATCTGGTTGTTAATGGTAGAAAGACAGGCAGACACAATAAGGTTTAAATCATCTACCTTGTGACTCCAATCCAAATCAGTTCCTTTCAAAGACTCCACTGGAGGAAGAACCTAAAGCATGACAAGGAAATCTGAAAATTTAGGTATTCAAGCCCAAATTTTATTCAAGAGATTTTTGGTTTTATTTGTAATTATGTTCCATATTACTCTAAGCCCGATCAAGAGTTCATTTTTTAATTTTACATAGATCATTTGCAAATTTATGAGCCTCAAGAAGTTAAGCCCCAAATTGTAGATCATGTACATACTCATACACCTCTGCACATCCTGGATACACTTGTGGAAAACCCAATGAAACATGAGCCTCGTGCTTCATCTCCTACTCTTGCTAAACCCCAAAATTGTTATAAGCCTTCTGCTTTACGTCCTATACCTGCAAAATTCCTAGACATTTACAAGCCTTCTAGTTTTGCCTCATATCCTCCATGACCTCCCTGCAAATTATAGCAATAATCTACCCAGATTTGATGGAGAAAATGCAAAGACAACTTTTAGTATGAATCTTAATTCCAAGCACACGAAAAAATACCACTTTAGCTGTGCATAACAAACAACCCTAACAGTAAATATGGCTTCCAATATCCTCAGATCTACAGTTCGGTGATCAAGATAAATGATGCAAAAATCTAGATCTATGCATTTGAAGACATTAAGCAGTAGAAAAAACAAGATTTACTTCATGCATCCAATAGACAAGACAATAATGTGTTGAATGAATTTTGTATTAATGGCACCTGGGAGGAAAACACAGGAAGGTGTTCCCAGTTCTCCTCAATGGGATGGGTTCTTGTAAGTCCTCAGCACTTCAGATTTAAAATTCCTCTCTCTTGATGGTGTAGAAAACCCAGACAAAATGGTAGCAAAATATGACTATGATGGTGGATCAATAGTCAGACCAAAATTATAGATCCAGAGTGATCTTTAGGCAAAAAAAGGTGGTAAATGAATGGGAAAACCCTTCTATTTATAAAAAAATATTGAGTTAGTCTAGATATTGGTGCATAATTAAAATATTATTAACCAAATCAAGATCCAACTTTTATAGAATATTTGATTATATTTGTTGGAGGGAAAAGGAATTTGACTTGGGTTAAATCCCTTTATTTGTAAATAATAAATAGATAAATGGTTTATTTATCATTTTAAGGATGTGGTTGAGTAACAATTAAATAAATAATGATTTATTTAATTATTTATAGGTGATTTAGTCATATTTAACAAGTAATACTATTTAAATAAGGTTTAAATAGCTATTATTTACGAAATAATAAGCTAAACATTAGCACTCATAATCATCCCTGATTGAGTATGCTTTTCTCCTTGCACAATTTAAGGTGTTACAAACAATCATACATTCACACCGTTAAGTAAAAAAATAAGTTTATCACCTTAGTTATAGAATTTTAAAATCAGTCATAATGTAACCAACTAAAATACTCCATCCAGAGGTCATAAAATAATAATCTAGCCTGGGTTAGGAACCCAAATAATACCAGTGTTGAGAGGTGTTTCTAATTGCATTACTTTGTGCCCTAATATCCTTGTTTTATTTTACAATTGAATGAAATGTTCTTACTTAAACTTTCCTAGGACCACAATTATTAGGTTCCACATCACCTCACACTTCCCTTGGTATTTATTTTCATATACCTAACACTCATCATACAGCCAATGGTTGGTACAACACCACCTTTATCACCAACAAATTTTCCATAAACGACATCACTAAAACTCCCATATTTGAAAATATTAACCAATGATCTCATTTATCATGATCTTGGTTCGCAACCATTATGAACTAAATTTCCCTATGTAACAGCCCAAGGATGACCCATGTGTGTATTGTACATTTCATGATAAGGTTGATGAGCTAGGAAATATTTTGGAGGCTACAGTCCCATTTATATATGTTATTTATACCAGTGTGACTATGTGTATATATGTTTTCAGGTTAGAGTGCATGTATGATTTAAGGTTAGTGGGTTGATGTCCTAAAATGCTAGTGAGAATGGGAAGGAAATATCTAATCACATTATTGTTAATAAAATATGCTATTGTTTCAAACCAAGTTATACAAGAGAGTATGATGGACTAGGACTCCACAAGTGGGAAACATGGATAAGGGCTAAGTGATGAGGGGCTTAATCATAAGGGGTTAATGAATTATCAAAATGGGAATAAAGTAGAAACTGCATATGTTTTGTCTTAGGTCCATAAAGGATATTCCTTGAGTGTCACTTGTCAAAAAAGTAACTTGCACATAAAAATGAGAGATTTAGTGTATTCCATCATTTTTACCTATTAGTTAGTGGTTGAACTCCCTATTAGGGGAGAAGGGTGTGAACCTATAACATATATGTGATTTATACCAATGTGCCTATGTATATATATGTTTTCATGTTAGAGTGCATGTATGACTTTAGGTTAGTAGGCCGATGTGCTAAAAAGTTAGCGAGAATGGCTATGTAAATATGTGATCACATTATTGTTAATAAAATATGCCATTGTTGCAGACCAAGTTATAAAAGAGAGTATGATTGACTAGGACTCCATAAGTGGGAAACATGGATAGTGACTAAGTGATGAGGGGCTTAGTCATAAGGGGTTAGCCCCTTATTAAAATGGGAATAAAGTGGAAAGTACATATGTTTTGTCTTAGGTTGATAGATAATATTCCTTGAGTGTCACTTGTCAAAAAATTAGCTTGCACATAAAAATGTGAGTTTTAGTGTATTCCATCATTTTGACCTATTAGTTGGTGGTTTAAATCCCTAGTTGGGGAGAAGGGTGTGACCCTATAATATGATTTTTTGGAATTAGATAATCCAAAGCTCCCCCCATGTGTTTCATTACAACTGGTTAACCACCTCTCGAGGATCCATTAACTCTGAAGATGGATCCATTTACTAACACCTACAGGTTTTGGTGTGACAACAATCATGATTCCAATAAGTGATATTAGAGAAAAATGTATTGAGTTCAAAAATAACCTAGCTCGCGTTGGGAGGGAGATTTTTGGGCAATAGATAATCCAATTCTCCCCATGTGTTTTGTGAGATGTGATTTATTTCATCTCGATAATCCATTAGCTCTTGTGATGCATTTGTTTACTAGCACCTGTGGGTTATGGTGTAATGCGAATCATGATTCCAACAGTGTTTACCCTATTGGTCCTAGGTATATTTGGGCTAAGGGGATAGAATTCTCTACTGTGATGTATGTAGGGTACATGGAGACTCCTAATGGAGGTTGGAACTCTTGGAAGCACAAGTCTCTATGATTCCTTGTCCAACCTAAGTTGGAAACCTTATAATAAGCATAGTGGAATAGCTTGATGCATTGTGAGTGCAGAGAATGGCATGTAGTATCTTGGGTTGTGTATAGTGATGCGAGATGAAAGACTATAGGTAGTAGTCTATTGGAGTCAAATACATTTTCCTATTACCATTCTAAAGATGTTTATGGAACTTAGTTTCTTTAAGAAGCATTTTACCATGGTGGGGTCATAGCCCCAACTCATGGGTGACGTGTTGTTGAGAGAGTATGAGAAATGAAATCTAAGGAAAGGTGGAACATATGAAGTCTATAGCCTATTGGTGCTTATTATAAAATGTAATTGTTCTTATTATGTTTATATGTTTTCCATTGTGTTTATGCTATGTAATTTCACTTGTAGTGCATAGTTAATTATTTTATATTTTGTTTAATGTGTTTTTAATGCATATTTATATTTGTGATTTGCATAGTATAATGCACCAGGAATGCATGGTAGAGCAGATAAATAGTGTTATGATTAGTGTTATCAGGTATTTTTATTCATGGTAACCATGATATGTGAATTGAATTTAAGGAAAATTTTCATAGCCTAGGATTATAGATATAGCAATATTCCATAGTTTGTGATTAGGGATGCTAAAAAGTAGTCTCAAAGTGAAGGTTACAACACTTGGGGTCATATGGGTCCAACTTTGCTTTTAGAGGTAAAATCGTAGCTGTATGGAAATTGTTTAATAGAATTCCCCATGGAGAGGAAATGGGAAATTTTTTAACAATTAGACTAGATATGAGGAAGGGATAGATAATATGAGAAATATCAGTTTTTATATGTGCCATATATTAGAAAAAATAATAACTTTACAAGTGCTATTATTGGGGCAAGAGTGTAGGTTCAAATTTTACATAGAAAGAAAAATTATGGAAAAGAAGTATTATTGACATTTTTTTTTAAACTATGAAATTCTATTTTTTTTCCATATTATGACATCAAGAGTGAGGTGGAAATTACAGGTGGAAACTGAGATGGTAGATCAACGGGTATGATGATAGATAGGTGTCATGAATGAATTTCATTAGAATTCGATGGGTTTTTAAACTTCCTTGCACCTTCATATTTGATATCCATCATCGTTGTCTAAAGTAGTTCATTTGGATCATTGGATCCATTTAGCACACATGTACAAATTAAACCCCTCACTTGTTCATGCTTTATATAAATATGATGCATTTATCATCATCAAGCACAACCATTAAATCCATCATGTGAGAAGTAAAAATTAAATCCCTCACAAGTCCACACCTAATATGAGATCTCGATCATTGATTTAAGATCAATGTTGATCATCAGATCCATTGAATGTACATGTTTGATTTAATATGATATCATATTCATGTTTGATATTGATATGGAACATCAATATTCTTCGATGTAAACCATTGGATGAAGGAATTTGTGGTAATCAAATCAAGCATAACCATTAAATCCATCATGTCAGAATTAAAAATTAAATCCCTCACAATTCCACACCTAATATGCGATCTCGATCATTGATTTAAGATCAATTTTTATCATCAGATCCATCGAATTCAAAGTTTTGATTTAATTTGATATCATTTTCATGTTTCATATTGAGATGCACCATCAATATGCTTCAATGTCAACCATTGGATTAAGGAAATTGTGGTAATCAAATCCATTTGGAATTCAAGTTGCGGAAAATGATCATGTATTTTGTAACTTGAAATGAATCTTCAACATTTAATTAAGTAAATCATGCATGTTGGATCTATTGGGAAGATAATTTATTGTAAAATATTGCAATGCTACCACTCGATATGGATTTTTGATATAATTTTAGATCAATCATAAAATTTACGAGTATGCGAGTTCCACAATCTACGGAATGGATCCCACTTTTCGGCATAGATAGTGATTGAGTGCCATGTGGATGGATGTTAAAGTAGGTGGGACCCTTCTCCCTTGGTTAAATTTAGTGAGGTGCCACAAAAACCTTGGGATCCAGGTAAGGAGTAAGAGAAAATATGTGGGCAAAAAAGAGTTGCATGGATGTGAAGTGTTTAGGGTAAGACATGCATGCTCAACTTTTATCCAATGATAATTGAAGGGGATATAGGTATTCTAAATTTCCATTTGATAGGGTCAAAGATAACATAGGCATTTTTTATAACTACTAATGGTTATAGAATAAATTTACAAAGGATTGTAATTCATTCAAGGTTCAAGAATATTGGAGAAATCTTTTCAATTCTCTGATTTTTTCCATACTTTTATGTTATTAATTTGTTGAGCATTTTTTAGGGCCTAAATGACATTTATAGGAAAAAAATCTGAAAAATTTGTGTCTACAATTTTTTTTTATGTCTTAAATGAAATACATTAGGGAATTTTTTCTAAAGAGATATTACATTTGGCACAAAACATAATCAATATCACAAAGTTATGTGTGAAACAATAAAGGGGTGGGGGGGTGGGGGGAATTAGTTACCAATTTAATATAGAGGGCATAACTCTCTAACTAGAGCTCAAATTGGGGCACATAAGTGGTCAATAGAAATTTATTCGAAAATAGACAATAACCATAAAGTTGGATTCTGAATCTGGGTATATGAAGTCTCAAAAAACTAGTGGAAAAGTGATGCAGCACAACAACATAAAATTGGGCCAAATTGGCAATAAATTTCAAAGCCCATAATTTTCAATCCGAAATAAAATTTGGGAAAATAAATAGTCCACAAAAATATATTGAGGATGAGAATATCCCTATCAACCTACGATACTAATTTGGGTAGAACATTTATGTAGGAAATTGAAAAAGGGCCTGAGTGGTTTACAAAAGCAGGTTTAACATTAATGACTAAGATGCTTAGAGGTCAAACAATACAGACCTAGAAGATACCTTGAGGAGTGTCAATATACATGCTTGAATTTGGCGTTTATATATCCTCTCAGTGATTGATAGATGAAGAGTGGGGTTAAGATAGGTTTATGCTAGTTGTTAACTTAATAAACCACATATTATAATTGCATATAAGAAATGCAACATGTCATAAGGATATGTAGTAATGTACGCATTCAAAATGATATGTATTATCAACTAGAAAAACATGACTGAGCAAGTGAGCTTGTCTTCCTAAATGGATTTAAAAACCACAAGAAATAAATCATTTTAGAGAAGCCTTGATGACAAATTTATATGTTGATGGAGGAGAGCTATTTCTCTTAATGCGAAGATATTTTGGTTTTAACATTCTAACCAATTTTACATTGTTTTGTAGCTGTCTATGTTTTCTAACATATTATTCATGAGTGGTCGAGGAATCTCATAATTGAACTAAAAAAATGTTGACCCCTTCCTTTGTCTTCCAAAAAAACTTTCCACTTCAATCCTGGACCTTAATTTTTTTCTAGATAGGGTAATATGGCGAAGCTTATTTTCGAGTCCATCAACCCATAAATGGGCCAATATAGGAAATTCCCACAGTAGGATGATGTACCTGCTTTAATCCTATGGTGGGAATTTCCTACCTTGGCGCATTTATGAATCGATAGACTGAAAAATAAGATTTGAAAGGCAATATAGTAAACTAGTTCCATCCTATGCATGGCCCCCAAATGCTTCATGTGATGATCCACCTAAACTCTAACAAGATAGTAGCCATTTGTGGATAATTGAAAAGCCAAATATACCTCGCCCTCCCACACGTTGGGATCGGTTGGTCTCTATAAGAGGGTAAGGGACCTGCAAGTTTGCAGAGGTGTACTACATTGACCCATATAGAAATAATTTAAGGTCAATGGTCGAAGTGAAAAAGTATTTGGAAGACAGTCCTCAGTACACCAGGGATTGGGTTGACATTTCACAGTTCAATTATTAGATTCCCTAGCCACTTCATGATTCTTAGTTCAATAAACTTACAATTGCAACTAATGTAAATTAAATATCACCAAAATGAAAGCATATGTAATAATCCTTATGTTGTGTCTTACAATTAAATAGTCTAATTATGTTTGGGGATCATATATGCATCCTTAATAGAATAATAAGAAAACAAGTAGATAAAAGAACTTTCGTATTAATCACATCATTAGGATTAGGTCAAACATAATCCGAAAGTTCTTTTATCTACATTATGGATCACAAAATTCTTAGGAAAATAAGTGTTCACCTTATTTATAGCACTAAGGGAAATTCAATGAAAACATATTTACAGGTGCTACTAATGTAAATTAAATATCACCAAAATGAGAACATATGTAATAATCCTTATATTGTATCCTACAATTACATATTCTACTTTTTCAGAAGGAAAAAAATGCTAGTCTATATTATGTACGAGTACATTTTCCAATTAATGTGTTGCAATGACTCCAAATGTTTTGTCAAAATAGGCCCAAAAATCACAATAGTAAGAGATACAAATATCATAAAAATCTTGACATAGGCCCTGGAAGGAAATTAAAAGAATTATAGAAATCCCTCATATAACATACTAATAAGAAATAAAGTGTCATCAGTATCAACAAAATCAACATGAAAGTATTGTAATAAAGTGTGCATGCATTATGGCAATGAAATGATCCTTCCTCCCTAATATCGTCGAACTCCAGGAGTGTGTAACCTAAATGACCCACATTAACTGAGAGATCCCCTTTGGACAGTGTATCAACAATCACATTTGCCTCCCGGAAAATGTGCTGAAAAGCGATGGATGTGAAATACCACCAGAGGAGATGGATATAGGAAATCCATTCATTGAGAAGAGGTGGAAAATTTTCTATTTTTGTCACCATCCCTTCAATAAGAACACGTGAGTCGAACACGTGAGTCTCCATAAACATGTAATGAATCAATAGACGGATATCTGGAGAACCATAAGAGCCCCAAGAGCATGAAATTTTTTCCCTGATATTAGTGTCAGGAACCCAAAACCAAGTGATCTTGTAGTGGCTACGATGGTCCACCTAGAGCCACACCCTCCAACTGCAATACTCTTTGTGCCACCCCATCGAAGTACCCAGTCAGGAATTTTGGATGATGGGGAATGTGCATGAGAGAAATATCCTTTATCTTTTGAGTAGGAAAAGTCTTATTCCCCAACCAGAATAATATGTTTTGTGTTATCTTTTCGGTGTTGATCTACACTCCTTCAAAAACATACCCGTTCTTCACTTTCCATATTTCTAAAAAACAAATAGAGGAGATTTTCCTTAAATTTCCCACCATACTCCATCCACCATCTAAAACATTGTTCTATACTTGTATATCTCCTACTAATAATCTTCAAAGAATGAAATATGTTGTCCCATCTCATACATAAAGTGTTTCATTCTAGAAATATATGTATGTTAGTGTCCAAAGTTTCAAAGCATAGTGGGCATCTTATAGGATCACTAAAACCTCTCTTACAAATATTTTCCCATGTAAGAGTAATATTTTTCCAAACTAACTATGCATAAATGATAATATTTAAAGGAACATAAATTTTCCAGACTTTAACGAACTAGAAACATGATTAAGTGTACAGAGAGTGGATATAAGGTACCTATAGTTATATGTGACTTCCACCATGTTCTTCTTCAACTTCTCAAATGAAGCAATATGGTCGCCTTCCTCAAATCTGCAGAGTCTAGCCCATATGTGTTTTTGAGTGTAATCCTCCCATTCCACAGCTCGAAATGCTTCTAGTCCAATTTCCCTAGCCTATTTCCAAATTGGAAAACCACCATACCAACTAGATATGACTCGAATCGGAATGAGAAGATCCTCGGGATGGGATGCTGAGAAGTGACTTATAACAGCTAGAGATAGTACCATGGGCGATATAATATTTTCCTTAATTAAAAATGACTTTAATTAGTCATCTAATTAAAGGAAAAATAACATTTAGAGGGGAAGGGGCCAAAAGTGACTTAAGTGAAATATAATTAAATTAAAGTCACTTTGATAGAGTCAATGGATGATCTTCTAAAATAATAATAAAATAATAAAATAAGATGCTTATAGAGGATTGGAGATCTATCCATTATAAAAGGAGAAGCGAAGGTCATTTGGAGATATCTTGGATTGGATCATTGTTTGTGTGAGAGGTTTGAGAACTTGGATTCTCTACTTCAGTAGTAGCCCCAGGACGGAAACCCTTTGGTGATTTAGTGAGATTCGGCGAGCACCTATCTCTTCCCTTGGTGGATCCATTCAGGATTCGCAGGTTGCAATTTATTTCCAGTATTTTTTGGAGGCCAGTTGCGACATTGTTGTAGATCTATTTGGGCCATTATTTCAGCCATTTCCAGTTTTTGTACCAGCAGTTTTATATTAATAAAATAAAGCTTATATCTTCTGGATACTTACATTTTCTATTATTCAGTTGCATATTTTATTTCTATTTTTGCCGTAAATATTGGGGTTGATGTTATGCAAATTGTTTACAATGTTAATAACTTAAAAATATGAAGTTATTTTACATGGCAATCTTCTGGTGATTTTATGGTTGAATTAATTTCTAGCAAAATTCATAAAATATTCCATTTGGGATATTACACTGGTCATATTTAGTTATCTCTCCATCCTGAGGGTTTACTTTCCAAATTACCGGAAAAGCCAAATTCAAGGGTTTTATTGTAGCTCAATTTTAGAAAAAGATCGATGGTTTATTATTTTGAGACATTATTGGAGGACGCAGTTGAGTTCTTGTGTTTGTTGCTATTTGCAAGGTTCATTAGCTTATGAAAGCTATAGGTAAAGATAGGTTCATTAGCTTTTCAACTATAGGTGAACCTCGAAGACTAAGATTGATATTCTATTTCTGGAGCAACATGGTAGTCTCTAGGCCATTGTAGAGCAGGAGAGTTGAGCCTAGTTGTGGAGGAAGGTCTCAACCATTTGAGAATTTTTTATTGAGGAAGTATAGGAGGGATTAATTGTTGCACATTTGGAGGGTTTTCAAATAGTTCATTGCTCATTATGTAGAAAATGTATTCAGCAACTACTGGGAGAGCATAGAGCTTATTGGGGTCAATTTTGGAGGATCGTGATTTGGCCAAACCATTTCTTGGTTTTGGTCGGATTGGCTTAAGGAGTCTGAGAGTAATTTTTCAGAATTTTTTGAGCACCGTATGTGGGTGTTTTGGGCCAATCCATTGAAATAACTAGTGTAGAATTGCTGTTGGAGAGCATTTTGCTGGGTCAAATTTATATTGCAGGGCCAAACTTATTCAGCTAGAATTTGCCCAATATTTTTCTGGATTTTTCTGGGTTTTTTCAGCAGAGTCCGTGGTTAAAATCCCAACATTTTTTTATTATAGAAAATCAGTTCATTTGTGCAGTCCCTACTTAGCTAGAAGTATAGGAGCTAGGCAAAAAGGGAAAATTTTGAAATTTGGAATTAGAGAAAACCATTTCTGGGTTTTTCCTCGGTTTTGTGAGTAGAGTCTGTGGTTAAAATCCCAGAATTTCTGAGCAATACATTAGCTCATTTATGCAGTCCCTACTCAGCCAGCAACTATATGAGTTAGGAGAAAAATGGCTAGATTTTGAAGGTTGGAATTCGAGGAAACCATTTCTGGATTTTTTTGGGTTTTGGGCAAAGATCACCTTACCAAATTCCTATAATTTTATGAGCAGTAGAAACAGCCCAACTGACAGCTTGAGGTCAACCAACAACAACAATTCCAATAGTTGCAGAATTTCTAGAGTCAGCACAGATATGAGGAGAGATAATTTCCTTGCATCTGGGGTAACATTTTTTATCTTTATTTGCTAGCATGAATTCATCTTGTTGTGCAAAAATGATTTTTATAGAGCCCATTTAATTTCCAAAGCCTAAATTATTTTCGAGAGGTAGATTTATCTATTAGGCAGGGTATGTAATGAGAAATGTATTAATGTATGTATGGTTTTTTTTTGGTACCTTTCATTGTTATCATAACTTTGCATTGTTTCCATAAACATGGGGTTCTTAAAATACCTCCTAAACCCACATGGCAGCACATTCATTGAAGCCTTGAACCACAATGTTTCTATGGACCAAGAAACCAAGAAGAACAATAGACCTTTCTCAAAGGGGGTCTATGCCATTCTTAAAAATGGGAAATCCAGGGACCTATAGAAAGAACCAGAAATAGGGAACAAAATCCTCGCGCTTGGGATCGATTTGAAACACATGAAGATCACATTGAGAATTCTTTCCAAACTTGAGGAACTTGATCAACTCCTTTCCAAAGTAAAACAGTTAGATGGGAGAAAATTAATTTTGGCCTTAAAACCATGTGTGCTTGCTTTCATACAACCCAAGTTTTTGGAGGAAACTTGTGGAGGGTCACACTTCCAATTGCAGTTTGTCTCAGCAACATCATGAGACTAACTGCCCCTACAACCCATTACAATGATGACATTATGAGGAGAGTTTTCAAACTAATGGTAGGGACCTTTTAGGATTTGGACCACAGTGCAAGCTCTACCTTTGGGAAGAAGCTTGAGGTTTTAGGAGTTATGGCCACATTCAGAACATATTACATCATGTTTGATCTTGAATGTGATGAATTGATTCTCCAAATGTTCCAATGATTCTTCAGCATTAGGAGACATCATGCTAACATAGTCATATCACACATGCATTCCATCCTGTCTTCATGTATGAGAGATTGTGAGGCCCTTTGCCGAGAGTTTCAGACTAGAGTGTTTAGGATTTGGAGGAGAGAGAAGTTGGTCTCACCTACTACTTATGAGCTAGAACAAGGGCTGGTTGAGCAAAATATTGGGCTATTCAGGAGACAGTTGACCAGGGAATAGTTATTCTAGTTTGGTGGATCAGGCAGTATAAATGAGTTGAGGAGGAAGGGACTTTGCTTTATCTACAGAGAACCTTGGGGGCCTGATCACTCATTCTTGAGTGATGCAGATGATGTGGTAGAGTTTGAACATAAAGACATTCCTTCTATATGCCAGTATGAGGACTCTTCATTAGATGAGTCCATGGGATCATATGAGGATGCTTCGGGGGAGAAAGATCAGTCATGCAGAGTTGATGACAGTAGGTCGGAGCTGTATTCCAATGTGCAGGGTGAGCACTCAGGGAACTCTACGAGAGATACTCTAGGTGATGAGTCACTTGTGACAATTCATCCAAAGCAACATATGATGGAGAATGAGTCAAAAAAGGAGGAAGCTGTGCACATTATGCATGATAGTCCTTTGGGGGAGAGGCAGATGGAGGCTCACATTGAGTCTGTGATGGATGTAAGACTACCCTTAGGGTCATCCATGGGTGAGGAGTAGATGGATCTATGGACATCTAGCAGGGAGGGAGTAGTTGCAGATACTTATCCTCATGAGATGTTGGAAGTTGATGGGATAGTTCTGTGGGAGGCTAGTATACATCAGGAGCATGACATTCCTGATCAGGAGAGGGATGAGTTGTTGGAGATGGTGGAGCATCCATCATCGGGCCAATACACATATGAGGTGCAAATAGATACACATGCAGTTAGCAGAGCAACAGTGCTTTCAGGGAGTATCACTCTCTAGAGTACATCGATGGGCTTGCAACATATCTCACCCACTTTGGCCTTTTATATAGTGTGTTAGAGTTTTGTAATTTACAATATCACAAGGTGACTGATTATTTGTTATATTTTTTACTAAAAATAATATTCCATGGCTATCATTTATTTTCAGACAAAGAAATGGAACTCTTGATTCTAAAGAGCTTCAAAGGAATCAATCTTCCTTTCCGTACAGTAGAAGGAAGGAGGTGTTTCTGATGGTGTGATGGGGATCAAAATTTATTTATGCCCTCGTTCAATTTCATTTAATTCGCCCTCGTTGCCCCCCTTTATTTCCTCCATATTCTGAAATGCTCTGAATCCCATTCAAACCCTAAAACCCACATGCATAACCTTTGGGACTTATTGCATTATAAACCCTTTTATATTAAAGTACACAATACTTTTGTCATAGCTCCACCCACTCACTAGCAGTCATGTTTTAACACATAAACCTTACCTTTTTTTCTTTTTTTCTTTATATTTCTACCTTACCTTTTTCCATCGCATATCATTGGTTTCGTTTACCATCTGCTTCCTTATTTCACGATTATGATTAAAGTGGGACCATCCCTCCACGTAACCCTTTCTTCCCCACCCTCCATCGTAGATCACATATTATAGACCTTTCATGTTGCAACTAAAACTTAAAAATTGCAGTCACCGACTTGCGATGTATCACATCACATTTGTTTCAACTTACCTTTGAAATGCCCACAATCTATTTGGTTTAACTTGCAACATGGTGGTTGGCCCACTATAGTAGCTCTGCCCCCCATTTCACAGTCGTTTCCAATACATATTGTTGGGGTTCCCATGTTTTGGCTAGGTTGACAGAGACCAAAAGATGAGACAACATAGAACCACTTTCAGACCTTAGGATCTAGCCCTCCTAGGTCCAGAGAGGGATCTCTCTATGATTATCAAAGGATATATGTCTTTGAAGTTCTCAATTGTGATCTTAGGCTAGTTATAGGCTCAAGGTTGTTTGTTTGATTGTTTGAGTTTGGTTGTTGAGAATCAGGAAGGAAGGTTTCACCATGAGACAAGGATGGGTAAAGAAGGAAGCTAGGCGAGGATAGATAACTCAGGGAACATCAAGGCCATTGGGCAATGGAGTCAAGAAAGGATTTACTTATGTTCAATGTGTAAGCTTCGGTTGGGCTAGTCATCTAGAGCATTTGGATCTCAAAGAATGATTGGTGGGATGGAACACTTAGGAATGAGAATGAAGGATGGAAAACCATCTGATTCCGTCTATAGATCAGGCCAGAGGTCATTTAACTCCAGGCCTACTTGGACAAAACCATAGGCAGCACAAGGGGTCTTGAAAAGGTTTGTATGCAAGGGCAGGTTATGAAGAGGCAGCGACAGGCTTTACACCTCCCAATGTTCCTAACCTCTTTCAATTAAATCTTAACAAATACATCTGAACACTGATTCTATCAACTTGCACATCAGAGAGCATGAAATAATCATCCACTACACTGGTTTAGTCAATTAAAAACAATATTCAGATACACATATGAGCAGAAAACATTAAAGACTGAGAGAGCTGGGACATAAGGTACCTAACAAGGGTAAATCTTATTTCATGCGTTCAGATGTCAGTCAGAAGAACATGAAATGAAATGGAAATAAACACAGAGATAAGAAAAACATCACCAACTGCTGTAGATCAGGATCCAATGAAAACTGCTTATCATGTTAACCACAACACCAATCAGGTACATCACTGCCCAAAGCTTTTACATTCAGCCTGAATACATCATATTTATCAGCCTGTCATACAACTATTACACAAGAAACTTGGCTCAGGACAAAAATGCTTGCAACTCACTGATAATGCATCAACAACCATTACAATGACATCCTTCTGTGCTTTATAGCAGAAGAGGCACAGAGGACCGACTGAGGAGGTAGGTGAATTTTAAATGTTACATTTAAACACAATAATGAATGTAGGGCCGAGACCCATTCTACTTGATGCACTATATATATAATCTTTGTCACCTTCCTCGTGAAAGAAAGATCTGCTACGGATATCATTTGACCTTTTGGCTGCAGTACTCTAGGTGATTTGAACAAAATGAAAGAACTTGCTGAGGGGTCTGCCTCATGGATGTCAGATTGTTTTGAACTATATCTGGGATGAGAAATTCCTTCAAGGACACGGCGCATAATAAAGACTGTATGGGAGACCTGTCCTTTATGGAAAAACATTCTGCTGATAAGAAAACCTTGATATTACCTCTTATTGATGTTCAGGATCTCCAGAATCGATCCTCGGGGTCTTCAAAATGATGCTTTGCCTCTTTAAACCTCTGTTTCAGAGCTCAAGATCTTCGTTGACGCGCACTAATCCCTCTGCTCTGTACTAAAACTCCTTGCTGCTTCATTACTGCCTCTGCCGAGTTAGCTCGAGCCTTTAATGGCGCCGGAAGGATTTCGGTGTTTGAACTCTGCTCTCCATTAATGTGAGTCCTGATGGCCCCATTCCTTGACTTTCCTGATGGTACTGGCTCATTGGATTTGATCCTGACTGCGCCGCTTGCCATTGAGGCAGTACATTGAACAGCGGCGGTCCCATCCTCTAGAAACTCTGCAACACAGCACACCTGTGAAGAAAATAGTGGACGGAGCAATGGACGCAGGGTGAACGAAATGGTGGTGCGGCGGTGGCGGAAACAACGATATTATGTAAACGAACGATGAAAATGTAGTGAAGTGGTGGAGTGCACGGACAATAGGGTTTGGTGTGAATATGCAGTGCAGACCGTTAGATCCTGGCCTGGAGATGAAGATCAACGGTGGAGATTGGCCAGGCGTAACAATATATGAAACTTAACAAAAACAAACGAAATGCATGAAATGCGACGGAAATGAATGAAAGAGTGGGACCCGGCGGGCGGAGTGCTTAGATCACAGAGCCGTTAGATCGGGGAGGATGAACGGCCCGGATTGAATTGGAAGACGAGAGAAGGACTCGCGATCGGCGGGAAAAGGGGGAAGAGCGATGGTCGTTGGATGCCATAACAAACGAACGGCCATGATTTAATCGGGAGACGAGAGGGAAGGCTTGCGATCAGCGATCGGAAGAGGACTTCGAGAGGCGGCCGTCGATCTGGAGGGGAGATCAACGGTGGAGAACACAATCAGAGGGGATCTGCGATTGGCGGAGGACCGTCGGATCAGCATGAAAATAGACGGCGGAGATTAAATCGGTGGATCGTAATCGGGGGTCGGACAAGAAGGCTTGCGATCAGCGGAGGGCCGTCGGATCGCGGGGAGATTAGCGGTCAGGATTGAATCGAAAGATCTCAATCGGGGCGGCACCGCTGCGACTTGCGATTGCGATCGGACAGGGGTAAGTGATTGAGCACTGGCCGTCAGATCTTGTGACAGATCAATGGTCACGAATGGATCGGAGGATCGCAATCGGAGCACGGGTGAAATCACTTGCGATCAATCGGAGGGAGTTGCGATTAGCGCTCAGCCGTTGATCTGGTGATAGATCGACGGTGCGAAACAGATCAGCTGACTTTCGTTATAAACAAATCGCATCGGGGCTGTTTTGATATTACAAATGAAATTGTGCACCCGCCCGACCTTCCGATTGCGATTAGCGCTCGGAACTTAAGCGCTTGGTCCCAGCGCACGGGCATGTGTGGGAAGTGGTTAAGGGACTTGCGGTAAGGGGCTAGGCCCTATATTAAGGTCGGAATATGGGTTTTTTGCCCATTTTAATGGGTTTTAAGGGATTTAAAGGGAAACGATAAGGGGAAAAAGGGGAAAAAAGGCTAAACAAAGGGTAAGAGGGGGAATTTAAAGGGGATTTTAGGGGGATTTGAGAGGTAAAAAGGGGAAATAGAAGGGGAGCCAAGGGGGAATAAAAGAGGCTAAATGAGGGTAACAGAAAGGGAATTTGGACAAAGGGAAAAGGGGGGGAATTAATGTATGTTGCAGGGGTAAAGGAAGGAATGATAGGCCCTTTTTAGCAATTTACTAGCAGAAGGGGATTTGTATTAGGCACAGCAATTGAGAGACTTCAAGGAGGATGGATTTTTAGGGGAAAGGCATTCCTTGAAGACTCAACAATGATTTAGCCCCCTATTTTCTTGTCAAAAAATTTCATCGGGGGGCTAACAGTGGCTCCACATGGGGATGGCTTCTTCTTGAAGGAGTCAAGAATTCAGAAATTGATCTCTTGGTGTAGGCCAGATGCCTGCTGCTATAAGCCATCTTTCTTCTTTCTTTAGATTAGCTGCCACAATATATTAGATACACAAATCAACAGAAACATTTTCCCAACCAATCTACCTACCCAAACTAGAACTCTAACAATTTTCCCTTGGGTGCATTTGAACTAGCAGACCCTTTACATTTTATTTTTCAAAACAAAAATAAACCTATTCTAATTCTACCCTTATTGCTCCATGAGGCCAGATTATACTGTTGGCCTCATCTATTTCTCTACCTAAACTACTACCTATTGGGATTAAACTGTCCAACAGGTTTCTTCACCTACATTCTAAGACAGGAAATTTAAACACAACCAAGCCAGGATTAGACTGTCTGACTTGCTGGGCAGAAACTTGAAGAAAACAAAACTGAGAAGGCATGGAATTCTGCAACTGTGAAACATCCTTTTTTCTTTCTTGTGACTCAGGTTTTGAGCATATTTGAGTCACTTCTTTCCTTTGCTCCAGCTCTGATTTTGGGCATATTAGAGCTGGATCTTCTTTCACTGCTGATCCAAATTTTGAGCTTGTTAGGACCAGCTATTCTTCTTCCCTTTGGCTCAGATTTTGAGTTTATTAGAGCCAATCCTTTTGCCTCAGAGGTTCATGTTTTGAGCATGTCTGAACCACTCCTTTCATTCTGTTTTTTGGGACAATTTCTTCTCTTTTTTTTTTTTGAAAATGAAAATTTGCAACGGTATATACAATGGAAATGAAACTGGAAATGGAGAATTAGCAGAAATAGTGTTTGAGCATCCTTCCATTGACAGGACCCCCAAACAACTCGGAACCATCAAGTTCTTGCAAGAAAAACGCATTAGGACCCACAGTGGCTTGAATGATGAAGGGACCTTGCCACAAGCTGTCGAATTTTCCATGTTTGCCTTTATCCTCTCTTCTTGAATCCCACTTCAGGACCTTGTCCCCAATTTTGAAATTTTCTGCTTTGGTTCTTTTGTCAAACTGTCTCTTCATGTTCTCCTGCACTCTGACAGCTCTGTCATAAACCTGCTCCCTTGTTTGCTGAAGATGGATTGTTTCATTAATTCTCCTTATCATGTTGTCTTCTTCTGATTGGATTTCTTGAATAAGCTTTACCACTGGTATCCCAAGGCTAGTAGGAAAAACTGCTTCTGTCCCATAAACCAGCTGGAAGGGTGATATGCCAATAGATTTCTTTGTAGTGAGCCTATCTGCCCACAAGGCATGTATCAACTTTTTATGCCAAGACCTTTTGTTCTCTTCCAGCAGCTTCTTAATGATTGTAACCAGGCTTTTATTTGATGATTCAACTAAGCCATTACCCTGGGGGTAATAGGCAATTGAATGTCCAAGTGCAATTCCGTACCTGTGACAGAAATCAATCATTCTTTTGGATCCGAAAGCAACAGCATTTTCAGTGATTATTTTCCTTGGGAAGCCAAACCGAGATAAGATGAAGTCTTCTAGGAACCTAATGATGACAAAATCAGTGGCATTCCTAGTGGGTATGGCTTCAATCCACTTAGTGAAGTAATCAGTAGCAGTCAAGATCCATTTGTGTTGCCCAGAAGAAGAGGGGTGGATTTCTCCAATGAAGTCTAAGCCCCATTGCATGAAGGGACCTTCTATGGTGATAGGTTGCAGAGGGAGGGGAAGGAGCTTTCTTTTGCCCTCAAAGATTTGGCATTTGTGGCAGGCAAGAATCATTTTATGGACATCACTAAAGAGTGTAGGCCAATAGTAACCAGCCCTGAGTATCTTATTTGCAGTGGCCTTCCAACTCAGGTGGCCTCCACACTCCCCAACATGGAATTCTTGTTTGATTCTTTCAGCTTCAATTTCAGACAAGCATTTCAGTAAAAGGCCATTTGGATTTTTCCAATATAGACTCTCATTCATAATGCAGTAATTTCTAGCTTTGAGTTTTATGAATCTGGCCTTTGTTTTGGACAGTTCCGGGGGGGCATTGAGGTGTGTGAGCACGTAAAGGATATCAGCATACCAAGGAGATTTCTGAAATTTCTCCTCAACAGTTGGATGGGATAATCCTTCCTGCTCATCCAGGGCATTGATCATGTTAATATCAAGGGCCTGTAGATTAGATTCAACCATTAATTGGGCCATGCCTTGACCTTTGATCAGCTTGGTGGGTTTGATTTCAATGTCATATTCTAAAATTGTAGCAATCCATTTGCCCCTTTTCCCATCCGGGTCTTGGGACAAGATATCTTTGACCACTGTATTTGGCACGTAGGCAATGATGTGAGAATGCAGAATGTACACCCTAAAGTCTTTTAAGGCCTTAATCAGGGCATAGGCCTGCTTTTCCATGATGTTGTACTTTAAGGGTGCATCTCTCAAGGCTTTACTGAAGAAGGCTATGGGCTGTTCCTTACCTTCTAAATTTTTCTGCAGCAAAACTGCTGCTATTATGTGTGGGGAAGCAAATGACAAGATCAGAAAATCTTTTGAGAAGTCAGGGCTGATAAGGACAGGGGCTTGGGTGAGTGCGAGCTTTACTGACTCAAAATATTTCTTGGCTTCAACAGTCCACTTGATCCCTGAATCTTTCTTTAGCATTTCAGTCATTTTCCTAAGATGCTCAGCAAGATTGGGGATAAATATTCTAAGGAAATTGATCTTCCCAATGAAGGACTGTAGCTCCTTGATGTTTCTTGGATGTGTAATTTGAAGTATTCCCTCAACTCTCTGGGGGTCTATCCTAATCCCTTTCTCGGATATGATGTGGCCCAGAAGCTTACCCTCTTGTAGCCCAAAAACAGTCTTCTTAGGATTTAGGGACAGACCGTACCTTCTACATTTTTCAAAAACTTTCCTCAGATGTTTTAAGTGTTCTTCTTCTATTTTAGAAAAGACAGTTAAGTCATCCAAGTAGATAACTATAAAGTGTCCAATCTCATCTGAGAAAGCAATATCCATTGCTCTCTGGAAGGTAGCTCCAGCGTTCATCAATCCAAAAGGCATTTTCACATACATGAAGGTGCCCCATGGAGTGGTGAAGGCTGTTTTGAGTTGATCTTCTGGGAGTACCAGAACTTGGTTGTATCCTGAAAAACCATCAAGCAGGGAGATTCTTTTAGAGCCCACTACCTTTTGTAAGATATGTTCCATTCTAGGCAAGGGGTAGTTATCCTTCAGGGAGGCTCTATTGAGGTTTCTGAAGTCTATGCACAGTCTAATCTCCCCTGTTTTCTTCCTTACAGCCACTAAGTTTGAAACCCAATCAGAAAACCTTACAGGGACAATTATGCCTGCCTCATACATCTTTTTAATTTCCTTCTCTACTGCAGGCAATTGTTTTGGATTAATCCTACAGAGTTTTTGTCTGAAAGGTTTCTAATTTTCCTTCAGTGGTATCTTGTGTTGTATGATGTTGGTGTCATAGGCCTTTAAGTCTTCATAGCTCCATGCAAACACATCAATGAATTCCTTAAACAGGTCAATGTATTTCTTCTTCATTTCTGTAGGTATAGACTTAGCCAGTTTTATCATTTTGGGTTTGTCTTCAGTGCCTATATTACATTCTTCTACATCTGATTCTGCATGTTCTATTGTGGGATTCTTTGCCACATCTTCAAAATCAAAGAGGTCCTCTAAGGGTGCTAAGCCTCTTGGTATGTTTTTGTCTTTGGCTTGCAGCACCTCCATTTCTTCTCTATCTGCATTTTCATGTTTTATGGCTGAATCTCCAGTTTCTTCAGAAAAAGAATTTATTTCTATACTACAAGGTGTTTCTAGTTCATCTGGGCAATCCTCACTTGGGCAGCTGTCATTAGATTTTGAGTCTGAATCAGAAAATTCAAACTCATTTCTGCCCATCAGAAAATCTTCAATCTGTTTGTCCCCTTCAAAGACCTGCCAGTATTTTTCATTGTCTGGCACTGCAGGCCTGAATTTAGTCTGAATGATGATTTTTTGGTCAACTGGGGCCTTAGGATAAGAGCTAGCTAGGCAAGCTAGTCCATTTGCAATAACGTTTTGACCCCTAGGAACGGATACTAAATCATATTCAACAAACGTTTTTAGCAAATCTAGAGTATCATTCCTGTATGCCCTAAGCCTGGGGTGTTTTGCCGAATACTCGCCATTCATCTGTTTGATTACTAACTCAGAGTCTCCTCTCACGACTATCCTACGGGCTCCTAATTTTTTCAACAAATTTAAACCCAAGATTAGAGCCTCATATTCTGCAATGTTATTCGTGCATCTGAAATGCAGATTGACAGCATGGCACTCCGCGTGATCATTTTCGGTGTTACGCAGCCACACTCCTGCTCCAGCGCTTTGTCTAGTACAGGACCCATCAAAGTTCATTTCCCACAGGGGTTCTTTGTTTACTTCCACTTCACTTTCTTCCTTACAGCTGGGTTCGCCATTAGGTTGAGTTGGGAGGTCTGTACTAGGTTGTAAGCTATCTTGTTGTTCGTAGAGGCCATGGATGTTAGGAAGGTGGTTAGCTTGCTGCTCTTGTTCTGTTTCTATTTCACTTGGAGTGAGAGGTCCACCACAGATCCTACAGGCTTCATTGTTGATTTCCTCTTCATTTTCAGTGTGCTGCCCATGGTTTTCCTGATCATATTCTTCTAGAGTGGCCATTATGTGAAGGTCCATAGGCTCGGTGTTCTCATTTGTATGCCTATTCTGGGACTCTGGCTCTTCTAAGGATTCATCGTTACAAAAGATGAAGGAGTCAAGGTCGGTATGCAAAGAATATAATGGTGAATTTTCAGGTTTCTCGGGGCTACTGTCTAGGAATTTCATTTGGGATTCTCTATACAGTCTTCATAATTGGCCAAATATAGGGATAGTGGCATATGAGCCATCCATCTGCATGGTGCCTTGCAGCTTGGCTCCCCATGATCTAGATAATAACATGCCATACTTGGGTGGCACGTCTGCCACCACTACATCCATGACCATACATTTCACAGGAATTTGAGTCAAACTCACACACAAGTCTTTGATCAGGCCAAGACATTTTACCCTACTCGAGTCAAAGGAATACAAGTCTTTATAGGGTCTGGTGATTTCGAGGCCTAACTTCTCCATGACTACCTTAGGCATTAGATTGTGTGATGCACCGGAGTCATGCATGGCATTA
Source organism: Pinus albicaulis (assembly GCA_034641835.2). Lineage (NCBI taxonomy): Eukaryota > Viridiplantae > Streptophyta > Pinopsida > Pinales > Pinaceae > Pinus > Pinus albicaulis. The sequence goes on along the minus strand of CM076578.1, from coordinate 1,962,474,604 downwards.
TGGAGGATCTTGTCATGAATGTTAAGACTGATATAAAAAGGTGGAACTACCCCTTCTTGAAATTTCCCCTCAATCTTGGGACCGAATAAGAGGGCAGGCTGATCATCACTCAAATTTACAGTGTCATTATTTATACTCAGATTTAATGCTTTCAAAATCTGGCCTTTATATACATCCTGAGAGGCCAGCTCAGATAATGGTATAGAGATTTTGATTTTTGCAATCTCACTTTCTAAATTGAAAATGGATTGGCTTTTGGGACTGTTCAAATCTGGTTTATTTGCAACTACCTTAGTAGCTGAATCAGTTTGTGTTTTCTCATTATGTACATGTGTAGACACAGTTTTATCAGGAGCACTAACTGAGGTGCTAGTGCTACTGGTTGGTTGACTTTGTTTTTCATTGTTTTGGTTGCCTTTCTGTTGGTTTTTCTCAGAACTCTTAGCTGTTGATTTATCGTTTACAACAGTTACTTTAGAAGGTTTTTCAGGCCTCTTTTTGATGGTCACCTCAGGAGTTTTGGTTTTGGAAGTGTCTTGGTTCTTTTTGCTCCCGAGCCCATATTGTTCTCTGACCTGTAACATGGCATCTTGGTACCCAAGTCTGTACTCTTCAGTTTCTAATCTTTCCTCATCCCAATATGAAGATGAGGGCTGATCATCCTCTAAGTCACAGTTCAGAATTGAGTCCTCTGTTTTGAACATGTTTATCACATTCCCTTCAGACTCTTCTATGATTCCCTCATCCTCATCAAGAAAGTTTTGGAAAGGGGGAATGACTTGCTGATCTGACTCTTTCTGCCTGTTGGGAGTGTTGTTGTTTCTTCTAAAGTTTTGGCTTTGGTTTTGATTTTGGTTCCTGTTCTGAGTGATAGCCATCTTTTGGACCACTTGGCATAGCTTATCCAGATTCTTAGACAATATGTCAATATTTGGGTCTAAAGTGGAGGCTATAGTGTCATCCTTGTATGTTACTCTCTTCTCAGCTCTCAGTTTGGCCCTTTTTTCAATCAAATTTGCCTCTATGTTTACTGCCCCTTTCTGCATGTCTTCCAAAGTGGTGTACTCTTTATCTCTAAGCTCATAGGCCATGTCAGCATCAAATCCATCAGGATATTTGGCCAGGGCCATACCTTGCGGAGGTTTCATGTGTGGGGGAATAGCGTTGTAAATACTGTTGAATCTAGTGGTGTAATCATGAACACTTTCCCCTACGTTCCTCTTAAGGGACATGTATTCTGCTAGGAGCTGGGGAGGGTTTGCTCTAGTTTCCCATTTGTTAATGAAAGTCTGGTATAAAGCCAGAAGATCTTGGATACTACCAGTAGGTAGGTTTTTAAACCACTTTTTAACCTCTCCCCCCAGGCTCTGCGCGAAAATTCTCATTTTGATTGTTTCATCATCAATTTCCATATAGTCAAAAGAGTCTTCCATTTTATCTACATGTTGTTGTGCTGTTGTAGGCTCTTTAGCAGGGAAGTGTGGGATTTTTGATTGATAATCATTTGGTAAGGGCAGCAGAGGCTGAGGTAAAACTAGAGGAGCATACCAGGCTGCCATGATGATGTTCTGATGAGGTATAGGGCTGGCTTGAGCAGCTGGTAGTTGGATGACAGGGATGGTAGGACCAGCAGAAGTCTGTTGAGCAGATCTAGGGTGAGAAAGCCCCAAGTTTTGGAGAAAGTGGAGATCAGGTGGTGTGGAAGGAGGGGTTTCACTGTCCCTAGTGTCTGGCTGGTCTGAAACACTGAATGACCTAGTTCTAGGTAATCTTTTTTGGAGGTCTAGGTCGAAGAAAGGGTCTAATAGAGCCGCAAGATCTTTTGGTGCAGAATTGGCTCTATGAATGTTGCTGGAAATAGTTGATCTCCTACTTACAGGTGTTCTTTTAAGGATTTTCTCAGGATTATCAACTGTTTCAGGTGGGTTTGGATCATGGAAAGCTCTTGTATGAATGGTTCTGTGAGCCAGAGTGCTGTTTATAAGCCAAGCAACTTAGCCCTACTTGTTATTTCTACTGTGGTTAATGTTGTCTTGGGAACTGGCCTCCCTGTGGAGTCTTCATTATGCTTCGGGACTGGTCTCCCAGTGGAGTCTGATGTGAAACCGAGATAATCAGCAGGCCTACTGATCACCAGTGGAGTCTTTAACGTTTAGGAATAATGGAGTCGCCAGGTGGAGGGTTTAGGATGATTCTAGGGTACACTGTCCACCACAGTGCTCAGGCACTATCACCTTTCATGAATCTCCTCTAAAGCAACAAGCTCCAACCAGAGATTGAATGGGAGGGCATTTACCAGATATGTCACCCCTGAAGAGAGGATGAGATCTGGAGGCTACCTGGCCCTATCCAGGCTTTGTCTAAGAGTATGGTGGATATTCAATAATGGAGGCTGATTCAAGAAAGGTGTGACTTACCGTCAACCTAGCCAGAGTTCTAATTTTCTGAGGTTTAAAGAGTGTTTAAGACGAAATGTACTCAGAATTCCCCAGCGGAGTCGCCATTATGTTGGGGTTCCCATGTTTTGGCCAGGTTGACAGAGACCAAAAGATGAGACAACATAGAACCACTTTTAGACCTTAGGATCTAGCCCTCCTAGGTCCAAAGAGGGATCTCTCTATGATTATCAAAGGATATATGTCTTTGAAGTTCTCAATTATGATCTTAGGCTAGTTATAGGCTCAAGGTTGTTTGTTTGATTGTTTGAGTTTGGTTGTTGAGAATCAGGAAGGAAGGTTTCACCATGAGACAAGGATGGGTAAAGAAGGAAGCTAGGCAAAGATAGATAACTCAGGGAACATCAAGGCCATTGGGCAATGGAGTCAAGAAAGGATTTACTTATGTTCAATGTGTAAGCTTCAGTTGGGCTAGTCATCTAGAGCATTTGGATCTCAAAGGCTGATTGGTGGGATGGAACACTAAGGAATGAGAATGAAGGATGGAAAACCATCTGATTCCGTCTATAGATCAGGCCAGAGGTCATTTAACTCCAGGCCTGCTTGGACAAAACCATAGGCAACACAAGGGGTCTTGAAAAGGTTTGTATGGAAGGGCAGGTTATGAAGAGGCATCGACAGACTTTACACCTCCCAATGTTCCTAACCTCTTTCGATTAAATCTTAACAAAGACATCTGAACACTGATTCTATCAACTTGCACATCAGAGAGCAGGCAATAATCATCCACTACACTGGTTTAGTCAATTAAAAACAATATTCAGATACACATATAAGCAGAAAACATTAAAGACTGAGAGAGCTGGGACATAAGGTACCTAACAAGGGTAAATCTTATGTCATGCGTTCAGATGTCAGTCAGAAGAACATGGAATGAAATGGAAATAAACACATAGATAAGAAAAACATCACCAACTACTGTAGATCAGGATCCAATGAAAACTGCTTATCATGTTAAACACAACACCAATCAGGTACATCACTGCCCAAAGCTTTTACATTCAGCCTGAATACATCATATTTCTCAGCCTGTCATACAACTATTACACAGGAAACTTGGCTCGGGACAAAATGCTTGCAATTCACTAATAATGCAACAACAACCATTACAATGATATCCCTCTGTGCTTTATAGCAGAAGAGACACAGAGGACCGATTGAGGAGGTAGGTGAATCTTAAATGTTACATTTAAACACAAGAATGAATGTAGGGCCGAGGCCCATTCTGCTTGATACATTGTATATTTAATCATTATCACCTTCCTCGTGAAAGAAAGATCTGCTCCGGATACGATTTGACCTTTGGGCTGTAGTAATCCAGGTGATTTGAACAAAATGAAAGAACTTGCTGAGAGGTCTGCCTCATGGATGTTAGATTGTTTTGAACTATAGCTGGGACGAGAAATTCCTTCAAGGACACGGAGCATAATAAAGGCTGTATGGGAGACCTGTCCTTTATGGAAAAACATTCTGCTGATAAGAAAACCTTGATATTACCTCTTATTGATGTTCAGGATCTCCAGAATCGATCCTTGGGGTCTTCAAAATGATGCTTTGCCTCTTTAAACCTATGTTTCAGAGCTCAAGATCTTCGTTGACGCGCACTAATCCCTCTGATCTGTACTGAAACTCCTTGCTGCTTCATTACTGCCTCTGCCGAGTTAGCTCGAGCTTTTAATGGCGCCGGAAGGATTTCGGCGTTTGAACTCTGCTCTCCATTAATGTGAGTCCTGACGGCCCCATTCCTTGACTTTCCTGATGGTACTTGCTTATTGGATTTGATCCTGACTGCGCCGCTTGCCATTGGGGCAGTACATTGAACAACAGCGGTCCCATCCTCTAGAAACTCTGCAACACAACACACCTGTGAAGAAAACAGTGGACGGAGCAATGGACGCAGGGTGAACGAAATGGTGGTGCAACGGTGGCGGAAACAACGGTATTATATAAACGAACGATGAAAATGCAGTGAAGTGGAGGAGTGCACGGATAATAGGGTTTGCTATGATCATGCAGCGCAGACCGTTGGATTCAGGCCTAGAGATGGAGATCAACGGTGGAGATTGACCGGCGTAACAATATATGAAACTTAACAAAAACAAACGAAATGCATGAAATGTGATGGAAATGAATGAAAGAGTGGGACCCAGTGGAGGCGGAGGGCGATTAGATCCTGACTGTTAGATCGGGGGAGGATGAACGGCCCATATTGAATCGGAAGACAGAGAGAAGGACTCGCGATCAGCGGAAAAGGGAAGAGCGATGGCCGTTGGATCATGTAACAAACGAACGGTCAGGATTTAATCGGGAGACAGAGGGAAGGCTTGCGATCAGCGATTGGAAGGGGAAGCGATTGAGCGCTGACCATCGATCTGGCGGGGAGATCAATGGTGGAGAACACAATCGGAGGGGATCTGCGATTGGCGGAGGACCGTCGGATCAGCATGAAAATGGACGGCGGAGATTAAATCGGCGGATCACAATCGGGGGTCGAACAAGAAGGCTTGCGATCAGCGGAGGGCCGTCGGATCGCGGGGAGATTAGCGGTTAGGATTGAATCAGAAGATCTCAATCGGGGTGGCACCGCTGCGACTTACGATTGCGATCGGACAGGGGTAAGCGATTGAGCGCTGGCTGTCAGATCTTGTGACAGATCGACGGTCACGAATGGATCGGAGGATCGCAATCGGAGCATGGGTGAAAACACTTGCGATCAATCGGAGGGAGTTGTGATTAGCGCTCAGTCGTTGATCTGGTGATAGATCGACGGTGCGGAACAGATCGGCTGACTTTCATTATAAAAAAATCGCATCGGGGCTGTTTCGATATTACAAAGGAAATTGTGCACCCGCCCGACCTTCCGATTGCGATTAGCGCTCGGGACTTAAGCGCTTGGTCCCAGCGCACGGGCATGTGTGGGAAGTGGTTAAGGGACTTGCGGTAAGGGGCTAGGCCCTATATTAAGGTCGGAATATGGGTTTTTTTCCCATTTTAATGGGTTTTAAGGGATTTAAAGGGAAACGCTACGGGGAAAAAGGGGAAAAAGGCTAAACAAAGGGTAAGAGGGGGAATTTAAAGGGGATTTTAGTGGGATTTGAGGGGTAAGAAGGGGAAATAGAAGGGGAAGACAAGGGGGAAGAAAAGAGGCTAAATGAGGGAAAAAATAAAGGGAAAGAGGGGGAACTGATGCATGTTGCAGGGGTAAAGGAAGGAATGACAGGCCCTTTTTAGCAGTTTACTAGCAGAGGGGGATTTGTATTAGGCACAGCAATTGAGAGACTTCAAGGAGGATGGATTTTCAGGGGAAAAGGCATTCCTTGAAGACTCAACAGTGAATTAACCCCTTATTTTCTTGTCAAAAATTTCATAGGGGGGCTAACACATATCACATATCATCTACAACATCATAAAACTCTTCCTTACCGCATAAAACATTCACATATTGATAAACCCCGCTAATTGCAGTGGGCTCCACTTCTCCCTGACACATCATCCTCAAATCAGTGCAAATCGCACTACGCAGTTTTAAGTGTTTACCTTATTTCCCAAATGCTAAATTCTGTGATGAGCGATGCGAGTGGGTCCCTCTCCCCACACTTCACAAGTTTTAGATTTTAAACCCCCATGCTTATAAATTAAAATTAAAGTTTGCGATTTGCGATGAAATCTGGTCTCACTTTCCCTCCACGTCATCTCTCACTTTGCATCACATATCAAATTACATTGTTTAAAACTTAAACTCTAAATATTGCGAAGTGCACGGATGCAATGCGGCTTCAGAAGTAAAGTCTATAAGATTTCAAGTCTAGGTAAATGGTTTTTTACACTATTTTCATTCGAAAAATGGTTAAACACAAAAATAAAGGACTCAGGTAGCAAAAGGGTCGAGTTCGGTCCCACCTTACCTGCTACGTATTTTCCTTCTCCTCATTGCCCTTCACCTCTCCTACATCTCCACTCAACCCCTTCTCATATGACGGTCCGCGTTGCATTTCACACCCCCATCAGCTTCTGAACTTTAACCATGGGGGGAGGGGGGTCTGAAATGGGTGGTATCACTTACCCCCTCCCCGCTATGTGTCACCCTTCCGCTATTTCACACCCCCCTTCTACATTACTGCTTACCACCTAAGACCCCCTCTAAAAAATTGTTTTCACTCACCTCCAAACCACCGCCGCATTCGTTTGACCATTATCACTATTTCTACGACATGCCCACCGTCATCCCTTCAAGTCCAAGCTTCTATGGTTTGTGTGCCATTTATTAAGAAATAGGCTAAACATGACAGAAAGACTCGGGTAGGACCCAACAAGGGGCAAAAAGCAGGGCGAGGCTGAACGACATGCAGAAAAGATCGAGTCGGGCATTCATGCAGAGATATACCAACAGAAATTGAGAAGGCAACAAAGCACATCAACACAGTCACTAATCAATTAAAATTAGTAAGCGCTGCACCATATGTAATTACCCAATGCCAGTTTTCTCAAGAGCAGGGCCAGATGTCAAAGCCACCATTGGTTACCTCTTCTTGACCATCACAACTACCTCCAAGCTTATTGTTTGACCTTCTGAAGAGCCATTGAAGTATTTGTATCCATGAAGAGCTGCCCAACATTAATTATATAGGCGACGTTGTTGTCAGAGATTTCTGTTCAAGCCTTGCATGGCTAGACTTGTCCATTTTTTGCTAATTTTAATCAATTAAAGGTTTCCAAGTAATATAGGGCAACCGAATTAGTCTTAAGATAAATACTACATGCCTTAGCAGTATCAAGGGCTGGAAAATTGGACCTTGTTGAAGCTTGCATTGTAAGAACTATTGGAACTCTGTACCTATTTAAGTTGGGCATCAATAATAAGAGACCCTTCATAGGATTCTTGAGCTATGTTAATGATGATGTTTTTCCTCTGTATCAATGTTTTCCTCTGTCTTTTCATGTTGTGCGTCAATTTATCAGATTTCAAAATAGAAAATTTAGATTAAGATTTGCTAAAAGAGCACCTTACTTCTGTATGTGGTTGTTATCTTAATGTTTTCCTCTAAGACCTGTGTTTGGTCTAAAATGCGGATGCAAATTAGAGTTTCATTTACTATCAATATGGGTAAGTAAACTTCGAGGATCATCCAAAATTTATGGACATAGAGACAAACTAAACTAAGCCAGGTAAAGAAATGCCAAATTTCCCTTACAGGAAGTCTTTCATTAAGATCTCCAACAGCTATTTAGTCATGTAACAAAATGAAATCTAAAGACATTGTGATAAGTGTAAGAAATATTAAGGCTCCCTTATAGGACACTGTTCATTAATATTTCTAATCATCTTAATCAACAAAATATTTAAACTAATGAAATTAAAGCAATTAAACCTAATTCTGATTGATTGCATGAAATGTTAAAGCTCTCTTATAAGAGACTATTCATTTATGTCTCAAGCATATAAATCAGAAACTTAAACTAATGAAATCAAACATTAAATAAAAAATCAGATTCATTGAAGGAAACATTAATACTTTCTTACAAAAGGTCATTCATTAATATTCCAAACATATGAACCTAATAATTTAATCTAATGAAATTCACAAACAACATAAAATAAAAGCTTACAAAAATAAAAGTGTACTTTCTAGGCAATGGGGATCCTTCCAAGGATTCACAAGCACATGAAAGGAAAATTCAAATGTATAGGATCAAATAAGCTCCGTCTTATTCATCATCAATTGCAAATTGCAATTACAACCATTACAATGATTCTCCAAACTAACTTCTCACTACCAACCTATAAGATACTAAGATTACAAAATGAAGACTACAAATAAAGATTACAAATGAAGGAGATAACACCTATTTATACAAAAGCTATTTGTACAAAAGCTATGATAAAAAAATCATAAATGTAAATTCACTATTCCCTCCTTTGACCCACGTATTTCTCAACCAATGGTGACACATAACCTTATCCTCCATGATCTCCTCCATGAGGTCCATGATCTCCTCAAATTCGAATTTGAACATAGAGTGCCACATAAGGGTGCCTAGGAAGCTTCTTTTGTACCTACACATGTCAACAAACTCATTCTAATTGTTAGGTATAAGTATAAGCATATTATTTTATAAAGTTTAACCACAAATCCACTTTAAAATGTTAAGAATTAATAAACTTTGGAAAAGCATAGTTATAACCCAATGATGAGGTAAATGTAATGATGTGGAGGTGGAATGAAGGTGACATGAAGGTAATCTGGAAGTAATTCAGTGAATAATGGAGTGAGAATAGGGACTATTTTGAGGCACAACAACCTGAATGCAGAATTCATAGACGGTCTGCTCTGCATTTAAGTTGAACCTTAATCTCCTTCTCCCATCTCATATTCACACTTCTAGTAAGATCTAGTCTGCATAGTTAGCTTGCCCTGTGAATGCCCTTGAAAAGTTAATGCACAATTCTGCCTTTTATGACTCCATATCCTAATGGATTAAGTTTTACATCTCTGTCTATCCAACCACCCAATCAATAAAATAAATAACCCCCATCATTGTAACTAGCCTAATATCAACACTTGTAATTATCAAGTTAAATCATAAAATAGATAGAGCCGTCTCTGAGTCTAGGAAGGCTAGGTCCTAGACTCCAAAGTGGTTTGATGTTGTTCTTTATAGTTTAGTCTTGCCAATCTCATAAATTATATAGTGCTAACATAATGGTGACCATACTGGGGAATAAGTTATTGAAAAAGCTTAATATTTCATCAGAACTTAGAAACCCCAGTCAAGATATTCTATGATTCAAGTATGTTCCAAGATTGGTATCTGGTTGTTGATGGTGAACAACAGCCAGACACAAGAAAGTTGAAATCATCCACCTAGCGACTCCACAATTTTCAATTGACCTAAAGACTCCACTGGTAGAAGAATCCAGATTGGTTGTGAATATACAGTGACACCACTCTCTGACTAATTGACAAGATGGATCCAAGAATACAACGCAGGTATGTTCCAATGAACAAATACCACATTCTCTGATTCCCACATAAAATGTCTCAAGTAAATTGGCAAAGAAACATTCCTATTTTTCAAGATGAGAATGTTGATGATGCTTTGTTACATCTCATTGAATTTCATATACATTCCTGGAAGTTGAAGGTCGAATGGCATGAGGATTGCCTCATGAAAGTGTTCATGGCAACATTAGAAGGGAGAGCAAGGGAATGGTATGAAGGTTTGAACCTTGGTAGTTTGTTTTCTTTAAACGATTTCCACATGGTGTTTTATGAGCATTATAAAGAATATTCTCCATATTTATCATTAGCTGAAATTTTTTGTGATCAATATAAGGATCTCATACAATACCTTGTGAATATTAATGAGGATTTAGGAAATAAGCATCCTGAGGATCTCTTAGAAGCAAGTGATGAATTTCATTCTCAAGTTAACTGTCATGATAACCAAGAGAAGTTAGTTGAAAATGAAAGAAATCAGGAAATGAAAGAAGATCCACAAGATCTCTCCATGGGGAAAAATGATAATTAATCTACTCTTTTGTGTGAGGCTAAAGAAAACATTCAGCCTAATTATCAGTCTTCACAAGAGAAAGAAAAAAATTGTTGTTCAATCCAAAGAAAACAAAGACTTTCTCCTCCTTTAACTGAAGAATAAATCAATCAGATTATAAGTATGCGGATAGCCTCTAAATTTTTATGTAATAAGGATATTATGTCTATTTTTTATATTGCTAATTTGTGTACTAAAGAATTTCCTCATGAAGAAACAGAAGAAAAAATTGATATTGATGTCGTTCTACCTTCTCAAGAAGGCCTATTTCTAGAAAGTGCTCCTATTCATCAAAATGAGGGCCTTGAAACAGAATTAAACCAACTCAGTTAAGACATATCAGGTTTTCTTGAGGACAACATAGTGGTATATAATGAGGATGCAATGTCAGATGAAAATGAAGAATACGTAGATATTCTCTTTCAGAAGGATCCTAAGCATGACAAAGTGGAACCAGGAGAAGCCCTAGATTAAGTTTTTTATTAAACCCTCAGGGCTAGGTATTGTTCCAAGATCCTTTTTTTGGTTTCTTAGAATCGTCTAAAGAAGAAGTACGTTATGCCAGAGATGGTTTGTTGCAGAGCTTAAGGAAAATTTTGAGCACTGCTGCTCAAAGGAAAGTAAAATGGGAGTGGCCCTTTTCTTTTTTCAGCCTACTCAAAAAAGTGAACAAGAATCAATCCTGTTGTCATTTACTTGATTGGTTGCATTAGACAAAGGAGTTCACTTAGTGTATATATCACCTATAACTTAGATTAGGGTAGGTAGGTGTGAAAATAAGCTCAGATTTTGAGCATTTTTCTAGTTTTAGTTTTAGATTTCTTTCTCTTTTTTAGATCAAGTATGCCCCAGACTTCAACTTGCAGAGAGTGTGGATTTTGAACTAAGCCTGCTCAACCACAGAGGTTTTAGTAGTAGATTAAATTGCAGATTTGGGATCAACCCAATGGATCAAACTAGTAGTCTACGGTGTTCTTGACACCTCATGAAGGAGCTTCCATCCCCAACTAGAGCCACTCTTAGAGTCCTGTAATTTACAGTATCACAAGGTGACTGATTATTGCTAATATTTTTTTACTGAAAATAATATTCCATGGATATCATTTATTTTCAGAGAAAGAAAGGGAACTCCTAATTGTAAATAGCTTCAAAGGAATCAATCTACCTTTCCATTTAGTATAAGGAAAAAGGTGTTGCCGATAAGGTGTGATGTGGATCAAACTTTATTTCTCCCCTCGTTCCATTTGATTTCATCCACCCTCTTTGCCCCCCCTCATTTCCTCCATACTCAGAAATGATCTGAATCCCATTCAAACCCAAAAATCCACATGCATAACCGTTGGGACTTATTACTTTATAAACCCTTTTATATTTAAGTCTGCAAAATTATTGTCATAGCTCCACCCACCCACTAGCAGTCATGTTTTAGCACATAAACCTTACCTTTTCCACTTTTTCGCTTTATATTGTTACCTTACCCTTTTCCATCACATATCATTGGTTTTGTTTACCATCCGATTCCCTATTTCCTGATTGCGATTAAAGTCAGACCGTCCCTCCATTTCACTATTTCTTCCCCACCCTCCATCGCAAATCACATATTATAGACCTTTCACATCGCAACTAAAACTTAAAAACCACGATCACCGAATTGCAATATATCACATCACATTTGTTTCAACTTACCTTTGAAATTCCCACAATCTATTTGGTTTAACTTGCGATGTGGTGGTTGGCCATCCACAGCAGCTCCGCCCCCCCACTTCACTGTCGTTTCCAATGCATATCACATATCATATCAACATCATAAAACTTTGTCTTACCGCATAAAACATTCGGTGATTGATAAACACTGCCGATTGCAGTGGGCTCCACTTCCCCCTGACACATCATCCTCAAATTAGCACAAATCACACTTCACAGTTTTAAGCATTTACCCTATTTACCAAATGCTAAATTCTGCGATAAGCGATGCGGGTGGGTCCCTCTCCCCACACTTCACAAGTTTTATATTTAAACCCCCATGCTTATAACTTAAAATTAAAGTTTTCAATTTGCAATACAATCCGGTCCCACTTTTCCTCAACGTAATCGCTCACTTCGCATCGCATATCTGATTACATTGTTTAAAACTTAAACTCTAAATATTATGAATTGCGCGGATGCGATGCGACTTCAGAAGTAAATTATATAAGATTTCAAGTCTAGGAAAATGGTATTTTATGCTATTTTCGTTCGAAAAAGTGTTAAATATAAAAATAAAGGAAACGGGTAGCAAAAGGGTCGAGTCCAATCCCACCTTACCTGCCACATATTTTCCTTCTCATCATCGCCCTTCACCTCTCCTCGATATCCACTCACCCACTTCACATCTGGCAGTCCGCGTTGCATTTCGCACCCCCCTTAGCTTCTGAACTTTAACCATGGGGGGTCCAAAATGGATAGTATCACTTACTCCCTTCACACTACGTGTCTCCCTTATGCTATTTTGCACCCCCCTTCTATATTACCACTTACCACCTAACAACCCCTTTGAAAAGTTGTTTTCACTCACCTCCAAACCACTGCCACATTCATTTGACCACTATCACTGTTGTTGCGCCACGTCCACCATCATCCCTTCATGTGTGAGCTTCTACAGATTATGCGTCATTTATGAAGAAATAGGATAAACATGACAGAATGACTCGAGCAGGACCCAACAAGAGGCAAAAAGCAGGGCAAGGTTGAATGACAGGAATAAAAGATCGAGTCGGTCTTTTGTGCATAGATATAACAACACAAACCGAAAAGGCAGCAAAGCACATCAACACAGTCACTAATCAATGAAAATTAGCCAGAATTGCACTATATTTAATTACCTAACGCCATTTTTCTGAAGAGCAAGGCTATATGTCATAGCCACCACTAGTTACCACTTTGTGACCATTAGAGCTACCTCCAAGCTTATTTTTTGATCTTCTGAAGAGCCATCGAAGCATTTGGATCCATGAAGAGCTGCCCAACATTAATTATATAGGTGGTGTTGTTGTCAGAGATTTTTGTTGATGCTATTATGGCTCAAAAAAAATGAAACATCATTTAACAAAGTCTTAGAGGTTCATGTGTCAAAGGTAGGGTCATAGAATTCATTTTTCATTTACTTGGTTAAGGAAAATTTTAATTTTTTTTCTTATTATCTTATCCTGAAGTCCAATCCTTTCATGTCACATCAGTCATGATTTTTTGACATTTTTCATTTCCCAAGTTTATAGCACTGAAAGAGTCATTTTGGCGAAGAAACCCTACTTTTGTAGCGAAATACACAGAGAAAACGCACTTTTCGCTATGAAACTACTAATAATTTCATAGAGAAACTGCCTAGAAATACACTAAGTGCACTATGAAAGTAAGGATTCCTATCTGTCTTGAAAAAATAGTTGTTACGTGTCAGTAAATGATTGAAAGGGATAGGGTATATTCCATTCGATTCAATTAGGATAAATATCAAGGTACAATGGTCATGGCTGAAGTCATCATCACCATTTTAAGCATGTATGAGTCATCATTATGCCATGAGTTGTCATCGAACTTCAAAATCTTTCGAAATTGATTCATTTATCATTCTCCATTCCTTCTTTGCGTATTATTGAGCTCTAGATAATTATTTCACTGAGACCAAGCTGTGGCTGGTATTTTCAAAGGTTTGTAGGAATCACTGATCAAGCGAGGCGGAGAAGACATTAAAGCACCATGGCTACAAAGAGAAATACTAGCAAAGGTGGCCACCGTCTTAGATATGAGCCATCAAACATGCACCTGATAAATGAATATCGAACAACTGTAGAAGTTTTCAGAAGAACAGGGTGTTTGTAGTTTTTTCAAATATTGCAAGGATGCCATGTACATGTTTCTAAAGAATTTGCCCTAAACTTCAATGGAATAGCTACAAAATTGGGAATGTTGAATCTCACTATAACACTAGAGACCATTGCAGCAGCAACATGGATTCCAAGAGGAAAAGAAAAATGGTTCAAAGGTTTCAAATTCAACATGGAGGACAGTAAAGAATTTATCAAGCCATAAAATAATGAGGTTGATCTTACAAATTCCATTACAAGGAGCTACATGGAATATAATTTCTCAAAGCTACTACTTATCATTCAGAAATATTTCACTTGTGAAGGGAGATATCATAAAGTTTATTCTCACCACTTCAATCTTCTTCTAAATTTTGTTGGTAAGATATCTCTTGATCTACCTTTTTATTTACACAGAAGCTTAGAAAAAATGGTAGATAAAGTTCAAGCTAAATCTAAAGGAAGTGAAATCTCACTTTTTCATCATAGTTTAATAAAATTTTTGGTTTTAGATGAGTTACAAAGACTAGGCAGAGACTGGTCTTCTTTTTTGCTTATTAGTGGTTTTGAAATGGATACCATTACCCCTAAAAAAACTCCTAAATCTGGATGTATACCATCATATTTAGTGGTAGAACAAAGTGAACCAGTAATAATGGAAACAGAGCAGTTGAAGAAATTTGATACACCTACTATTTCGCCTTCAAAACAAAATTCAACAATGAGAAAACCTGCAAAATAAGAGCCAAATGTGAGTAAACAAGGCAAAAAAAGGATTACAAGGAGACAAACTGTGACTAAAGGAAATTTAGAAGACATATTACATGCTATTGATATTGAATAGACTCCTATAGTCCAGGCTGAGGATATAGATGAGGGTGGAAAGAAGATCAAGAAAGCTAAATCAACAAAGAAGTTATAGTTTCAAGGTCAGGATGCAGGTTTTATGTTTTAGGCTAGGAAACCCATGAAAATGCATGATAGAAAATTTTTGGAAAGAAGTAAAGAAGTTCATCTAGCCACTGAAATTTTCCAACCACCACAAAGAATTATTGATCTTTCATCTCTTGTAGAAGAAGATTCAGTCATCAAGAAAAAGGAAATGAAAGGGGAAAGTCATTGAAAAAACAGAGTTTAAAGTCCTTGAGGAACACTTGAGGTTAGCTAATCATGATATAGTAGTCTTGCAGAAGGAGGCAAGGAAACATAATGTTTATAAGGTACAGTTTGAGAAGATTAAAGAAGTTTGGGAAGAGCAAGTTGATAGTGTATCAAAGACCTTAGATAACACACAACAATTAATCAAATGGACTATGCCATTGATAAAAAAGGTGAAGCATGTCAGAAGATTGAACCTACATTTGAAATCTAGTAACAAAAAGCTGAAGAAACAACATAAATATCTCCAAGAGCAGTTAGAATTGATCCATGAGGAGTTGGAGAAGAAGGGTCTAAAGATGACTGTAGTTGAGGAACCCATAACTCAATCATCATCAATGAAGAAGAAATGCCTCAAGACTCTTAAATTGAGTTGGTTTATGTTTTGAGAGGTTAATGGCATGTTGAAATTCAAGTTTATACAACTAGAAGGTATCTTTTTGAAACAAGGCAAAAATCTGGAATTTACATAGTTTTCCACAGTTTCGTAGCATTTCCTAGGCTTGAAGCCAGGAAAATGCTACGAAAATTTATGTAGCTTTATTTTTTCTTCTAAAACAAATTTTGGTAGCTTTCAAGCAGAGGAAATGATAGTGAGGATCTGTTAGGTCATGATGAACACAATGCAAGAGAAAATAATTAGAAATTTTGATTGCAAATGTCATTTTTTGTACGCTACGAAAACACGCTATGAAACTGCCATGCTTTTGTAGCGCGCTGATTTGAAGGTTTATGAGCAGGTTTATGAGCATTTTTAGAGAGGTGGACACTTTCAACAGGTCAAGGGACTTTTCCAACAATATTCCATGACTTTGAAGACCATGAAATGGAGACAACTTAGTAGTTGAAGACAGGGCCCTGTTTTCCTAAAAAATAGGATTTGTTTCCAGATTTTAAGGAGGGTATTTAAGATGTCAAGTAGTGATGAGTTATATCAATGCATATTCGAACATGTGAAGCATTATTTTTCAGATATGTAATTATTTTAAGAGATAAGGTTGTTGATGTAATAAGTAGCAGTTTGAGTCCTATTAGGAAAAGACTGTTTTAGAGTGTAGTTGCCATTTTCTCATTAAAACATATGTTTTCCTATTATGAAAGGTGTCATATGAAAATTTTGATGAATCTAGCCAAGAGGCAGATCATCTCTCATGTAGCAAAGTCTATTAAAGGGTAGATATTCGAATTGGTAAAGGGTTTTATATTTTTTGAACTACTGTAGCTTTATGTAATTTGACTGATATCAGTAATACATATGACTTTTTCTTGATAGACTTGAGATTCTCATGGAGTTTTTAGTGCTTCTCTGATCTATATTTTATGTGTACTACTTGCAGTGGATTTCATCTTTATTACTCATAACTCATATGTGTATGCTTTGACTTCATTTATTGATGAAATGGTTGTGTTGCTCTATGTTTCATGTGTGATTTACCTTTGATAAAAACTCTTACCTACCTCAGCTTCCATATCAAGAGACCTTACCATTGAACATACTAATTTTTTGACTCCATAATCCCAATGGTTTCATACCTGTACTATTTTCAACCTACACACATCACAACCAAGTTATTTTCCAAATAGAGTTAGCCATCAAGTTTCATCATAATCAAATATCATTAACCCCTTTGAGTGATCCCTCTCAGACTAAAGAGGCTAAGCTTCAATTGCAAGCTGGTTTGAAATAATTACACAGAGTTGTCTGATTAGCGGCTAATCAAGTGAAATTTTGTGATAACACAAGCTTTCATGGACACACTTGTCCGTTCTTTGCTAATTGTAATCAATGAAAGGTTTCCAAGTAAGATAGGGAAATTGACTTAGTATTAAGATAAATACTGCATGCCTTAGCAGTATTAAGGGATGGAAAATTGGACCCTGCTGAAGCTTGCATTGTAATAAGTATTAGAAATCTGTAACTGTTTGAGCTGGGTATCAATAATAAGAGATCGTTCACAAGATTATTGAGCTATGTTAATGGTGATTTTTTCCTCTTTATTAATGTTTTCCTCTCTCTTTTCATGTTGTGCATCAATTTATTTGATTTCAAAACAGAAAATTTAGATTAAGATTTGCTAAAAGAGAACCTTAATTTTGTCTATGTTTGTTATCTTAATGTTTTCCTCTAAGACCTAAATGCAAAATTCAGAGACGGTCTACTCTAAATTTAAGTTGAACCTTAATCTCCTTCTCCCATCTCATATTCATGCTACTAGTAAAATCTAGTCTGCATAGTTAGATTTCCCTGTGAATGCCCTTGAAACGTTGATGCACAATTCTAGATTTTATGAATCCATATCCCAATGGATTAATTTTTACAGCTATGTTTTTCCAACCACCCAATCAATCAAAAAAACAACCCCCATCACTGTAACTAGCCTAATATCAACACTTATAATTATCAAGTTAAATCATAAAATAGAGAGAACCCTCTCTGAGTCTAGGAAGGCTAGGTCTTGGACTCCAAAGTGGTTTGATGTTGTGATTTATAGTTTATTCTTTCTAAAATCCTAAATTATAGAGTTCTAATAGAGAGAGGGGCTTTCCTCTACAGGCAGATCTCATCGGCATATGGGACATAGAAATGCGAGTTGAGTATGGGCTGGTGATAACACTTCAGACATGTTCTGTATGGAGATGTCACTACATTGGATTCTTCTTCGAGGTTAGATTGGAGGGAGACCTTTTTGTTTTTACCTTTTGAGGTCTATTCCTTGGCTTCACCCTTAAAATGTTTCTTTATACCCTCTTCAAAAAAGTTCTCCCCTCTAGCTCCTAGATGTGTGACCTGAGCACAAACATCATCTAGACTGGTGGCGTTATTTGACAAAAAAATTACTATTGTGGATATTCCGAGTCCTACATCTGAATAACAATAGTATGTTTTAGGTAGCTATGTAATCCTCCTATGTACTTTAGAAAAGTATCTTGGCTCTTCAAATCGACCCCTAATAAAATATCTCTTCTCCTAAATTCTTGGGTGTATTCTTGCACATTTTGTCCCTTTAATTTCCTAAATTTTTGCTAGTTCATGAAGGATTTCTGCATATGAGCTAATGGATAAAACTGTCGTTTAATAGTAGTAATGAAATCTGACCATGATAGAATAATCTTACCATGTTTCTTGATTTCCTCTTTTGTCTTGGCTTCCCACCAAACAAGTGTTGCATCTTCCATTCTCAAAGAAGCTAATTGAATTTTGGTATCATCATCTTGAAGGGTTTGTATTCTGAAATAGACCTCAAATTTCCTAATCCAATTATCAAGCTTTTCTACATTTACTTCACCATTAAACATCGACAATTCGAACTTAACATCAAGTTTAAAAAAATTATTTTTACTAGTGATCTTGGAATTGTGTGGCTGATGTATTGAAAAATAAGTAGAGGATGATGATGATGAAGATGAGGCTGAATATGGTGGGCTGCATTACCTCCATTTCTTCCATTACCCTTCTTTGACTTGTCTTCATCATGTCAAGCTCCTAAATATCCTTGTCCTTCCTCATGAAGTTTAGATCCTTCTCCTTCTAGTCTCTCATTTCTTTCTTGATAAATAATTCTAATCATCTCATTCATGTCAAGAAATGCTTTCTTGAACACTTTTTCTTCCTCCTTAGGGTCAATTTCTTCATGGATTTCTCCTTCCTCATGAGGCATGCTTAATGAAGCTTCTGCTTATTTAGGAGGTAAACTAGGTGGTGGATATTATGGCAATATTGCTCTCCTTTTCTTTGGCTCTTTTAGAGACCCTTCTGCTTCCACCAATTTGTCTTCTCCTCTTTAGAGCTTGAGCCTTATAGGCATCTAAAACATGAAAACATTTAAACAATTCTTTGCACTAAAAAAAACCACAAAATAAACTCTAGCTCTAATACCAACCTGATTTTAAATCACTGTATTAGTTTTGTTGTGCTAAGTGTCTTTCAATTTATAAAACATGTGCATAATCGATTCATTAGTTTGCATAAGGATTGAGGTATTTTTCCATGAATTGTAGATTATTTTAGTGAATTAGAAGCATAAAACAAGCTTAAATAACACTAAAAAACAATGTAAAATAGAGAAATAAGTCACCACATGAAATTTACACAGCATTAATGATGAAGAAGCTTACCCCTTCTAGGTTACATCTGTTGCTCCAACTCCCAATGGCTTGTCCATCTTTCAATGGTTGAGGAACCCATAGTTCAATTCATCATCAATGAAGAAGAAATGCCTCAAGACTCTTAAATTGAGTTGGTTTATGTTTTGAGAGGTTAATAACATGTTGAAAACCAATTTTATATAGCTGGAAGGTATCTTTTTGAAACAAGGCAAAAATCTGGAATTTACACAGTTTTCCATAGTTTCATAGCATTTCCTAGGCTTAAAGCTAGGAAAATGGTACGAAAATTTATGTAGCTTTATTTTTTCTTTTAAAACCAATTTTGGTAGCTTTCAAGGAGAGGATATGATAGTGGGGATGTGTTAGGTGATGATGAACACAATGCAAGAGCAAAGAATCAGAAATTTTGATTGCAAAGGTCATTTTTTGTATGCTACGAAAGCACGCTGAGAAACTGTCATGCTTTCGTAGCGAGATGATTTGAAGGTTTCTAAGCAGGTTTATGAGAATTTTTAGATAGGTGGATACTTTCAAGAGGTCAAGGTACTTTTCCAGCAATGTTCCATGACTTGAAGACCATGAAAGGGAGACAACATAGCAATTGAAGACTTCGTTGAAGATAGGGCCATGTTTTCCTAAAAAATAGGGTTTGTTTCCAGATTTTGAGGACGGTATTTAATATTTCAAGTAGTGATGAGTTCTATCAAATCCTATTAAAAAATGTGAAGCATTAGTTGTTAGATATGTAACTGTTTTAAGAGCTAAGGTAGTTGATGTAATAAGTAGCAGTTTGAGTCTTATTAAGAAAAGGACTGTTTTAGAGTGTAGCTGTCATTTTCTCAATAAAGAACATGTTTTCCTGTTATGCAAGGTGTCATACAAAAATTTCGATGAATCTATCCAAGAGGAAGATCATCTCTCATGTAATAAATTCTATTAAAGGGAAGATATTCGAATTGGTAAAGGGTTGGAGATTTTTTTCACTACTGCAGCTTTATGTAATTTGGCTGATATCAATAATACAAAGGACTTTTTCTTGACAGACATGAGATTCTCATGGAGTTTTTAGTGCTTCTCTGGTCTATATTTTATGTGTACTACTTGCACTGGACTTCATTTTTATTACTCAGAATTCATATGTGTATGCTATGACTTCCTTTATTGATGAAATGGTTGTGTTGCTCTATGTTTCATGTGTGATTTACCATTGCTAAAAACTCTTACCTACCTCAGCTTCCATGTCAAGAGACCTTACGACTGAACATACCGAATTGTTGACTCTATAAGCCCAATGGTTTCAGACTTGTACTGTTTTCAACCTACACACATCACAATCAAGTTATTTTCCAAATGGAATTAGCCATCTAGTTTCATCATTATCAAATATCATTAATCCCTTTGAGAGATCACTCTCAGACTGAAGAAGCTAAGCTTCAGTCACAAACTGGTTTGAAACAGTTACATAGAGTTGTCTGATTAGCAGCCAATCAACTGAAATTTTGTGATAACACAAGCTGGCATGGACACACTTGTCCATTTTCTGCTAATTGTAATCAATGAAAGGTTTCCGAGTAAGATACAGCAACCGACTTAGTCTTAAGATAAATAATGCATACCTTAGCAGTATCAAGGGTTGGAAAATTGGACCCTACTGACGCTTGCATTGTAAGAAGTATTGGAACTCCATAACTGTTTGAGATGGGCATCAATAATAAGAGACCGTTCACAGGATTATTGAGCTATGTTAATAATGATGTTTTTCGTTTGTATTAATGTTTTCCTTTGTATTTTCATTTTGTGCATCAATTTATTTCATTTCAAAATAGAAAAATTTAGATTAAGATTTTCTAAAAGAGCACTTTAATTATGTATGTGTTTGTTATCTTAATTTTTTCCTCTGAGACCTGAATTCAAAATTCATATACGGTCTACTCTACATTTAACTTGAACCTTAATCACCTTCTCCCATCTCATATTCACACTGCTAGTAAGATCTAGTCTGCATAGTTAGCTTTCCCTGTGAATGCCCTTGAAAAGTTGATGCACAATTCTTCCTTTTATGAATCCATAGCCCAATCGATTAATTTTTATAGCTTTGTCTGTCCAACCACCCAATTAATCAAACAAACAACCGCCATCACTGTAACTAGCCTAATATCAACACTTATAATTATTAAGTTAAATCATAAAACAAAGTGAGCCCTTTTTGAGTCTAGGAAGGCTAAGTCCTAGACTCCAAAGTGGTTTGATGTTGTGCTTTATAGTTTAGTCTTGCCAATCTCCTAAATTATAGAGTGTTAACAGAGAGAGGGGTCTTCCTCTATAGGCAGATCTCGTTGGCAAATGGAACATAGAAACGCGAGCTGAGCACGGGCTGGCGATAACACTCTAGACATGTTCTGATTACCCTCAAAATGTTTCTTTCTACCCTCTTCAGAAATGTTCTTCCCTCTAGCTCCTAGATGTGTGGTTTGAGCACAAACATCATATAGAATTGTGGTGTTAAACATGAAAATAGTATGTTTTAGGTAGCTATGTAAGCCTCCTATGTACTTTAGAAAAGTATCTTGGCTCTCCCAATCCACCCCTAGTAAAATAGCTCTTCTCCTAAATTCTTAGGTGTATTCCTGCACATTTTTTCCCTTTAATTACCTAAAGTCCTGCCAGTTCATGATGGATTTTTGTATATGAGCTAATGGATAAAACTTTTGTTTAATAGCAGTAATGAAATCTTACCATGATAGAATAATTTTACCATGTTTCTTGATTTCCTCTTTTGTCTTGGCTTCCCACCAAACAAGTGTTGCATCTTCCATTCTCAAAGAAGCTAATTGAATTTTGGTATCATCATCTTTAAGGTTCCGTATTACCAAATAGACCTCCATTTTCCAATCCAATTATCAAGATTTTCTGCATTTACTTCACCATTAAACATCAGTAATTCAAACTTAACATCAATTTTAAAAAAAGGATTTTTACCAGTGATCTTGGACTTGTGTGGCTGATGTACTGAAGAATAAGTAGAGGATGATAATGATGAAGATGAGGGTGAATATGGTGGCTTTTCATTGCCTCCATTTCCTCCATTACCTTTCTTGGACTTGTCTTCATCATGTTTCCCTCCTGGATATCCTTGTCCTTCCTTGTGAATTTTATATCCTTCTCCTTCTAGTCTCTCATTTCTTTCTTGATAAAGAATTATAACCATCTCTTTCATGTTAAGAAATTCTTTCATGAACACTCTTTCTTCCTCCTTAGGGTCAACTTCTTCATGGATTTCTCCTTCCTCATGAGGCATGCTTAATGAATCTTCTCCTTCTTTAGGAGGAAAACTAGGTGGTGGAGATTGTGGCAATATTTCTCTCCTTTGCTTTGGCTCTTTTAGAGACCCTTTTGCTTCCAAAAAATTTCCTTCTCATCTTTTGAGCTTGAGCCTTGTAGGCATCTAAAACTCTCAAAATAGTTAAATAATTATTTGCACTAAACAACACCAGAGAATAAACTATAGCTGTAATACGCAACCATCCTGGTTTCAACCTAATCTTGTAATTTTGAATTTTGAGAAAAAATTATGAACTCTTGATCACTTGACCCCTCCATTTCAGCTCCGCCCCCAACTTTAGGCCTCTTGATATATATATATATATATATATATAAACCACATAAGCCTTACCTTACTGCAAAAAACCTTTTGTCCTTTTCCTTTCCTTTTCGCTTCGGCACTTTGCAACAATCCTAGCCACATTCCATTTTCCAATTCATAGCTTCACTAATGTGATATAGTGGGAGACTTCCCACTACCTCACCTACTCCTTAAATCAAATTTTCGCAGCTTCGCACTTTCCTTCCCTTCTCACATTCCCAATTTTTTCTTTTAGACTCGCGATTGCGATAACAAGTGGGACCCAATCGCATATCACAGTTCGCAAGTTTAAAATATAAGCTCTAAGGAATATGTTAAAAACAATGAAATGAAATTTGCACTATGGGTCACATATCGCACTTCAAAAGTTCAAAAGGATAAGTGCTAAAGAAATATGTTATAAATGACAATATGTGAAGTACAATATTGAAGTGGATATGATGTCATTCAAAGCTAAAATCTAAAGGAATTGAAGTTTGGTTGTGTCGGACCAAATCGCATATCACATTTCGTAAGTTTAGGAGTATAAGCGCTAAAGAAATATGCTATAAACACTGAAGTGCTAAGTGCAATATTGAAGTGGATGTGATGGAATTCAAAGCTGAAATATGAAGGAATTGAAGTCTGTTTATGTGGGACCAAATCACATATCGCAGTTTTCAAGTTTAGGAGCATAAGCGCTAAATAAATATGTTATAAACGCCGATGTGTGAAGTTCTATATTGAAGTGGATGCGATGTAGTTCAAAGCTAAAGGCCAAAGTATTTCAATTCTGGGTGTATGTGGGTTTTACGTTGTTTTATGAAGAAATGTGCTAAACACGACATAAGGAATTGGGTAGAATAAGACTAGACAAAGAGCACGAGCATAAGAGGTTTATTTTGGCAAAGAGCGTTCATATAGAACTATGATGATATAATAGCAGGAATGGAAAAAGGAAGTAAAACACATCAGCACAGCCACTGATCGATGAAAAGTTACCAGCACCGCACCAAATATAGTTATCCAGCGTCAGTTTTCTAAAAATTATGGCCAAATGTCAGAGCAATTGATCATTCCCTCTTCATGACCTCCAGAGCCACCTTCAAGCATACTTTTGGATTCACGAAGATCTTCCTAAGTTTTTGGATACTGGAAGAGCTGCCAATGTTAATTCCACAGTTGGTGTTTGTCAGAGATATTTTGTTCGGGCCTTGCATGGACACACATGTCTAGTTTTAGTTTAATTATAATGAATGAAGATTGTCGAAGTAGATTAGGGAAATCGACACAATTTTCAGTTAAGTACTGCATGTATTTTCATTATCCAGGGTTGGACCTTGTTAGTCTATTCATTGTAAGAACTATTGGAGCACTATAATTTTTTGGAAGTTGGAGCATCAAGAACAAGAAACCATTTACATGATACTTGAGTTGTGTTGGCTGGAGATGTGATTCTTTTCTCTACGTTAAATGTTTCCATTGTCTTTATCACTACGTATCATCTTAAGCTAATTTTAGATTGAGAGTTGTTGTTGGAGCACCTTTATTTTGTCTATGATTACAATATGAATGTTTTCTTCATGAATTCTGGTTAAGGAATTCTTAATTTCTTTTTAATCACTGCTACAATTTCTATGCTTCTTTCACCTCGCAATCCCTGTTGCTTTAAAGATCCAGCACACATAGTTAGCTTTCCCTGTGATGCTTTTGAACTTTTGATGCAACAAAAATAGCCCCTGTTTGACTCCATAGCCCAATGGATTAGCTTTTGCATACCTGCTTATCCAACCAACAACATCAATCAAAACAACCAATTTTCACCATCACTGTAATTAGCCTAATATCAACATTCATAATATTAAGGAAAAATTAAACTATAAATAGAGAGAATCATATTTGAGTCTTGGAAGGCTAGGTCCTAGATTCCAAAGTGGTTTTATGTTGTCCTTTATCGTTTATTCTTGCCAATATTATAAATTATAGGGCCCCAACATAATGGCGACCATACTAGGGAACTTATTGAAAAAACTTGACATTTCATCAGAACTCAGAAATCCCAGTCAAAATAATATATGATTCAAGTATTTTCCAAGATTGGTATCTAGTTTTTGATGCTGGAAAGATAGCCAGACACAATAAGGTTGAAATCATCCACCTGACGACTCTAGTCTAGATCAGTTCCTTTCAAAGACTCCACTGGAGGAGAAACTTGAAGCATGACAAGGAAATCTAGAAAATTCCGGTATTCAAGCCCAAATTGCATTCAAGAGATTTTTGGTTTTATCTCTAATTATTTTTTATATTACTCTAAGTCTAATCAAGAGTACACTACTAAATTTTACATTGATCATTTTTAAATTGATGAGCCTCAAGCAGCTAAGCCCAAAATTGTAGATCATGTACATACTCCTACACCTATGCACATCTCAGATACACCTGTGGAAAACCCAGTGAAACATGAGCCTCGTGCTTCATCTCCTACTCTTTCCAAACCCCCAAATGGTCATAAGCCTCCTTCTTTACCTCCTATACCTTCAAAATTCCCAGACATTTACAAGCCTCAGGTTTTGCCTCATATCCTCCATGACATCCCTACAAATTATAGCAATAATCTACCCAGATTTGATGGATAAAATGCAAAGACAACTGTTGAAAAAAAAATTCAAAATATTGAGGACTTTCTTGACCTGTTTGAGGTGAAAGAAGATGATGTGGGTATCCAGATGTTTGCCCTATAATTACAAGCTAAAGTTAACAAACTGGTTTAAGAATCTTCCAGCTGCAAGAATTAGAAATTTTCATCAATTCACGCAAGTGGGAAATGTTTTTCTCCTCATAGAAGAGTATAACCATTTAAAAAGATAGCCAGGGAACACACTACAACATTTTTCAGCTAGTTTCAATAAGGTATACCATTCAATGCTTGTTATGATAAAGCCACCCTAGGATTAGCGCTCTTACACTACCTAGATGCCTTTGATCCAAAGATGGAATTCCAGTTAAGAGAAAGGGACCCTGCAACCCTTGATGAAATGAAAAATGTTGTAGTTGATGTGGAAGCAAACTTGTTGAACAGAGAGGCAGAGTTGAAAGCAGTGAAGAAGGAAAAAATAGACAAATAGCAATTGATATCTTCGGAGATAAAACTAGATATCTTGACAAATACATTCAATGAAATGATGCATAAGATTAGTAGGAAATAGGAACTTTCTATTCAAATACCTCATGTTGCATTAGTTCCAGAAAAGAGAAGGATCAAAGTACCCAAGCAATTTGTAGCTCATCCTTAGTATCCTAAAACAGAAAATGATTATTTCATGTATTCAATTCTCAACATGGCCAAAGATGAAGTTCAAAATCAGAGGGAGGCAGGAAAATTGCCAGTAATAATGTACATGGTAGATGACCTTGTATACAAAGATAATCTTCTCAAATATGATTGTCAATAGGAAGATTATATGGTAGAGAGCGAGGTTGATTGTTTAAATAGACCAGCATTATCTTCATGGGAAGAAGAGCCCCGATTATCAAAATGAAAAGACAACAGTCAACCTATGCATGTTGAGCAATATTGTAAAGAAAATAATGCAGAAAGTTTTCAATTAAGTGAAAAATTTCTTCCTCTATGTTTTGCCTCACTTCTAAGAGAAAATTATAAACAAATTGTCAATAGTAGGATTCGAGAACTCTCTCACCAATCAGATGAGGAAATCATGTATGATAAAGAATCTGTTTTAGATCCAGGGGCTCATCCCTAGTTGAGTACTTTTGAATGTCAAGTATCAGATGAGGTCACAAAGTCTGAAACAGATGATGAATTGATCAAGTTTGATTCTCTACCTTTATTTTTTAATTCATTTCAGATTGTGAAGGGAGTCTTGGTCACATTCTAGTTGATAATGACAGGAGAAAACATGAAATATCAGTGGAACCAATGCTACAACCATCTAATGAAATACATGACCCAATATCTAATATGATGTATAGTTTGTGTTTTCAAAGGCAGCGTTCAAGTAGCTGTAATAATTTCAAAAGCTGCTATGATATGGATATGATCAGACAATCAGCTTCATTATTGTGCTCAACAAAAGTATCGTTTCAAAGCTCATCAAGAAATCTTTCGCCATGTCACGACGCGCATGTAGAAATTTAATAAAAAATATGTGTTTCCTAGATTCTCCTGATCTAACAAAAATATGCTATTGTTAAATACAAAATCGCTTCTACAAAATCTTTGCGGAATTTGAACAAAAATCGCCAATCACAATATCATGAAGAAAGATCAATCACACATAACACAGATAATTTTACCGGGAAACTATAAAGCTAGAAATCCCACTATCATATATTATGTGAAGACCCTTCATATCGCATGCAATTTAGAAAAAAAGACATGGGAATTTAATTAGTTGGGAAGTGACGCACCCATACATGTGCACACAATTTAATATTTTGTAAGGTTTCAACATACATCTAGAAGTTAATTAAGACAAAGTAGTAGTTCACATGATCTAATTATTTTCACCCATTTTTTTTTACAAACATTAGCACTCATAATTAGCCAAACACTAAAAGTTCCAAAAATAAACCCTGATTGAGTATGCTTTTCTCCTTGCATGATTTAAGGTGTTACAAAGAATCGTTCATTCACACCCTTAAGTAAAAAAATAATTTTATCACCTTAGTTATAGAATTTTAAAATCAATCATAATGTAACCAACTAAAATACTCCATCAAGAGGTCATAAAATAATAGTTTAGGCCAGGTTAGGATCCTATGGTTAAGAACCCAAATAATACCAGTGTTGAGAGGTGTTTCTAATTGCATTACTTTGTGCCCTAATCTCCTTGTTTTATTTTACAAGTGAATGCAATGTTCTTACTTAAAATTTCCCAGGACCAAAATTATTAGGTTCCACATCACCTCACACTTCCCTTGGTATTTATTTTCATAGACCTAACACTCATCATACAACCAATGGTTGGTACAACACCACCTTTATCACCAATGTGTTTTCCATAAACGACATCACTAAACCTCCCATATTTGAAAATATTAATCAATGATCTCATTTATCATGATCTCGGTTCACAACCATTGTGAACTAAATTTCCCTATGTAACACCCCAAATATGACCCATGTTTCTATTGTACATTTCATGATAAGGTTGATGAGCTAGGAAATATTTTGGAGCCTACATTCCCATGTATATATGTTATTTATGTTGGCATGTGTTGTCCTTGATGGCAACTTAATTGATGAAATGAGATGATTGGAAATATGATGCAGAGTGTTGTCCTTGATGGAAACCTATCTGATGAAGTTGTACTTGATGAACTTGTTAATGATGTAAATCTGATGTATCTACAATCAGTACAGAAGTTGCAGAAGAAAGAATCTCCAGCATGTGCAAGAAGAATGTTAAACAAGGTATGTCACAAATCATACGCAGGTTTGTTTAGGGGAAGTCGCGTATGCACGCGGAATAGATCGTGCCAAGTCACGTATGCCTAATTGCGCTCTAAATTTCTAAAACCAGGGGACTTTACCATGGTATTGACCCATTGTATTGAGCGCTTGATTGTATAATTAATCCCACCCAGGAATACCATCGGAAGTGAAGTGGTTTTGGCTCATGGTATTGACAAAGGCTAAATCTATTTAGGGAGAAGAATTTCATTGTGCAAGTGGTGTGTAAGATGTCTAGGTTTTAATGAATA
This sequence comes from Pinus albicaulis, assembly GCA_034641835.2. NCBI lineage: Eukaryota > Viridiplantae > Streptophyta > Pinopsida > Pinales > Pinaceae > Pinus > Pinus albicaulis. The sequence goes on along the minus strand of CM076578.1, from coordinate 1,962,446,147 downwards.
CTTCACTCTGAATTTAATCTGTATGGATGAATTTTGTTCTTTATGCACCTATTTACTATTTTCTAAAAAATCTGATGAATGAATAATGCAATGATCTAAGTTAAGAATTAAATGCATAATTAGATCTCTGCACATACGCGAGTTCTATAAAGGATATCCGCGTATATACGTGAGTTGGCTTCAGAAAAGTAGCGTATGGGTTTTTAAAGAAAAAGTAAAAGTTGTATTGTCTGCACTAAATACTGATTCACCCCCCCCCCCTCTCAGTATTTTTCCCAACAATTGGTATCAGAGAAGGTCCTTCTGAAAAGGCTTAACCATTAGAAGGAAGATCAAGAAAGATGAGCAATCAAGAGGGAACAGCATCTATCAAGCCTCCACTCTTCAACGGAAGTAATTTAATCTTCTAGAAAATAAGGATGAGATCCTATCTTCAGTCTATGGCAGCAGATATATGGGCCATTATTGAACAAGGATATCAATATCCAGCTGCTATACCAACATATCCAACTGAAAGGAAGGACTATGAATCAAATGCAAAGGCGGTCAATGCTCTAACCGGAAGTCTAACTGAATCTGAATTTGTCAAAGTCATGTAGCTGAATACAGCAAAGGAAATATGGGACAAAATCATTCTAAGTTATGAAGGTGATGAAAAGGTAAAAATTGCAAAACTTCAAACTCTTAGAATTGAATATGAAAATTTAAAAATGCACAGTGATGAAAGTATTGCCAGTTTATTTTTACATATTGATGATGTTGTAAATCATATGAGAAATCTGGGAGAAACAATCACAGAATCTACTTTGGTTGAGAAAATCTTAAGATCGCTAACGACAAAATTTGAATCAAAAGTCTCTGCTCTTGAAGAAAAACAGGATCTTCAAACTCTTACTGTGGTGCAACTTCATGGCATACTGACTGCATATGAAATGAGGAGAGGAGGACCATATGAAGTCAAAGAAGTTGTTTTTAAAGCTTCTACAAAAGGGAAAGAAGTTCAAAAAGCAGAAGCATCAGGATATATCTCAGAAGAAGATGAGGCAAATTTTGTGAGAAGACTCCAACTAGGAACCGGAAGATTCAAAGGTAAGATTCCTTTCAAATGTTTTGATTATGGAAGAGTTGGTCATTATGCTACAAAGTGTCCTGATAAAGAAACATCTGCTAAAGGGAAAGAAGTAGCAAGAAGGAATAAGAACCGATCTAGCACTAAGAAAAGTTACTATACTAATGAAGACAGTGATGGGTTATCTGATAGTGAGGAAGAATGTGAACAAGATCTTAGACTTCTCATGGCATTCGAATCTATAGAAGAAAAGGATACGTTTGTGGATTCTCTAGAGGACAATGATTTTCTTGAAGAAAACAATCAACTCAAAATATGCTTAGAAGAATGTAAAATACTCTTAGAAGAAATGAAAATAACCATAGAGACTCTGGAAAAGCAGTTTGAAGAAGCAAAGAAACACATTGAGAAATTAGAATGTGAAGTGGTAAGTGTAAGAAAATATTTTGAGAAAGAAAAGACTCTGAATCTTAGATTTGCTAAAGGATCTGAAACCTTAGATGAGATTATCAAGGTACAACGTTCTCCTCTTATAAAGACAGGTCTTGGATATACCGGAGAATCTTCTCAAGCTTCAGCACCAAATTATCTAAAAGCAGCTACAGCTAGTTTACTACATTCTGCCACTCAGCAAGGGAATAAAGAATCTTTACAGGTAAAGCATGATCATCTCAATTCAAGGAACACTAACAGTGATATCTTTCAAAGAAGCTACAACCAATAGGTAAATTCAAATAGAAGATTTCATGATCGCAGAAATTTCTACTTCAATGGACAATGTTTCTCATGTCACAATTTTGGTCATAAAGCTGTTCAATGTGTTGCATATAAAACCATCATGACAAGAGAAGCAAGAAAGAAAAGGATGGATATTGAACCAAATAAGAACACCTAGAACAACTTTTCTCCTCTTCAAAATGAAGTTGAACGTGCTTATTGCAATAAATTTGGCCATGAAGAATCTGAATGCAGGAGCAAAGTCCAGCCAAAAGAACATGTTCCTTCAAGCTCCAAAGTGTGGAAAAAGAAGGAAATATAGGTTGAAAATTGTGGCATAGGGTTATTTGCAGAAGGTTAAGAAAATCAATGGTATATTGATAGCGGATGCTCAAAACATATGATAGGTGACAAAAAAAAACTTCATGCATATAATGCCCTAGAAAAGGAAAAGAATGTTACATTTGGAAATGATACACCTGCTGTCATTAAGGGAAAAGGGTTTGTTTTTCTAAAAGAAAAGGTGAAAGCTAATAATGTCATGTATGTGGATGGATTAAGACATAACCTGTTAAGTGTGATTCAAATGTGTGATCAAGGAACTGAGGTTGTCTTTAGTTCAAAATAATGTGTGGTACGTGATCTTGATACAGGTAAAACAATTATAAAAGGAAAAAGAACTCCAAGCAACATGTATGTATTGAAGAACTGCAAAGATCAATGTTACTTGAGAAAATCTTCAGAAAATTGGCTATGGAGTAGAAGGCTGGGGCATCTGAGCTTCTCTCAAATCAACAAATCAAGCAGACTTAAAGTTGTTCATGGTCTTCCCAATATTACTCTACCAGAGAGTATCATATGCAAATCTTGCCAATTCGGTAAACAGACCAGAGTACAATTTAATGCCAAGGAAGGTTCATCAAGTAGGCCTCTTGAACTCATTCATACTGACATATGTGGAACTATGAGGAAAAATTCACCATGTGGTGAAGAATACTATATCTTATTTATTGATGATTTCTCTAGAATGTGTTGGATTGGGTTGATTAAACACAAAGAGGAAGCATTTGAAAATTTTCAGATCTTCAAAGCACTGGTGGAAAATGAATTAGATCTAAAAATCAAGTGTCTTAGATCTGATCGAGGAGGAGAATATACATCAAATGAATTCCTTGAATTTTGTGAACAACATGGCATAAAAAGACAGTTCTCTGTAGCTGGCACTCCACAACAAAATGGCGTAGCAGAAAGAATGAATAGAACAGTTCAACAAATGGCTAGAGCTATGCTTGATGATTTTGGAACACCTGACACATTTTGGGGAGAAGCAGCACATACAGCGGTAAACATTCTCAACAAGGCACATGTTCGTGTAAATAGTGACAAAACTCCATATGAACTCTGGTATGGTAATTCTCCCTCTGTGAAGCATTTTAGAGTTTTTGGAAGTAAATGCTTTATCAAAAATAATGATGAAAAGCTTGGCAAGTTTGAACCTAGATCAGATGAAGGAATACTTCTTGGTTACTCATCTACAAGCAGAGCATACAAATGTTACAATAAAAGGCTTTGAAAGATTGTTGAATGTATTGATGTTGTTATTGATGAGTCTCATGCAGCCCCTAAAGAAGGAAAAAAAACAACAAAAGAAGACGATGGTGACTTTTGTCCTTCTACATCAAATAGAAATGATATAGACAGTGGATCCAATGAATAACCTGAAGATGATTTATCTGAAAAGGCTCCATCCAGATATGTTCAAAAGAATCATCCTGAATCTCAAATTTTGGGAGACAAGGAATCAGGTGTACAAAGAAGGAGGACTCTTGTGGGATCTTCTAGCTATCTGGCATTTCTATCCACGATTGAACCACACAATTTCAATCAAGCTAGCAAAGATGAATGTTGGATTCAAGCCATGAATGAAGAGCTTGATCAAATTGAAAAGAATCACACTTGGGAATTGGTACCAAGACCACATGATAAAAATGTCATTGGAACTAAATGGATATTCAAGAACAAGTTAAATGAGAATGGGGATGTTATAAGAAACAAAGCTAGACTAGTTCGTAAGGGGTATACTCAACAAGAAGGTATAGAATTTGAAGAAACTTTTGCTCCTGTAGCTAGACTTGAAGCCATAAGAATGTTTCTTTCTTTTTCAAATTTTCAACAAATCAAAGTTTATCAAATGGATGTTAAATCTGCATTTCTCAATGGTGATCTAGAAGAAGAAGTTTATATAGAACAACCGGAAGGATTCATTTTGGGAAATGATGAAAATCTTGTTTGTAGACTTAAAAAAGCTCTATATGGTCTCAAACAAGCTCCAAGGGCATGGTATTATCGTCTTGACAAATATCTTCATCAACAAGGATTTTCAAAGGGGTCTGCAGACAACAACTTATACACAAAAATTGAAAATGATAAACTATTGATTGTGGTTGTATATGTTGATGATATCATTTTTGGGAGTAATGAAGAATCTATGAGTCAGAACTTTGCTTCTGTCATGCAGCAAGAATTTGAAATGTCCTTACTTGGAGAACTAACATTCTTTCTTGGCTTGCAAGTGCTTCAAACTACAGATGGTATATTCTTATCACAAGAAAAATATCTTAAGAAAATTCTGAAGAAGTATGGCATGGAAGAATGCAAACCTGTAAGTACACCAATGATAACCGGATGTAATCTCAATTCTCATGATGATTCTCCCACGGTGAATCAACCAAAATACAGATCAATGATAGGAAGCCTACTTTATCTCACCGGGACCAGACCAGACATTATACATGCAGTTGGGATTGTTGGACGATTCCAAGCTAATCCAAAAGAGTCTCACTTTCAGGTTGTCAAAATAATATTCAAATATCTACAAGGAACTCAAGACTTTGGACTATGGTATCCAAAGAATGCTGATCTTACTCTTCATGCTTACACTGATGTAGATTGGGCTGGAAATGTTGATGATCGGAAAAGCACTAGTGGTGGTGCATTCTATATGGGACCCCGGTTAGTATCTTGGTTCAACAAGAAGAAAAATTCTATTGCCTTATCTATAGCAGAAGCAGAATATGTGGCTACTGCATCTTGTTGCACTCAACTTCTTTAGATGATGCAAAACTTACAAGATTTTCAAATCAAATGTACACCTCCTATCTCCATTATGTGTGATAATACAAGTTCCATCAGTATCTCAAAGAATCCTATTATGCATTTGAATACCAAGCAAATTCCCATCTAGTATCACTTCTTACGTGAACAAGTGCTTGAACAAAAGGTGAAGTTGGAGTATGTTCCCTCCAAAGAACAAGTTTTTGAAATATTTACCAAACCTCTGCCCAGGGAAGCATTCGAATATCTAAGACAGAAGCTGGGAGTAGTCTCTGCCAGTCAGAAGAACAAATCTGCTTAAATTCAAGAGATTAAATTGGATACACAGGTTTCCTGAAAAACAGTCGCGTATATACGCGAGTTCATACACAGAAAACCGCGTATGAGTGGTTGCTGACAATTTTTTCAGGGTCAGCATTTCTTCAGCACAAGCTGTGGTGCTGTTTGGTATCTCTGATGTGGTTTTGAGTCTCTGGTGGTATTTCAGCTCTTATATTTCTGTTTCATTCTCTATTGGGTGAAGATGCCTTGATGATTTGATGTTGAAAGTGTTCAGAATGCACAAGCAAAGGAGGAGCTTTGGTCATATGGAAAGGATGCATTGGATGCACAGCTTCAGGGGGAGCATTAGCCTTGCTAAGTATAATGCATTGTTGGCATTATGATGGTTCTATAATATGATCTCTCTCTTGAGGTCTTTCTGGTATTTATCATAAAAATTCATATTTGTAATTTGTTGAAAAGGTCATGTTGAGACCTATGATGTAAAATTGTAATTTTCAATCATGTAAGGACTTGTTCAAATTTGTGAACCCACTTTGTTGGGTAGTTGATTCAAAATGTGTAAATCCACTTGGTTCGATCTTTAATGTAAGTATGAATCCTTGGTGATAGGAAAGGTCATAGAGTCATGTACTTCATTGAAAAATATGTTTGAAGACTCAGCTTGAACTCAAGGGGAGCATGGTAACTTTAGTGCACATCAGATCTACAACACTCTTCTTTCTCATGATGGTTTTGATCCACCCTTTGCCCTTGATATCAAAGGGGGAGAATGACATGGTGTTTGAATAGGGGGAGATTATCATGGTATCTATCTAATGTGGTGATCAAACACCATCGTGGTTGCCATCAAGTCCAAAGGGGGAGATTGTTGGCATGTGTTGTCCTTGATGGAAACTTAATTGATGAAATGAGATGATTGGAAATATGATGCAGAGTGTTTTCCTTGATGGCAACCTATCTGATGTAAATCTGATGTATCTACAATTAGTACAGAAGTTGCAGAAGAAAGAATCTCCAGCATGTGCAAGAAGAATGTTAAACAAGGTATGTCACAAATCATACGTGGGTTTGTTTAGGGGAAGTCGCGTATGCACGCGGAAAAGATTGTACCAAGTCGCGTATGCCTAATTGCGCTCTAAATTTCTAAAACCAGGGGACTTTACCATGGTATTGACCCATTGTATTGAGCGCTTGATTGTCTAATTGATCCCGCCCAGGAATACCATCGGAAGTGAAGTGGTTTTGGCTCATGGTATTGACAAAGGCTAAATCTATTTAAGGAGAAGAATTTCATTGTGCAAGTGGTGTGCAAGATGTCTGGGTTTTAATGAATACTTCACTCTGAATTTAATATGTATGGATGAATTCTGTTCTTTCTGCACCTGTTTACTGTTTTCTAAAACATCTGATGAATGAATAATGCAATGATCTAAGTTAAGAATTAAATGCATAATTAGATCTCTGGACATACGTGAGTTCTGTAAAGGATATCCACGAATTGGCTTCAGGAAAGTAGCGTATGGGCTTTTAAAGAAAAAGTAAAAGTTTTATTGTCTGCACTAAATACTGATTCACCCCCCCCTCTCAGTATTTTTCCCAACAATTTATACCAGTGTGCCTATGTATATTTATGTTTTCAAGTTAGAGTGCATGTATGGTTTTAGGTTAGTGGGCTAATGTCCTAAAATTCTAGTGAGAATGGGAAGGAAATATGTAATCACATTATTGTTAATAAAATACTCCATTATTGCAAACCAAGTTATACAAGAGAGTATGATGGACTAGACTAGGACTCCACAAGTGAGAAACATGGATAAGGGCTAAGTGATGAGGGGCTTAATCATAAGGGGTTAACGAATTATTAAAATGGGAATAAAGTAGAAACTACATATGTTTTGTCTTAGGTCCATAAAGGATATTCCTTGAGTGTCACTAGTCAAAAAAGTAACTTGCACATAAAAATGAGAGATTTAGTGTATTCCATCATTTTGACCTATTAGTTGGTGGTTGAAATCCCTAGTGGGGGAGAAGGGTGTGACCCTATAACATATATGTGATTTATACCAATGTGGCTATGCATATATATATAAGTTTTCATGTTAGAGTGCATGTATGATTTAGGTTAGTAGGCTGATGTGCTAAAAGGTTAGCAAGAATGGCTATGTAAATATGTGATCACATTATTGTTAATAAAATACGCCACTGTTGCAGACCAAGTTATACAAGAGAGTATGATTGACTAGGACTGCACAAGTGGGAAACATGGATAACGACTAAGCGATGAGGGGCTTAGTCATAAGGGGTTAACCCATTATTAAAATGGGAATAAAGTGGAAAGTACATATTTTTTGTCTTAGGTCCATAAAGAATATTCCTTCAGTGTCACTTGTCAAAAAAGTAACTTGCACATAAAAATGAGATCTTTAGTGTATTCCACTATTTTGACCTATTAGTTGGTGGTTCAAATCCCTAGTTGGGTATAAGGGTGTGACCCTATAACATTATTTTTGGGAATTAGATAATCTAGAGCTCCCCATGTGTTTCATTACATGTGGTTAACCACCTCTCAAGGATCCATTAACTTTGATGATGCATCCATTTACTAAGAACTACAAGTTTCGGTGTAACAACAATCATGATTCCAATAAGTGATATTAGAGAAAAATGTATTGAGTTCAAGAAGAACCTAGCTCACGTTGGGAAGGAGATTGTTGAGCAATAGATAATCCAATGCTCCCCATGTGTTTTGTGAGATGTGATTTATTGCATCTCCATAATCCATTAGCTCTTGTGATGTGTTTGTTTACTAACACCTGCGAGTTATGGTGTAATGAAAATCGTGATTCCAACATTGTTTACCCTATTGGTCCTAGGTATATTTGGGCTAAGGGGATAGATTTCTCTACTGTGATGTATGTAGGGTACATGAAGGCTCCTAATGGATATTGGAACTCTTGGAAGCACAAGTCTTAATGAATCCTTGTCTAACCTAAGTTGGAAACATTATAATAAGCGTAGTGGAATAGCTTGATGCATTTTGAGTGTAGAGAATGGCGCGCAGTACCTTGGGTTGTGTATAGTGATGTGAGATGTGAGACTGTAGGTAGGAGTCTATTGGAGTCAAATACATTTTCCTATTACCATTCTAAAGAGTTTTATGGAACTTAGTTGCTTTAAGAAGCATCTTGCCATGGTGGGGTCATAGCCCCAACTCATGGGTGACGTGTTGTTGAGAGAGTATGAGAAATTCAATCTATGGATAGGTGGAACATCTAGTTTCTATAGCCTATTGGTGCTTATTTTAAACTATAAGTGCTATGTAATTTCACTTGTAGTGCATAGTTAATTATTTTATATTTTGTTTAATGTGTTTTTTTTATGGATATTTATATTTCTGAATTACATAGTATAATTCACCAAGAATGCATGGTAGAGCAGATAAATAGTGTTATGATTATTGTTATAGGTTATCAGGTATTTTTATTCATGGTAATCATGATATGTAAATTGAATTTAAGGAAAATTGTCATAGCCCAGGATTGTAGATATAGTAACATTCCATAGTTTGTGATTAGGGGTGTTACAAAGTGGTATCAAAGTGAAGGTTACAACACTTGGGCCATATGGGTCCAACTTCGCTTTTAGAGGTAAAATCGTAGTTGTATGGAAATTGTTTGACAGAATTCCCCATGGAGAGGAAATGGGAAAATTTTCAACAATTGGACTAGATATGAGGAAGGGATAGATAATATGAGAGATGAGTTCTTATATGTGCCAAATATTTGAAAAAATAATCACTTTAAAAGTGATATTATTAGGGCAAGAGTGTAGAGGCAAGCATTGGAAAAGAGTTTCGAAATAATAGAAAAATCCTCAATTATGGGTGCAATTCAAGTTCAAGCTCAAAATCAGTGATATGATGAGTTAATTGCAGAAGAAGAGCTACAAATTTTACATAGAAAGAAAAATTATGGAAAAGAATTATTATTGACATTTTTTTTGAAACTATGAAATTATATTTTCTTTCCATACTATGACATCAGGAGTGAGGTGGCAATGCCAGGTGGCAACTGAGATGGTAGATGGACGAGTATAGATGATAGATAGGTGTCATGAATGAATTTCATTAGAATTTGATGGTTTTTTAAACTTCCTTGCACCTTCATATTTGATATCCATCATCGTTGTCTAATGTAGTTCATTTGGATCATTGGATCCATTCAACACACATGTACAAATTAAACCCCTCACATGTTCATGCTTGATATAAATATGGTCCATTGATCATCATCAAGCACAACCATTAAATCCATCATGTGAGAAGTAAAAATTAAATCCCTCACAAGTCCACACCTAATATGAGATCTAAATCATTGATTTAAGATCAATGTGGATCATCAAATCCATTGAATGGACATGTTTGCTTTAATATGATCTCATCTTCATGTTTGATATTGATATGGACCATCAATATGCTTTGATGTCAACCATTGGATCAAGGAAATTGTGGTAATCAAATCAAGCACAACCATTAAATCCATCATGTCAAAATTAAAAATTAAATCCCTCACAATTCCACACCTAATATGAGATCTTGATCATTGATTTAATATCAATGTTTTTCATGAGATCCATCGAATGCACATGTTTGATTTAATTTGATATCATTTTCATGTTTCATATTGAGATGAACCATCAATATGCTTCAATGTCAACCATTGGATTAAGGAAGTTGTGGTAATCAAATCCATTTGGAATTCAAGTTGCGGAAAATGATCATGTATTTTGTAACTTGAAATGGATCTTCAACATTTAATAAACTATGAAATTCTATTTTTTTTCCATACTATGACATCAAGAGTGAGGTGGCAATGCTAGGTGGCAACTGAGATGGTAGATGGATGGGTATAGATGATAGATAGGTGTCTTGAGTGAATTTCATTAGAATTCGATGGTTTTTAAAACTTCCTTGCACCTTCATATTTGATATCCATCATCCTTGCCTAATGTAGTTCATTTGGATCATTGGATCCATTCAACACACATGTACAAATTAAATCCCTCACATGTTCATGCTTGATATAAATATGATCCATTGATCATCATCAAGAACAACCATTAAGTCCATCATGTGAGAAGTAAAAATTAAGTCCCTCACAAGTCCACACCTAATATGGCATCTCGATCATTGATTTAAGTTCAATGTTGATCATCAAATCCATTGAATGCACATGCTTGATTTAATTTGATATCATCTTCATGCTTGATATTGATATGTACCATCAATATGCTTCGATGTCAACCATTGGATTAATGAAATTGTGGTAATCAAATCAAGCACAACCATTAAATCCATCATGTCAGTATTAAAAATTAAATCCCTCACAATTCCACACCTAATATGAGATCTCGATCATTGATTTAAGATCAATGTTTATCATCAGATCCATCGAATGCACATGTTTGATTTAATTTGATATCATTTTCATGTATCATATTGAGATGGACCATCGATATGCTTCAAAGTCAACCATCGGATTAAGGAAATTGTGGTAATCAAATCCTTTTGGAATTCAAGTTGCGAAAAATGATCATGTATTTTGTAAATTGAAATGAATCTTCAACATTTAATCTAGTCAATTGTGCATGTTGGATCTATTGGGAAGATAAGTTATTGTAAAATATTACAATGCTACCACTCGATATGGATTTTTGATATACTTTTATATCAATCGTAAAATTTACAAGTATGCAAGTTCCACAATCTAGGGAATGGATCCCACTTGTCGGCATAGATAATGATTGAGTGCCATGTGGATGGATGATAAAATAGGTGGGACCCTTCCCCCTTAGTTAAATTTAGTGAGGTGCCACGAAAACCTTGGGATCAGGTAAGGAGTAAGAGAAAATATGTGGGCAAAAAAGAGTTGCATGGATGTCAAGTGTCTAGGGTAATACAAGCATCCTCAACTTGTATCCAATTATAATTGAAGGGGATATAGGTATTCCAACTTTCCATTTGATAGGATCATAGAGAACATACACATTTTTTATAACTACTAATGGTTATAGAACAAATTTACAGAGGATTATAATTCATTTAAGGTCCAAGAATATTGGAGAAATCTTTTGAATTCTTCGATTTTTTTCCATACTTTTATGTTATTAATCTGTTGAGCATTTTTTAGGACTTAAATGACATTTATAGGAAAAAAAATCCAACAAAATGGTGTCTACAAAAAGTTTTTTTTTGTCTTAAATGAAATACATTAGGAAGATTTTTCTAATAAGATATTACATCTGGCACAAAACATAATCAATCACAAAGTTATGCGTGAAACAATAAAGGGGCGAAATTAGTTACCAATTTAATATAAAGGGCATAACTCTCTAACTAGAGCTCATATTGGGGCACATAAGTGGTCAAGAGAAATTTATTCAATAATAGACAATAACCACAAAGTTGGATTCTGAAGTCTCAAAAAATTAGTTGAAAAGTGATGCAACACAACAACTAAAATTGGGCCAAATTGGCAATAAATTTCAAGGCCCATAATTTTCAGCCCAAAAATGAAATTTGGGAAAATAAATAGTCCACTAAAAGATATTGAGGATGAGAATATCCCTATCAACCTATGATACTAATTTGGGTAGAACATTTATGTAGGAAATTGAAAAAGGGTCCCACTGGTTTACAAGAAAAGGTTCAACATTGATGACTAAGATGCTTAGAGGTCAAACAATACAGACCTAGAAGATATCTTGAGGAGTGTCAATCTACATGCTTGAATTTGGTGTTTATATATCCTCTCACTGATTGATAGATGAAGAGTGGGGTTAAAATAGGTTTATGCTAGTTGTTAACTTAATAAACCACACATTATAATTTCATATAAGAAATGCAACACATCATAAGGACATGTTGTAATGTACACATTAAAAATGATATATATTATCAACTAGAAAAACATGACTTAGCAAGTGAGCTTGTTTTCCTACATAGATTTAAAAACCACAAGAAAGAAATCATTTTAGAGAAGCCTTGATGACAAATTTATATGTTGGAGGAGAGTTATTTCTCTTAAGCGAAGGTATTTTGGTTTTAACATTCCAACCAATTCTACCTTGGTTTGTAGCTGTTTATTTTTTCTAACATATTCTTCAGGAAGTGGTCAAGGAATCTGATAATTGAACTAAAAAATGTTGACCCCTTCCTTTGCCTACTAAGGATTGTCTTCCAAAAAACTTTCCATTTCAATCCTGGACCTTTTTTTCTGGATAGGGCAATACGGCAAAGCTTATTTTCCAGTCCATTAACCCATAAATGCGCTGAGGCAGGAAATGCCCACCCGAAAATGATGTACCTATTTTAATCCTACTGTGGGTATTTCCTACCTCAACACATTTATGGGTGGATGGACTGGAAAAATGTTCAATGGTTGAAGTGAAAAAGTATTTGGAAGACAATCCTCACTGCACCAGGGACTGGGTTGACATTTCGCATGAAGACTATGTCAGAAAACGAAGGGCTTTAGCAGCACCGAACCGAGACAGAAGTGGCCGGAATGCTAAAACCAAAATCTCTTCCGATTAGGGAAAATAGTTGTCCTCTCAAAACATATTAAATTTGTCATAAAAGCTGTCATAAAAGGCTTTCATATTTGTGATTTTCAGATCTATGTATCAAATCGAGCTGAATTGATCATCCATCTTTCGCCATAATTGATAGTACATAACATTTGCATTGCATATTCTTATCTACAGCTATACGTGTCGTTTATTCAATCTCGTGGGTATGTTTTATACTACCTGTAATATTGTTGGCCATGAACATCGAATCACTTTTTTTTAGAGGTGTATTCTGGATATATTTGGTATATGGGGTTTTCTCGCTGTTTTAAATAACAGTTTGAGAATGTATTGATGATTATGTACTGTAATATATTTCTTTTAATATATACAGCGTTTTTTTACTTCTGAAAAAAAAATGTGTCGTTTATTCAATGTTATGTAACTGAGTCCTTGTTCTACACCAGAACAACAGTGAAATTAATTAAATTTTACAGACGTATGCTTTCTAGTTAAAATGGTGCAAAAGAATAAACTTATTTCAGTTCTAGATGTGCAACATTTCTGGCCTAGAAATTTAAAGCCATTACATGATTAACTTCACCAATTTTGTTGCCACACTCATTTCATCGTTCTGTAAATACCATATAAGAGAATTTTCCAGGTTACCTTGTACAAAGCTTTAATAATGAATTCCCAAGCATCCTCTTTATTGCTGCAATGCTATTGACGGAATACCCATCTCACAGTTCACTGCATACCATATAAGAGCTTTTCCAGTAGGCCTTGGACAAAGTTTTACGGGATGAACTCCGAGGCCGCATCATTATATGTAAATGTATGTTCCAATACAAAGCTGGAATTTAGACAAAATTTGACTGAAATTTTTGGAAATCTTACTTCTCACTTTTCAAGATATTGAGTGTTTTAGGATTTTGTTGATGATATTCAATCTATTTTCACCATAAACAATTTATTATAAAAAAAATTTAGAAAAAATATTCTCTCAATTTCAACCAAAAATACCATCAAACCAAATTGTGGACTCCTTAGACAACGCAGTAACTTTATGTATGCATGTCAGTAAGATGGTTATCGGTTTATTATTTTTTACTGAAAAAAAGTAATACCAAGATAATGCATAGAATAAATATAAGGAAACATGAAATGCATAGAATAAATATAAGGAAACATGATTAAACGTCTCTTCACTGAAGTCCTTAAGAGCACAGAAATGCTTCTTTCCGATATCATCGTACAGTGAACATAGTGAACATTCGAAGACATTAGAAATGAATCTTTGTCTCAGGAACAAGTTTAATAAAAAACGTTTCTAAAACCACATAAGTATTACGATGTTATGGACATGTCTAAATCTAGGGAACAAGTTTGATAAGAGCAGTTTTGAAAACACAGAAGCACTGCTTTCTAATTTCATAAAATGGGAAATTTTTTAAGATAAAGTAGTTTGAAATGTCAACATGGAGATAAACAACTTACCTTATTTTTGCTTCTCATGCCTCTGATTCGACTTATGTGAATTTCTTAAAATGGGAAATTTTTTAAGATAAAGTAGTTTGAAATGTCAACATGGAGATAAACAACTTACCTTATTTTTGCTTCGCATGCCTCTGATTCGACTTATGTGAATTTTGGTTCACTTGCGTGATCTTTGCTTTTAATTTTGGTTTTCATCTAGATCATCCGGATATAATCACCAATGTTAAAAGCTATAATTAAACCTTAAAAAAAAGAAGATATATAAGGTAATAAGGAACAAAAAGTATGGAAAAAAACCATGAGTTCTTATAAACTTGATCCTCTAAACTAAATAGTAATTTGACGGAGTCCAATTTCACTGAACCACTGTAATGGATAAATAATAATATTAAAACTAGCTTAGATCCATCTTAAATCGGATCTACCAAGTGTTAAGAGGGATCAAATCTATGAAGATGCAAACCTCTTTAAGAGATTTTATCCTTCTTGGCCCTTGGTAGATCGAAATTTAAAATGGATCTAGGCTGGTTTAATTTCCCCTTTAAATAGGCTATATTCCACATGAATACCATGGGTCAATATCATGGGTTCTCAATACCATGGGCCATTTTTATTTTTATTATTATTTGATTTTTACAAGATTATTTTTATTTTTATTTTCACCGACTTAAAATGTTTGCATTAAATCACATCAATCTTTTTATTTAATTTTATTTATTTAATTTTATTTCTCCTTTATATTTCTTTCATTGTATTTGTTTTTAAATATTATAGTTTTTCTTCTTGTTGATGATGGCTGGAGTGTTCAATTGAAATGTTCGACGTTTCAAAACTACAAACACAATTTATTATTATCAGAAACTCTTATAACAACTATAATTTATGTAAGTAAAAATTTCAAACTATTAGACTATTAAATTTTGACATGTCATTGATGTTTGATATATTGAAAGGTATAATGACTCCATCACTGCACTAGAGGAAATTCAAAGAAAATAAACTTACAATTGCAACTAATGTAAATTAAATATCACCAAAATGAAAACATATGTAATAATCCTTATATTGTGTCTTACAAGTAAATAGTCTAATTATGTTTGGGGATCAACTATGCATCATTAATAGAATAATAGGACAATAAGTGTTCCCCTTATTTATAGCACTAAGGGAAATTTAATGAAAACAAATTTTCAAGTGCTACTAGTCCAATTTCTCTAGCCGATTTCCAAATTGGAGAACTACTATACCAACCAAATATGACTCGATTCAAGAGAAATAGACCTTTGAAATGTAAGCTCGTCAAATTGTCATCTAACTATGAGATTTCATCCTCGACACCATAGATATTTTCCATGTCAATGATGATGAAATTTTCACTACCAAAAGATGAGTTATTTCTAAGGAGAAACAAATATTTCACTTTAGTGAAGTCGTTCCAAATGTGGAAACCATAATCAATCCCAATATGACCACTCCTGATCCAATCCTCAGAGTTTTTGTGGCAGAGATATTTAGAAATAATGATATCTCGCAAAATAACTTCATTAAAGGGACCTCTCCATAGTCCTTTTATAATGAGAGCCAACCCGAAAATTTTGACATCTAGAATTCTTGAGTGCCATAATCCTTTATAATGGATATCTTCTCCCATATGATGAGATGTGCCCAATAAGCTACCATTTGTTGTAACATGAGCAATGTAAATATGAATCTGCCTCAAACTGATAGCCATTGACGTGCCCAAAAATTGAGTTTGTTCCAGAATTTGTCTAATAACCAATGCCAATACACATTCCTATAGTTGTTCAGCTTGATTCTAAAGCCGAGGTAAATAAGACTGGCACAAAATGGCCAAGAGCAAAAATTAAAAATTTGAGAGATTCTATTGATCTCATCTTGATCCCTAGTCAAATGTAATATATATGACTTCTCCTCATTTTCAATCACACTGTATGATTCCTTTTTTTCGTATCACCTATGACATGGTTAGGATGCACTTCCAGAGTTGGGAACAGACCGATCACAGATACAGGTTGGTGTCATCAGCGGGCCCAGGGGCTTTTTGGAGGAGTTTTGAGTAGTTTTTATGAGGACCGATGGCATTCGTTTGATATATTCCATCATCCGCACAATTTAACTTTCATTTAGTCACATTCCAACAACTTTCAGAAAACTGAGTCATTTTTTAGCTTAACTCAATTAATTACGCTCAGGTGGCATTTCGGGGGGAATATATGATAGAACACCTTAGTGTAATAGCTCGTTGGAATCAGAATGAGGAGATCTTCAGGATGGGACGCTGAGAAGTGACTTATATTGGCCAGAGATAGTACCGTGGACGATATACTATTTTCCTTAATAAAAAATGACTTTAATTAGTCATTTAATTAAAGGAAAAATAACATTTAGAGGAAAAGGGGCCAAAAGTGACTTAAGTGAAATATAATTAAATTAAAGTCACTTTGATAGAGTCAATGGATGATCTTCTAAAATAATAGTAAAATAATAAAATAAGATGCTTCTAGAGGATTGGAGATCTATCCATCAGATCTATAAAAGGAGAAGCGAAGGTCATTTGAAGATATCTTGGATTGGATCATTGTTTGTGTGAGAGGTTTGAGAACTTTGATTCTCTACTTCAGTAGTAGCCCCAAGATGGAAACCCTTGGGTGATTTAGTGAGAGTGGGTGAGCACCCATATCTTCCCTTGGTGGATCCATTCAGGATTCACAGGTTGCAGTTTATTTCCAGCCTATTTTGGAGGTCAGTTGCGACATTTTTGTGGATCTATTTGGGCCATTATTTCAGCCATTTCTAGTTTTTGTACTAGTAGCTTTATATTAATAAAATAAGGCTGAGATCTTCTGCATACTTACATTATCTATTATTCAGTTGGAGATTATATTTCTGTTTTTACCGTAAATATTTTAGTTGGTGTTATCCAAATTGTTTATAATGTTAACAACTTAAAATTATGAAGTTATTTTACATGGAAATCTTCTGGTGATTTTATGGCTGAATTAATTTCCAAAAAAAAATCATAAAATATTCCATTTGAGATATTGCATTGGTATCACAGCTGGTTATCTTTCCAGCCTGAGGGTTTACATTCCAAATTATCGGAAAAGCCAAATTCAAGGGTTTTATTGTAGCTCAATTTTATATAAAGATCAATGGTTTATTATTTTGAGACATTATTGGAGGACGCAGTTGAGTTCTTGTGTTTGTTGTTGGTTGCAAGGTTCATTAGCTTTTCAGCTATAGGTGAACCTCAAGGGCTGAGATTGATATTCTATTTCTGGAGCAACATGGAAGTGTCTAGGCCAGTGCAAAGGAGGATATTTGGAGGAAGGTCTCAACCATTTGAGATTTTGTTGTTGAGGAAGTATAGGAGGGATTAATTGCTGCACATTTGGAGGGTTGTTGAATAGTTCGTTGATCATTATGTAGACAATGTATTCAACAAGTACTGGGAGAGCGTAGAGCTTATTGGGGTCAATTTTGGAGGATCACGATTTGGTCAAACCATTTATGGGTTTTGGTCAGATTGGCTTGAGGAGATCGGGAGTAATTTTTTAGAATTTTCTGAGCACTAGATGTGGATGTTTTCGGCCAATCCATTGCAGCAACTAGTGTAGAATTGCTCTTGGAGAGCATTTTGCTGGGTCAAATCTATATTGTAGGGCCAAACTTATTCAGCTATAATTTGCCCAATATTTTTATGGGTTTTTGCAGTAGAGTCCGTGGTTAAAATCTCGACATTTTCTGAGTAGAAAATCAGTTCATTTACGCAGTCCCTACTCAGTGAGTAGTATAGGAGCTAGGAAAAAAGGCAAAAGTTTGAAAGTTGGAATTAGAGAAAACCATTTCTTGGTTTTTTCTAGGTTTTGTTAGTAGAGTTTGTGGTTAAAATCCCAGAATATTTTGAGAAATACATCAACTCATTTACGCAATCCCTACTGAGCCAGCAGTTATAGGAGCTAGGAGAAAAATGGTCAGATTTTGGAGGTTGGAATTCAAGGAAACCATTTCTAGATTTTTCTGGGTTTCGGGCAAAGATCACCTTCCCAAATTCCTATAATTTTTTGAGCAGTAGAAGTAGCCCAACCGATAGTCAGAAGTCAGCTAGCAACAACATTTCCAAAAATTGTAGAATTTCCAGAGTCAGCACAGAGCTGAGGAGAGATCATTTCCTTGCATCTGGGGTAACATTTTTTATCTTGATTTTCTAGGATGAATTCATCTGGTTGTGCAAAAATTATTTTTCTAGAGCCCAATTTATTTTCCAAAGCCTAAATTATTTGTCGGAGCTAGATTTATCTGTTGGGCAGGGTATTGTAATGAGCAATGTATTAATGCATGTAGGGTGTTTTTTGTGGTACCTTTCTGATCCAGGTGGATATCGGTGGCCACCCACCTATTCCATTTGGACCAGCACCATCAATTCTTGCAGATTTTCACATTCAGCACAACTTACTATTTTTAGCAGTTTTTCGGGTCCTGAACTTCCGGAGCCGTTTTGAGGCCCTAAACGACGTTTTTTGGGTATGAAAGCGCCAACGAATTTTCTGATAAAATTCGTCCCGACAGCTGTAGTCCTCGGATAGATCTTTCTAACGAGCTATTGAACGCGTCAAACGGAGATCGGGTGCCAAAGTTATGCCCCCGGGAAGTTGAACCACCAATTTACCCAAACGGGCGCCCACGGTTTTGGCGCCTCATCTCCTACGGTTAGGTTTTTGGACGTTTCAGATTCTACATTGTTTCTCAACAATAAATAGGCCCTCGAGCCTCATTGTAACACGGTTCAGAGGTCTGTAGCCACCACATCTCTTCTCAGAGATTCGCTACCAGCACCCTAGCTATTTTATTTCCATTATGTCTGTAAGCATCTTTCTGTTATTTGATATTAATGAAATGAAGTGTTATTTCCGCTGCATCTCTGTATTTATGGTTATGTGTTTATTCTGTTGCGTTCCTGCATAAAATCCGGATCAGTGGTATCAGAGAGGGATTGCTCTTTCTTTGTTTTTCTTTGCATGTCCCCAACGCGGTCAGGGTATAAGGAGTTAGGGCTCGATCTGGTTGAACCCTTGCAAGATCAGCCTCGCAAACCCCGACGACCTCCCATGGCGGAAGAAAAGAAAGACGAGGGAGCAGGAGATCCTATCAAAATACTGCTCGAGGAGGCTCTCGAGAAACAAAGGAACGCGATGATGGATAACTTTGCTCAAATCCTTCAACGACTGCCCACATATGGCGCATCTGCATCCAACAGCCACTCTGGAGGCGCCAATCCCTTCAAGGTACAGGTAAACTTTGACATTCCTATATTTGAAGGGAAAATAGATGCAGACGCCGTAGACAGATGGTTAAATTTGCTGGAAGGGTATTTCTCGGTCCATGACTTCTCTGACCGAGAAAAGATTATTTTTGCACTCCTCAAAGCTGCCCCCCATGTCAAAGACTGGTGGGAAACCTACCATGAGCAAGAGGGCGAAGGGGAACCCTCTCTGTTCTCGGCCACACCCACTTGGAATTCGTTTCGAGACGGCATCAAGGAACAATATTACCCCGTGGGGAGCTATGAGGACAAATACATCCAATGGACCACGCTGCGGCAACAAAAGGATCAAGATGTGCACGAACTGACGAATCTGTTCCATACCCTACGCACAAAGTTGGGTATTAAAGATTCAGAGAGACATTTGGTGCTCAAGTCCCGCGGCTGTCTGCACAAACACATTCAGGAGGAAATGGAGTTCCTCGACATTACATCGCTTGGCACGGCATATCGCTATGCCGCCAAGATCGAGCAGAAATTTAAGCAAAAGAAGCGAGACTTTGGATCTGCGAATCCGAAAGGTGCCCCCGAACCGAAGAACAAGGTGCAAGGCCAAAGCAATGCGACTCAGAACAATACCACAAATCCAAAGAAGGACACAGGGAAGTGGTGTGAATTTCATAACAGCCTCACTCACAGCACAAACGAGTGTCGGGCCAAACAATCTTTGGTGGCTGAACTAAAGGCACCCGAATCAGATGCATTTTCTGATCCTGAGTTAGAACCAGACAAAGGTAATGACAAAGGGAAGCAGATCATTGATGCGGATCCCAGTGCCATTGGTGCCACCACCAAGATCCAGAAGGAGGGTCCAGAGGATCCAGAGGAGGGGGAGCGCCTCTTCCAATCGCAGATGTGGGTGAAGGGGTCTCCGCTGCAGTTTCTCGTCGATAGTGGAAGCCAAAAGAACCTCATTTCAGCAGACGTCGTGAAGCGGCTCGGCCTACCAACCATAGCACACCCGCAACCGTATACCATTGGGTGGCTCCACCCGGGGAGAGATCTCCGCATCCGCCAGCAGTGCCGACTTCCATACAGTATCAAGCCATTCACGGATGAGGTATTGTGTGATGTTGCTCCTCTTGATGTAGCTGATGTATTATTGGGCCAACCATACTTATGGAGACGACATGCTGTGTATGAGTCTAGGCCTCGTGCTGTTATTATTACTTGGGGAAATAACTTGTACAGGATACCGGAGGTAGTACCGCCTCCTGCCATCTCTTTGACTACTGCAAAACAACGCAGTAAGATTGTTTCCCAGACCAGGAAATTCATTTTCCTTACGACTCGCTCACAGGGAAAGAAGAATATTGTGGCCACAACCTCGAAACAGGGCTCCCTTTCACGGCTGCAGCAGATGGACAAAGTCATGGAGGAATATGATGACAATTTCTCCTCACTCATAGAGGTTCCTCTACACTGTCAGGACAAGCACTCCATTGATCTGACTCCCAATGCACCACCACCTGATGTTGCCATACATCCTGCAACTACACATACAGAATCCAAACATGTACTATATGAGGCTGATAAAGAAACCAAATTTACTAAACGCATCCAGCATGTCCACCCGCAAGTCCATGACATCTTCAACACATCTAATACTCAGTTCAACAGAATTTGCCTCATCTCATGGAGGATCTCAACGCAATGGGGACCATTGCTTCCTAAGGAGGGAGGAATGATCCAGGTGGA
Organism: Pinus albicaulis; assembly: GCA_034641835.2. Classification (NCBI taxonomy): domain Eukaryota; kingdom Viridiplantae; phylum Streptophyta; class Pinopsida; order Pinales; family Pinaceae; genus Pinus; species Pinus albicaulis. The sequence goes on along the minus strand of CM076578.1, from coordinate 1,962,424,851 downwards.
TATCGGTGGCCACCCACCTGTTCCATTTGGACTAGCACCATCAATTCTTGCAGCTCTTCACATACATCACAACTTACTATTTTTAGCAGGTTTTCGGGTCCTCCACTCCCGGAGCCGTTTCGGGGCCGAGCGGGTACACGATAAGATTCGTCTCGATAGGCCTTAGTCCTCGGATAGATCTTTCCTAACGCAATGTATTAGGCACGTCAAACGGAGACAGAGATCGGGTGCCAAAGTTATGCCCCCGGGAAGTTGAACCACCAATTTACCCAAACGGGCGCCCACAGTTTTGGCGCCTCATCTCCTACGGTTAGGTTTTTGGACGTTTCAAATTCTACATTGTTTCTCAAAAATAAATAGGCCCTCGAGCCTCATTGTAACACAGTTCAGAGGCCTGTAGCTGCCACATCTCTTCTCAGAGATAGCTACCAGTGCCCTAGCTAGTTTTATCTCCATTCTGTCTGTAAGCAAATTTCAGTTCTTTGATATTAATGAAATGAAGTGTTATTTCCGCTGCATCTCTATCTTTATGGTTATGTGTTTATTCTGTTGCGTTCCTGCATAAATCCGGATCACTTTCATTGTTATCATAACTTTGCATTGTTTCCATAAACATGGGGTTCTTAAAATATCTCCTAAACCCACATGGCATGAGCACAGCCATTGAAGCCTTGAACCACAATGTTTCTATGGACCAAGAAACCAGAAAGAACAATATACCTTTCTCAAAGGGGGTCTATGCCATTCTTCAAAAGGGGAAATCCAGGGACCTACAAAAGAACCAAAAATAGGGAAAAAAATCTTCACACTTGGGACAAATTTGAAGTAGATGAAGATCAGATGGAGAATTCTTTCTAAGCTTGAGGAGCTTGATGAACTCCTTTCCAAAGAAAAACAATCAGATGGAAGAAAATTAATTTGGGCCTTAAAACCATGTATGTTTTCTCTCATACAACCCAATTTCTTGGGGGAAGCTTGTGGAGGGGTCGCACTTCTAGTTGTGGTTTGTCTCAGCAACATCATGAGACTAACCCTCCCTACAACCCCTTACAATGATGACATTATGAGGAGAGCTTTCAGACTGATGATAGGGACCTTTCAAGATTTGGACAACAAAGCAGACTCTACCTTTGGGAAGAAGCTTGAGGTTTTAGGAGGTATGGCCACATTCAGAAAATATTGCATCATGTTTGATCTTGAATGTGATGACTTGATTTTGAAAATTCTCCAATGCTTCTTCAGCATTAGGAGACATCATGTTGACATAGTCATAGCACACATACAGTCCATCATGTCGTCATGTATGAGAGACAGTGAGGCCCTTTGCTAAGAGTTGTAGGCTAGGATGTTGAGCATTCGAAGGAGAGAGAAATTGGTCTCACCTGCTACTTATGAGCTAGCACTAAAGCTGGTTGAGCATAATATTGGGCTATTCAGGAGACAGTTTACCAAGGAATAGCTGCTCTAGTTTGGTGGATCATGTAGTATAAATGACTTCAGGAGAAAGGGAATTTTCTTCATCTGTAGAGAACATTGGGGGCTTGATCATCCATTCTTGAGTAATGGAAATGAAGTGGCAGAGGAAAAAGATAAGGACATTCCTTCTGTATGCCAGTATGATGACTCTTCATCAGATTAGTCCATGGGATCATATGAGGATGCTTCGGGGGAGCGAGAGCAGTAATGCAAATTTGATGATAGTAGGCCAGAGCTGTATTATAGTGTGTAGGGTGAGCAGTCAGGGAACTCTATGAGAGATACTTTGGGTGATGATTCACTTGTGACAATTCGTCCGAAGCAGCATATTATGGAGCATGAGTCGACAGAGGAGGAGGCTATGCACATCATGCATGATAGTCCTTTGGGGGAGAGCCAGATGGAGGCTCACATTGAGTCTATGATGGATGTATGGGTACCCTTAGGGTTAGCCACGGGTGAGGAGCAGTTGGATGTACAGACATCTAGCAGGGAGGCAGTAGTTGCAGATACTTATCCTCATGATATTTTGGAGGTTGATGGGATAGTTCTGTGGGAGGCTAGTATACATCAGGAGCATGACATTCCTGATTAGGATAGGGATGAGCTCTTGGAGATGGTGGAGCATCCATAGTCAGGCCCATACACATATGAGGTGCAGATAGATACACATGTGGTTAGTAGAGAAGCAATACTTTCAGGGAGTATCAATCTCCAAAGTACATCGATGGGGCTTGCAACATATCTCACCCACTTTGGCCTTTTATAGAGAGTGTTAGAGTCCTGTAATTTACAATATCACAAGGTGAATGATTATTTCTTATATATTTTACTGAAAATAATATTCCATGGATATCATTTATTTTCAGAGAAAGAAAGGGAACTCTTGACTGTAAAGAGCTTCAAAGGAATCAATCTTCCTTTCTGTCCAGTAGAAGGACAGAGGTGTTGCTGATAAGGTGTGATGGGGATAAAAATTTATTTTTTCCCTCATTCCATTTAATTTCATTCACCCTCTTTGTTCCCCCTTATTTCCTCCATATTCTGAAATGCTCTTAATCCCATTCAAACCCCAAAACCCACATGCATAACATTTGGGACTTATTTATTTATAAACCATTTTATATTAAAGTCCACAATACTATTTTCATAGCTCCGCCCACCCACTAGTAGCCGTGTTTTAACACATAAACCTTACCTTTTCCACTTTTTCACTTTATATTGCTACCTTACATTTTTTCCATCGCATATCATTGGTTTCGTTTACCATCCGCTTCCTTATTTCCCGATTTTGATTAAAGTGGGACCATCCCTCCACATCACCCTTTCTTCCCCACCCTCCATCGTAGATCACATATTATAGAACTTTCACATCGCAACTAAAACTTAAAAACCGAAAGTGCCAACTTGCGATGTATCGCATTGCATTTTTTTAAACTTACCTTTGAAATTCCCACAATCTATTTTCTTTAACTTGTGACGGGGTGGTTGGCCCACCACAGTAGCTCCACCCCCCACTTCACAGCCATTTCCAATACATATCACATATTTTCGACAACATCAGAAAACTTTTCCTTACCGCATAAAACATTCGTCGATTGATAAACCCCGTCGATTGTAGTGGGCTCAACTTCTCCCTGACACATCATCCTCAAATCAGTGCAAATCGCACTTCACAGTCAAGCATTTACCTTATTTCCCAAATGCTAAATTTTGTGATGAGTGATGCCAGTGGGTCCCTCTCCCTGCAAATCGCAAGTTTTAGATTTTAAACCCTCATGCTTATAAATTAAAATTAAATTTTGTGATTTGCGATGCAGTTTAGTCCCACTTTCCCTCCATGTCATATCTCACTTCGCATCGCATATCAGATTACATTGTTTAAAACTTAAACTCTAAATATTGCGAAGTGTGCAGATGCGATGCAGCTTCAGAAGTAAAGTCTATAAGATTTCAAGTATGTGTAAATGGTTTTTTATGCTATTTTCATTCGAAAAAGGGTTAAACCCAAAAATAAAGGACTCAGGTAGCAAAAGGGTTGAGTTCAGTCCCACCTTACCTGCCACGTATTTTCCTTCTCCTCATCACCCTTCACCTCTCCTACATCTCCACTCAACCACTTCTCATATGACGGTCTGCATTGCATTCAATACCTTCGTCAGCTTCCAAAATTTAACCAGGTGGGGGTGGGCGGGGGCATCCGAAATGAGTGGTATCACTTAACCCCTCCCCTCTACGTGTCGCCCTTCCACTATTTCTCACCCCCCTTCTATATTACCTCTTACCACCTAATACCCCCTCCGAAAATTTGTTTTCGCTCACCTCCAAACCACTGTCGCATTCATTTGACCACTATCACTGTTGCTGCGCCATGTCCACCGTCATCCCTTTAGGTCCGAGCTTCTACGGTTTGTGTGCCATTTATGAAGAAATAGGCTAAACACGGCAGAAAGACTCGGGCATGACCCAACAAGGGGAAAAAAGTAGGGCGAGGCTGAACGACAGGTAGAAAAGATCGAGTGAGGGATTTTTGCAGAGATATAACAACAAAAACTGAAAAGGAAATAAAGCACATCAACACAGTCACTAATCAATGAAAAGTAGTCAGCGTTGCACCATATTTAATTACCCAACACTAGTTTTCTAAAGAGCAGGGCCAGATGTCAGAGCCACCACTGGTTACCTCTTCGTGGCCATCACAACTACCTCCAAGCTTATTGTTTGATCTTCCAAAGAGCCATCGAAGCGTTTGGATCCATGAATAGATACCCAACATTAATTCTATTGGCGGTGTTGTTGTCATATATTTATGTTCAGGCCTTGCATGGCCACACTTGTCCATTTTCTGCTAATTGTAATCAATGAAAGGTTGCTAAGTAAGATAGGGAAACCGAATTAGTCTTAAGATAAATACTCCATGCCTTAGCAGTATCAAGGGTTGGAAAATTGGACCGTCCTGAAGCTTGCATTTTAAGAAGTACTGGAATTCCGTAACAGTTTGAGTTGGGCATCAATAATAAGAGATCGTTCATAGGATTCTTGAGCTATGCTAATGGTGATGTTATTCCACTGTATTAATGTTTTCCTCTATATTTTCATGTTGTGCATCAATTTATTTGATTTCAAAACAAAAAATTTAAATTAGGATTTGCTAAAAGAGCACCTTAATTCCATCTGTGTTTTTATCTTAATTTTTTCCTCTGAGACAAGAGGCAAAAAGCATGGCGAGGCTAAACGATAGGCATAAAAGATCGAGTCGAGCGTTCTTACAAAGATATAATAAGAGAAACTGGAAAGGAAGCAAAATACATCAACACAGTCACTAATCAATGAAAAATAGCCAGCGCTGCACCATATTTAATTACCCAATGCCAGTTTCCTAAAGCATAGGGTAAGATGTCATAGCCACCACTGGTTACCTCTTCATGACTATCACAGCTACCTCTAAGCTTATTGTTTGATCTTTCGAATAGCCATCGAAGCATTTGGCTCCATGAAGAGCTGCACAACATTAATTCTACAAGCGGTGTTGTTGTCAGAGATTTCTGTTCAAGCCTTGCATGGACACACTTGTCAATTTTCTACTAATTTTAATCAATGAAAGGTTTCCAAGTAAGATAGGGCAACTGGCTTAGTTTTCAGATAAATACTACATGCGTTAGTAGTAGCAAGAGTTGGAAAATTGGACCCTGCTGAAGCTTGCATTGTAAGAAGTATTGGAACTTCGTAGCTGTTTGAGCTGGGCATCAATAATAAAAGACCATTCACAAGATACTTGAGCTATGTTAATAGTGATGTTTTTCCTCTGTATTAATGTTTTCCTCTGTTGTTTCATGTTGTGCATCAATTTATATGATTTCAAAATAGAAAATTTAGATTAAGATTAGCTAAAAGAGAACCTTAACTCTGTCTTTGTTTGTCATCTTAATGTTTTCCTCTGAGGCCTGAATGTAGAATTCAGATACGGTCTTCTCTGCATTTAAGTTGAACCTTAATCTCCTTCTCCCATCTCATATTCACACTGCTAGTAAGATCCAGTCCGCATAGTTAGCTTGCCCTATGAATTCCCTTGAAAATTTGATGCACAATTCTGTCTTTTATGACTCTATAGCCCAATGGATTAATTTTTACAACTTTGTCTGTCCAACCACCCAATCAATAAAAAAAACAACCCCCATCACTGTAACTAGCCTAATATCAAGTTAAATCATAAAACAAAGAGAGCCCTCTTTGAGTCTAGGAAGGCTAGGTCCTAGACTCCAAAGTGGTTTGATTTTGTGCTTTATATTTTAGTATTGACAATCTCCTAAATTATAGAGTGATAATAGAGAGAGGGGACTTCCTCTATAGGCAAATCTTGTCAGCAAATGGGACATAGAAATGCGCGTTGAGTATGGGATGGCGAAAGCACTCCAAACGTGTTCTATATGCAGATGTCGCTACATTGGATTCTTCTTCCAGGTTAGATTGGTGGGATATCATGAGTTCATACCCTCTTGATGGTATGATCTTCTTCGTAGGGAGCATAGCGGAGTAGGGGCCCTTACACATGATAGATTTTACAGATTCTTGTTGGCAGGAGAGCGCAGGCCGACTGTTCTTCAGCATTCCATCTTGACTTCAGGAGAGCGGGGTTATCATCAAATCGAGTCTGGAGTTGGATTGGAGAGAGTTGATGAGTTGGTATTCTATTGATATAGTATCATTCTTAGTCACAGGTACATTTCGGCAGGAGTACTTGGACAGGAGAGATGTTACATGTTCCATTGGGCCATGGATTATGGACCAACAGTCCATGAGTATTTCAGTAGCACTAGCTGAACATCCACATATCAGGATTGACCTCGGCCTAGACCAGGAGTTGGACTGGAGAGAGGTGAAGAGTTGGTACCTAGTTGGTGGGACAACTTATACAATTAGAGGTACAACACAGCAGGAGCCATGGAGCATTGATGCTCGCTGGAAAACATCGCTTGATGGGGAAACAACTATAGCCAGAGGTAGTATGCAGTCCGAGCTGTGGGACTTGGGTGATGATTAGCCATGGTAGCATTGGGGTTCAGGAGGATTGTTTGAGGACAGGTACAGTGAGAGATCAGTTTGGGATCCCGTCATTGAGGGGTCTATTCCACGTGGCTTGAAATAGGTGCATAGTAGTACCTAGGGGTTTTTATGGAATCTAGGCATTGGGTCTCAGTTGCATCAAGCCAACAGGGTGGCCCACATATTTGGGTTGATTTAGGGAAAGAAATATTGGGGTGGATGGTCTGTAATATTCCTTTTTCTGGTATCACCTATGACAGGTTTAGTGTTGGAGCAAGGTCCCTTAACTGCATTTTTGGTCCAGTTTTGTAATATTTTGTAATATTTAGTCTAGAAAAGGGGCTTTGGGGAGGGTCAAATCCCCCAATGAATTGTAAAGGGTCAAAGGGTAGATCGAGAGTCCGCAAACCACGATTCGCGGACCATAGGGTATCGCAGGCTAATATTTTATAAATAGATGAATAAATCGAGTCTAGATATAGGAAAAGTTGGGGATTAAGCTTGGATACGAATTTGTGAATATTTTATGTTGATTTTCTAGGTAAGGGATTCTACTTGTTGTGTGCATAGAAACCCTTAGTCCTGCTGTGTGTGGACCCTGTTGGCTATGTGCGCAAGCTGGTAAATAGAGTCTGTAAGTAGTATATGATAAATAGAGTATTTCTGTGTTATGATTATTAGCTACGCTTTATGTTAATTCTAATATTATCCTTGATAACTGCATACTGATGGTTTTTTGATGCACACGTGGATGTGATATTATGAATGCATAGATCTGGTTTAAATACTCTACTCAATTTATATGTTATTTATGATATTTGCTATGTCGATATACTATTAAGGGTTTCTGTATCATGGCTTCTCTTGCGCAGGTCTGTCTGATCTAAAGTGACCCACTTTAATTAACTTTCTCTCTCTTAGGGTGTGAAAACCTGGTTCCATCACCCTACCATAATACTTCGGGTGAGACCTTGACCTGCACAAGAAGGTTATTACCGAAAGGGCCAGTAGTACTGATCAGGAGTTCATACATTTTTCTTAAAATTGAAAGTTACAGGATTGGGTTGAAACTAGGATGGTTGTGTATATCTCGTCCTCTTGATTCTGGCCCCGAAAATGGTTCGAAAAACTGATGTCGTATGAGGGAGATATCGCATTCTTATTGAATTCCCAAACAGTTAAATTTTGCGACAGGGTTGATTGGGATGCCTAGTCAACATGGAGGTTGCACTGTAATGTTCCCAATTTTTATGGAACATTAATTTTTTCCATTTTCGCATAGGAGATAAATAAAATGGGTAGGAGACCCATTAATTTCATGAATAGGGAATAAAAATCCTCTTAGTGAGGAGGAGGATCACTTATAGAGCTGGATTTCACACCTCCATGTATAAAAAGGGGATTTTGCAGGATGAATAGGTCAAGTTTGACCAAGTAAAACAACGCAGTGGCACGAGGTGGAGAGCACATTGTGGGCCAGCATAGTGGGATAAGGAGGGAAGCTTCTAGATGAAGGAAACCCTAATGAGTGGGGTCCATGGAGAGGGAGCTCACATTTTTTAAAAGGAGGGAAATGTAGCCATTGGAAAGCAACTTGAATATTATTCATCTTTGGTCCCATGGACTTGCTGCAACTTCTTGCTGGTTAGCAAGAATTACCGAGGGAATTCCTGTTTAGGATTTCCTCTCCTTCTTGAGTAGCTCTTGGAGTATTGCACTCCATTCCCCATATTTAGACATTTAGGTCAAGCATTATCTCTTTTCATCAACGCAGTTTCAGCAGGAGATTGTGCAGTGTTGCTGGGTATTGCTGGGGAGGTTTTATACAACACCATCCTTGGCTAGTTTTTTAGAGGAGGGAGCTTCCATCCTTTTGGGAGATTAGAAAAGGAGGTTCATGAGCTTATTCCACCATATTTGGCACCAGGCCAACCACTTGCCATCATATGCAGCGCAATCCCTCTCTTAAACAACGTTATTCTTGGAGAGCATTTGCTATGAGGGATTAGCAGATAGTTTGGAGGGTGATATCTTAGGTGAAGGGATCAGCTTTTCACTCCAAATTACCATTGGAGGAGTGTTCTTCATGTGATGCAGCCATTTCAGCCTTCTCCATCTATTTCTAGTTCTTGAGTTGCTGCTGCTACCCAATAACTCTAGCATTTCTGCAGGAGTGTCATTTTTCTTGTATTTCAGCCAATCCTTCTAGAGGATTGATGTATTGTATTTTCAGGGGTTGAGATCATGCTTCCCCACTTTATTTGAGATTCATATTGCTATATCCTTGTATCATTATGTTTTATGTAGTATTGCCTCTATAAACAACGCAGTCATAGCCTAGGGCTTATTTCATATAGCAGTGTTCTTCATGTTCGTCATGCAAGTGATGAGAGGCTTGTATTGTATTGATTGAATGGTTGATTTCCTCAAGTCATTGCATTTATTTTGCTTCTATAATCATATATTTTGGCTATTTTACTTCTTCTCATAAGCAAGCTCAGAGAAATAATGCAAAGAATCCATTGTATGTTCATACATTGTTGCAGGCCCATTCTTTGGGCAATTTCTAAAGGGAACTAGGTGTGGTAGGCTTGTCTCACCACCCTAGGAGGATTTATTTGATCCCAATCCTTGGATTTTAGTCTTATACATATTGGTATAAGGGATCCAAGTCTTGGTATCAAATCCTGCTGCCTCCATTTATGGAAAATGTGTTTTCCAGCCATGGATTGCTAGCTATTCCTAAAATGGAACATTACAGTGGTATTAGAGCATCTTTCTTGGCTCAGCCTGTGGCCTTCAAGCTTAGGAAAGAAGAAGAAGATGATGCAGAAGATGAGATTGATCTCATCTATTTTCATAACAAAGAAGAACCTCCCCAAGGAGGAGAAGCAAAGAGAAGAAGAGGAAGGTCCATGCATTTCCTATTCTCAAAGAGGAAACAAGCATGGGAGATGCTTGGATCATCAGGTTCTAGATCAATACCTGAGTGAGTATAAATCACATTCTACAGCATTCAGGGGAGCTACAACGTTCCCACAATTTATTCAGCGGAAGGAGGAGAGAAGGTCCTATGGAAAAGGAGAAATGAGAGGCAATAGGTTCCTATTGTCTACATTTGATGGGGATACTTCAGCTAGAGCTTGGGTGAAAACGCTAGAAGCATTTTTCTTGCTATATCCAATGGCAGAGAAAGAAGTAGTGGAGATTGAAATGCTACACATGGAGGATAAAGCCTCTATTTGGTGTTTTAAACCCTTGGGCCAGTCAAGGGTGAGATCTTTTGCAAACGTTTCTCAAAGGTTGATCCAAACCTTTGATGGAGAGAGGACAAAGGAAGAGAAAGCCATTCCACCATGGGAGGAGAATTGCACCAATGTTGTTACCACTTTGGGAGGGAAGCCTTCTACATATATGGTGACAACCATTGCATTGGAGGAAATAGTTGTTGCAGCCACACAAGAATATCCCAATATCCCCCAAGGTATGAGTGAATTTCCACTTTTCATTTTAGCAAATAATTTAAATGAATGTGGAAAATCACATGTAGAGGTCCAAGGATCTACACATTTTGCTATTCTAGAGCACCATAGTTGCATTGCGCTGTGCAAAGGGTTCAAGGAGGAGATGAACCCTCATCCTCATACATCTTGGTTGAGTTGCATTCAGCCATTGAGGCTGGGGTGTGAACTTTTGGAGGATGGAGTGAACCATGACCCCCCCATGAAAAACAATGAAATAGATTTTAAACCGGAGGATGAAATAGCTGCTACACCATTGGAGGGATTAGCAGCGCTGTCAAACATGGGTGGAGAGGAGATGTTACATCCATCACAATTGTGTCCTCATGGATCCAACATAATCAGGGGTGAGAGATCTTCTCTAGGAGGTCTCTAAGGAGTTACATTTCAACCTTCCATGAAATGCAAAGGGGAAGATATGGCTTAGAAGAATGGTATCCCTCATGGGAGGAGTACCAATGGAGGAAGAAGGAAAATACATCCACAAGGAGGTGAGTGGGTGTGGATGATAAGCAAGAGGCTGATTTTCCACTTGCAAATATATGATACCGGGCAACAAGAAGCTTGGTTGTGTTGGCTCCTCTTGAAGGAGTTTGGCCATCACTTGGTGTATCCCTTTTCCAGGAGGATGGGAGTAGAGAAGAAGTGGCAGGATGTTTACATCATTGAGTAGCAGAGAGTAAGGATACATGGATCTGATATAACATATATATCAGTCATGATACCTTCATCACATGAGTTACAAGATGTGAGCATGAGGGGGAAGCAAGCACTTGGGTTGCTTGAACTACCTTGGAGAGAGCACAAGAAGATTTTCTCTCATATGATGTATGATGTTGCAGGAGTAGAGGGGGGAAATATCATAGTGCAAAGGGATTAATCCTTAGCTTTTACTGATCAGGAGGAATTTCCATATTGGGAAAAGCTTTGCATTTGTAGCAGCATCACCAGAGGTGTTCTTGATAAGGAGCATGTCAAGAAAAAAAGATTTGCATGGGCAATAGACTTTTTGCATGAGCTCACAGCATTGACACTAGGGAGCAGGGTCATATACATGGATCCACCTATCATCTTACTTCCAGCCTATGGTAATAACCTTGTGTTTACATTTTCTGATTTACATACTCTTACCATTATGTTACAATGCATGACTCCTCAAAGGGGCAGATTTTTCAAGTTGCTGCATGAGCAAGGTTGGGCCAAACCATATGATGGAGACAACCATATTTTACATGGCCTTGGGAAATTTTTTTTCCATTCTACACATGTTCAGCTAATTCATATGATTAGCATTGTATTTCAAAACATTTTTCCTTGTACATTTCTTGAGCAGCAGTTTGCAAAACTGCGTTATGCACCCTTGGGAGACTGTTGGTACTTTCCAACACCATATGAAACCATCAATACTTCCTCTATTTTGATGATGATCATGTTTACATTTGATGATATTGTCCATATTATTGGAAGCATGATCATAATATTGACACATGAATTTAGTGCGTCCTTGAGGGAAGATGATTCCCATAGTTTTTGCATGACATGTTCTAAGGGGAACATGAGGAGAGACATGGCCACCACAACCACTTATTTGCCTTCTTTAGAGGTGGGCCATGATTTTGATGATGATATTCATCCATTGTATTTATATGGGCATGTGTTTGATTTTTTTTGCTAATTCACTCATCTATTTACTATTCAGTAGTAGAGGTGATATTTTCTGTACAGTACTTGCCATGTTATTTTCTGCAGCTGCAGTGGATGAAGTTGCGTTGTATCCCTAGGAGACATTGTTTGTACCTTGCTGTACATGGTATAGCCTATAGAAAACATATCATTGGGTTATTCTATGATGATCATGTCCTACTCATCATGGATGAAATGTCTTGGGTCAACCGGATTATCATTGATGGAGGAGAAATCCTTGGAGGATTGCTCTTCATTTTTCCACTTGAGGGCAATAATTTTGTAGCCCATGATCAGCACGCACTCTACACTTATCATAAGTGGAGAGGAGGACAGCATGGGGCAATCTATGAGGCTTTCCATATTTATATTTGCATCCCACCTTCATTTCCAAAGCTCAAGGTGGAGGGAGATTTCCATGAGTTGCCATGTTGGGAGGAAACTTATGTTGTATGGATGATTGATTGGGGATGGGAGATTCATATGGGGATGATGAGTCCCATTATATATCATATCTCATGCCTCAAGAAGGCCCTTATATAGCCCATTGTTTCCTTCATGGATATTTGTTTCTACATGACAGCTATTTGGGGATGTTCACCAAAAGTTGGATTGCATATGTTGGAGGGACAACTTGGACACTTGATTGATGATATGGAATCCTTTCCTCAGAGGATTTCATCATGCATGGATGCTACAGGGAGAGTAAGGAAAAATGTATCAGTATATCCTTGCACTTGCTTGAGGACAAGCAATCTTTGAGAAGGGAGGACTGTAATGTTCCCAATTTTTATGGAACATTAATTTTTTCCATTTTCACATAGGCGATAAATAAAATGGGTAGGAGACCCATTAATTTAATGAATAGGGAATAAAAATAATCTTAGTGAGGAGGAGGATCACTTATAGATCCGGATTTCACACCTCCATGTGTGAAAAGAGGCTTTTGCGGGATGACTAGGTCAAGTTTGACCAAGTCAAACAGTGCAGTGGCATGAGGTGGAGAGCACATTGTGGGCCAGCGTAGTGGGATAAGGAGAGAAGATTATAGAGGAAGGAAACCCTAAAGAGTGGGGTCCATGGAGAGGTAGCTCACATTTTTTAAAAGGAGGATAAAGTAGCCATTGGAAATCATCTTGAGTATTATTCATCTTTGGTCCCGTGGACTTGCTGCAACTTCTTGTTGGTTAGCAAGAATTGCCGAGGGAATTCCTGTTTAGGATTTCCTATCCTTCTTGAGTAGCTCTTGGAGGATTGAACTCCATTCTCCATATTCAAAAATTGAGGTCAAGCATCATCTCTCTTCATTAGAGCAGTTTGAGCTGGAGATTGTGTAGTGTTGCTGGGTGTTGCTGGGGAGGTTTTCTACAACACCATCCTTGGCTAGTTTTTCATAGGAGGGAGCTTCCATCCCTTTGGGAGATCAGAAAAGGAGGTTCATGAGCTTATTCCACCATATTTGGCACCATTCCAACCACTTTCCATCATATGCAGTGCAATCCCTCTCTTAGACAACGTTATTCTTGGAGAGCATTTGCTGTGAGGGATTAGCAGATAGTTTGAAGGGGGAGATATTAGGTGAAGGGATCAGCCTTTCGCTCCAAATTTCCATTGGAGTAGTGTTCTTCATTTGATGCATCCATTTCAGCCTTATCCATCTATTTCTAGTTCTTGAGTTGTTGTTGTTACCCAACAACTCCGGCATTTCTGCAGGAGTGCCATTTTTCTTGTATTTCAGCCAATCCTTCTAGAGGATTGATGTATTGTATTTTTAGGGGTTGAGATCATGCCCCTCCACTTTATTTGAGCTTCATATTTATATATCCTTGTATCATTATATTTTATGCAGCAGTGCCTCTATAAACAACGCAGTCATAGCCTAGGGCTTATTTCATATAGCAGTGTTTTTCATATTCATCATGCAAGTGATGAGAGGCTTGTATTATATTGATTGAATGGTTGATTTCCTCAAGTCATTGCATTTCTTTTGCTACTGTAATCATATATTTTGGCTATTTTACTTATTCTAATAAGAAAGCTCAGAGAAATAACGCAGAGAATCCATTGTATGTTCATACATTATTGCAGCCCCATTCTTTGGGCAATTTCTGAAGGGAACTGGGTGTGGTAGGCTTGTCTCACCACCCGAGGAGGATTTCTTTGATCCCAATCCTTGGATTTTAGTCTTAGACATATTGGTATAAGGGATCCAGGTTTTGGTATCAAATATTGCTACCTCCATTTCTGGAAAATGTGTTTTCCAGCCATGGATTTCTAGCTATTCCTAAAAAGGAACATTACATGCACAGTCAGCAAAAGGAATATTTTGAGGAATATTCCTTTCCTCAAAACCAATCCTAGGCGACAAGTGGTGCATTGTGATTTTTTGGATGGGACGTACATTGTGTTTTTGTAACCAATCGGAGGGTGACACGTGGCCAGCCCTAAGGCCGCTACATGTCCCCTTAGTGTTGTAATAAAATTTTTATGGAGGTCCATAGGGCTCAACCCTATGACCTTCGATAGAGCATGCACCCACCACACCGCATGAGGTACGAGAAGATCTTAACCTCTATGCATCACATGTTATATTTAAATTTGATTCATATCATCATTGGGGGTTGGGACCGCTGGTGGTCCCAACCCGCTATCGGTCCCATGGAAGGTTGGTCACATGAAAATGAAATTAAACCATAGCATAAAACATTAATGCCAACAACATTTTCCACAAAATTTTCATTTTAATACTTATCACATTTTATAACTCTCCAGATGGTTTAAAATTTGATAGTTTTGTTAACACAACTACAAACCGGAGTCTCCGCCTTTACAACCGTGGTTAAACCCTTGAGTTCCACCAACCTTCAAAATTCATGCTGTGGTTTGGGTTGGCATGTGGCCATCCAACCACTAAAATTAACTATTGTGGTTAGCGCTGGTGGAGTTTTAGAGCGTGCCCTAAATTTGTGCGAATTTTCCACTTTTTACTCCAGTTAAGTTGAGTCCTCCATAGTTAGTAGAGTTTTTCTAGGTGTTACTGGGAAAACGAGTTGAAGGCTCAGTTTTCACCCATTCAAAGGGAATTAAGAGTCAATATAGACTAATTGGAGCATTCTAGAGCCATTTGTGTAGAGAAAACAACCATTAGAGGCCTGTAACTACATGTATTTGCAAAATTTTGAGCATAATGAAAGATGGACATGCCATTGGGAGCTGGATCGGCAGATGTAGCCCAGGAGGGGTGAACTGCTTCATAATTCCTGTTGTGTAAATGTTATGTGGTGACTTTATTCTATGTTTTTCACTATTTTTTGTGTATTTTGTGCTTATTTCATGTTTCTAATTCACTAAAATCATCTATAATTCATTGTTAAAATCCTCAATACTCACCCAAACTAAAGAGAGATATATTCACATGTATTATAACTGAAAATACACTTAGAACATCAAAACTAATACAGTCATTTCACATCAGATTGGTATTAGAGCTAGATTTTATTCTCAGGTGTTGTTTTTTGAAAAAAAATTGTTTAACTGTTTGCAAGTTTTACATGCTTACAAGGCTCAAGCTGAGGAGAGGAGAAGGAAAATTGGTGGGAGTAGAAGAGTCTCAAGAAGATCCAAAGCAAAGGAGAACAATATTGCCACAATCTCCACCACCTAGTTCACCTCCTAAGGAAGCAGAAGCTACATTAAGCATGCCTCAAGAGGAAGGAGAAATCCATGAAGAATTTGATCCCAAAGAGGAAGAAAGAGTGTTCAGGAAAGCATTCTTTTACATGACTGAGATGGTTAGAATCCTTTATCAAGAAAGGAATGAGAAACTCGAAGGAGAAGGATCCAAACTTCACAAGGAAGGACAGGGATCTTCAGGAGGTCACAATGATGAAGATAAGTGAAAGAAGGGTAATGGAGGAAATGGAGGCAATGGAGGGCCATCATCCTCACCCTCATAATAATCATCCTCTACTTCATCTTTGGTACTTCAGCCATTCAAGTCAAATAACACTAGTGAAAGTCATTTCTTAAAACTTGATGTTAATTTTGAATTGCCAATGCTTAATGGTGAGTCAATGCAAAAAAGCTTGATAATTGGAATAGGAAATTGGAGGTCCATTTGAGAATCCAAAACCTTCAAGATGATGATACCAAAATCCAATTAGCTTCATTGAGAATGGAAGGTGCAACACATGTTTGGTGGGAAGCCAAGACAAAGGAGGAGATCAAGAAGCATGGTAAGATTATTCTATCATAGATTGATTTCATTACTGCAATAAAACTACAGTTTTATCCATTAGCTCATATGCAGAAATCCATAATGAACTGGAAAAACTTTAGGAAATTGAAGGGACAGAATGTGTAAGACTACACCCAAGAATTTAGGAGAAGAGCTCTCTTATTAGGGGTATATTTGCAGAGCCAAGATACTTTTCTCAAGTAAATAGGAGGCTTACATAGCTACATAAAACATACTATTCTCATTTTTTAACCCCACAATTCTAGATGAAGTATGTATTTAGGCCACACATCTAGAAGCTAGAGGGAAGAAAATTTCTTAGAGGGTAGGAAGAAACCTTTGAAGGGTAAAAACAAAGAGAAAACCTCAAAAGGTAAAAGCAAAAAGAATGCATCTGTTAAGAAAGAGGGAGACATTTTTTTTTGTAAAAATTGTTCAAAAGAAGGCCATGATGAAAATCATTGTTGGAATTTACATCCTGAAACGATGCCCAAGAAATACAACAATAAAGGGAAATAGAAAATTGCAACTACAACTCAACATGATTTAGGAGAAGATTTAGGTGATAAATCTAAGATTACAACCATGGGATTGAAGAAAATGAAGGGGAGAGAAATTGAAACTAAACCCAGTGATAGTACATCAAACTATCACATACATGCTCTAAATGAAGAAGAAAGAATTGAACTGTTTCATGTGAGGGTCATATCCAAACATACTAAGATTGACACATTATTTGATAGTGGGTCACAAGAAAAATTAATCTCTGAAGACTTGGTCAAGAAACTTAGCCTTGAGACCATACCACATCCAAAACCATATCGGCTTGGTTGGATTTGTAAGGATGCAAATTTATAGGTTTCAAAGAAGTGTATATTGGAATTTGCAATAACTACACATTTTTTTGACACGGTTGAATTAGATGTGGTTCCGCTTGATATAACATGTATTATTTTGGGGAGTCCTTACTTGTATGACAGGAAAGCGATCTTCCATTTCCATGAGAAAAAATACCATTTATTAAAAGATGGCAAGGAGTACATTGTTAGAGCACATCGCAAGAAGACAAATATTGCTATGGTAAATGTTGGACAAGTAAAGAGGCTCGTAAATTCAAGTAAGAATTTTGTTCTTCTAATGATTAAGCCTAAAGTTGATGTTAATCATGAATTATTTGAGGGATGTGATCCTAATTTGAAATCAGATTTATATGATGTATTTGATGCACATCATAAGATTTTTCAGGAGCCAACAAGATTGCCTCCAAAAAGGGAGATTCAACATGAGATTCGGTTGCAGCAAGATTTTTGTTGGGTGCAGGAATTACATTTAAGCAAACTCCTCAACACTTAATTTTTCAATCCGAAGGATCATTAAACTTATAGAAGAAGCACAAGAAATGCAATAGATGGTATGAATCTTCCTAATATAAATATCTACTTCCTTTAAAGGAAAGATTGCAAAATCAAATTAGAAAAATAAAAAGGCAATTTGAACCATAAAAATAATCTAAGACTCGAACAAGGAAGAATTAATTTGCAAGAGGGAATTAAAGATAAAAGGCAATCACTCTATCTAATTATTATTTAACTACTGAGTGTGTTTTTTTCTTTAGCAGAGACACTTAGCAGTCTCATCAGATGGGCCCTTAAACCTGCTCCTTTGGAGATTTCCTTCTTGCATTAATCCGTCTTGCACTATCGCAGTCTGCTTGCACTAGTGCAAGAATAGAGATTTATGCAGAAGGTATAAATGGTGTCCTTACTAAAGGCTTTTTACTTCATGCAAGGGATTGAACTTTTCCAGGTTCAAAGCACTCAGATCCCGTGGCAAGAAACTAGTTCTTGCACCAGATCAAAGCTTCCTGCACTTAGCATTTAATTCTTAAAATGAGTGCTTAATTATTGCAAGTGCTATTATACTGTTAAATCAAATTGCACACTTAAAAATTGAATGTTTCTGATCTTAATAGAGTGCAGGAATAAAGAAAAAATCAATATCCATTTATCCTATCATAATCATTTAATGAAAGAAAGAAAATAACGGGAAGTAGATTAAGAAGGCTTTTTGCATCAAACCAACGTGCACTGGTGTAGGTTCATTTCCCCTGCTTGGACCAGGTGGGGAAAACCAATCAGATAAAATTGCAGAAAAGGAGATATCACACCAACGTGCACTAGCGCAGGGTTATTTCTCCTGCTTGGACCAGGCAGAGGAAAACCAATTTGAAATCAAGTGCAGGAAAGGAAATTGCAGGAAAAGGAAATTTATCTACTTCACACAACAGATCTGATTTCACTCAGACAGGAATGCATGTGATTAAAATTAAATCACACTTGACAATGTAAACACAAATTACAGGAAAACGGGAAATTGGGTAAACGTGCTGGGTTGGTTGGGCCCTAGCCAACCAGCGCATTTCCCTTTTAAATAAAAACGCTTCTCAATACCTTAATCAATTCATCAGCTGAAATACAGAAACGCAATTTGTGAAACATGAGGCGGAGCTCCCTTTTATTAATTCACTAAGGCAAGTACATACATTAATACATCGTCCAACCCAGATTCAGGTGATAACAAAATACAACAACCTATTACCGCCTCTCTAGTTGTGTCTCTGTTCTCTTCTCCTATCAAAACTTATCATTTTAGTTCTATTTACATTCTACATTATATAGATCTTTGGCCAAAGGAAAAAATAGATCATTCAACTGATTACATCACAAAATGCAGAATTTAGCTTTTCGGCCTTTAAAATTAGACAGTTAGAAAAACTAGTCGTAGCCAATCTCCAGCTTTCGTCCTTCGTAGATTCGGTCTCGACTGCCTTTGGTTTGATCTTGTTGTCGTGGCTGAAGCTGCTCAAAATGAGGCAGTGATCAAGGAGGTTCGAATCTGCTACAATGATTTTTTGTGCTAGCAACGGTGCAAGATCTGATCCTGCACTAGGATCAACGGTCACAGTAAGTACTCTAACAATCAAATAAACATTGGAGATATCGATAAGTTACAAAGAGTGATTAAAAGTAAGAATTCATGTAATAAATGATTAATTAATGCTACGTTGAATTAAAAGTATGAAAAATAAAGCTTATACGAAATATGTCACCGTGATTGGACTAGTGCAAGATGAGGGTGCATAAAAGAGCTAAAACAGAGGTAAATGGTTATGATTTAGGAAGGGGAAAATGGAAAAAAGATAACAAATTAGGGGGCTAACATCCTCCCATCCATAAGCTTTTGTGTGTCCTCACACAACTCTTTACCTTTGCAAAAAAAACCATCAAAACTTTGAGAATTCCATCTCAATCTTGTTCTGACATAATGACATCAGCCTGCAATGTTTTAGACTTCCTTTTTCTGATGTTATTTAGTTTCTTTGTCACCTTTTTAAGTCGCTTGAAACATTGCACAGCTTGTTACTTCCAAACTCTAACTTCTCTTTTATTTTTCTGGATCTCCGCAGTTAATTCTTCTTTACTTTTTTCTTTATCCTCCTGCGCTTTAGCTATGATCTGTTCTAAGTTCTACACTTGAAGCTCTAGTTCAAATATCCGAGCAGCTGGAGTTACCAAATCTTCTTCTTCTTCTATCTCGATAAGGGATGTGTCTTCCACAGGGACCTTAGTATCCCTCGAGGTTTCAACAAATACTTCTTCCTCTTCTTCTTCTTCTTCTTCTTCTGGTCCTTCTTCTTCTTCCACTGGTACAGAAGGGGATTCAACGTGCTGTAGGGACTATGGTTCTTTGCCTACACTATACTCTTCATTCTTTTTCCAGGCCCTTTTAATGAAATCAGCCAACAGAGTGTCATCTTCGACCTCTGCAAATTTTGTTGCATCTGCAAGGACTGAAAGGTTGTTTTCTTCGGGGGTCTGTGCCTATACTGGTGTCGTGGAAGGATTCTCTTCAACAGGTGCACTAGCTGTCTTCTTATTTGGAGATGGGGCCCTCTCTTCTGTTGATTTTCCAGGTCATTGCCTTTTTGCATTGGTTCAAGAAATACTCCCCTTTACATTCTTACTCGGACCCTTGCTTGTGCTGGCGGGGTCCTATGTCTCCTTTTCAGTAGCTGTCCTTTTATGTAGCTATTTTAACAGTGCTTCCCAAGTCATGCCTTTAACTTCTAATTGTTTCTGGACCAAAATCTTTATCAGGCCGTGGTGATATAACTTCTTGTTGGCCTAGTCTGCTCATCCATCCCACACACCCTTGGCCATTTTTTCCAAGCTCTTAGGCAAAAAATGGGGGAAATTAATCCTCCACCAGGCGTGCCGACCGGCTTCGAAATGCTTCAACATCCTAAAATGGTACACAAAAGTGAGGGAGTACTTTCCCTCACAGGTTATGAATTTTTGTAGGAAGAAAAGGAGGTCCCGCCACTGTCCAGTAGGGCACTGCGCCGAATTCCTTTCTTCCAATCTACCTTCTTCTTCTTGTCGACGATGAAATGCTACCATCACTTCCTTTCTAGTTTCTGATTTTTAAACCACTACTCACTAGTATTTTCCAAGCCTGTCGCTACTGCTATAAACTCTTCTGTAACCTCAAATTTTAGAGGCCCAATTTTTACCTGTCCATTTTTGAAACTTTTTGCAAACTGTAGGGCCACTTCACTTTTGTGCCCATCAAAATTTTGCAAGAATTGAAGAAAGCTTGAGTCTCACAATAGTGCAAGAATATTGCAATACTTAGTAGGCTGTTTTACCCTACAAAGAGATGAAGGTTCGCTTCGAATAGGTGGCATCGCTGCTTAACGGTTATGAGCAATGAAGAATTCACATTCAACATCGGGAAAATTGGTTCTTATAGATAGGGATCCAACTGTCCACCATCCCTTCTGTTAGCCACCTATGAAATTTTTGTCAAGAAAATAGGTGGCTAGATTTTTTTGAGCCTTCAAGAGATACATTTTCTATGAAAATATCTCATCCTTGAAGCCTCTTTGTGTCCATTTCCTTTCAAAACTACCCTCACTACTGTTTCCATCCAGAAAGCCTCATTGACTGAAAATAACTGTGCTCAGAAAGGCCCTCGTTTGACCCTTGAACCTCTACAAAATTCCCTATTTTAACCCTTTGCCTATTTTTGAATTTCCCCCCTTCAACCCCAGAAATCCCCCCCAAAATCTCCTAAACCACCCATTTTCCCCTTTAAAACCAAGTGAAGTCCCTTCATTTTAGTTTAAGCCCCTTTTTTACCTTTATCGAATTCCCTTTTAGCCTTAAAAACCCCTCCTTTTTGGCTAAAAATCACCCTTTTTCATATATTATGGCTTAGCCCCTTTCGACCAGCCCCCATTAACCACTTCCCCATGTGACCTGGGTGCTAAAACCAAGCGCTAGCCGTAAAAAAATTATCGTAATCGGAGATTTGGAGTAGAGCGTTTTACCTCTGTAAATAGAAAATCTCCGATGCAATAGTTTATTTGTTATGTTCAACCCCGCCGCGATCTGAGCCATCTATCCATTCAAATCCAACGGCCCAATGCTAATCGCAGTGTGCCCATTGCCCGATTTCATCCACTCCTCCGATTTCATCAGAGTCGTCGATCTGCCTCCAGATCGGACGACAGTCACTCCATCGCACCTCCGCTCCAATCGCAATCACAAATCTTAAGTGGTGCCACCCTTTGCACTCCCCGATTACGATCCCCGAGTGTGATCTCCAGAAACAATATCATCAATGGTTACAAATCAACAGAAGTCTCCTCCCAAGAGAGGACACGGTACTCGTACTGTTTCAGTCTACCTAGTGTCCATGAGAAGTTTTCCTCCCTAAAAACAGTCCTAATGCTACTAGAGCATTTGTTGCATAGTATGGCAGTCCTTGCAGTCACTTATCTACCTTTTTTTTATTCGCCAGAGTACTGCAGTGGTTATCTAGAAAAGTACATCAAAGACATACCTGGAGTAAATTGCAACCTGTCAAAGACCACTCTTTCATCCAAAGAGTACTGAAGATTAATGCTCAGACATTAAAACAGAGTGGGTTTCGACCCACTGCTCCTACTCTGTTTAATGTTTCATTTAGTGTTTCACCTACCTCCTCTGCCTCTCTTTCTGATATAAAAACTCATGAGAAAACATTGTAAAGGTTGTTGATCGGATATCTGTGAACTCCAAGCTGTTTCTCTTGAGACATGTTCTCTGTGTAAAGTTGTAAGATAGGTTGAGGAAGATGTTTTCAGACTGAATTCCAAGCTATTGACAATGTTGTACATGACTGGTGTTGCTCTTTAATATGACAAGCACATTTATTTGGATCCTGATTTAAAGCAGTGGTGATGTTTCCTTATCTTTATCTTGGTTTTACCTTATAGTTCATTTCATTTCAATTCTTCTGGGTACGCATCAGAAATATGGCATAGGATTTACCCTTGTTAGGTACCCTATGTTTCTGATCTCCCTGCCCTCAATGTTTTATGTTGTATGTGTTATATGAGGATTGATTTCAAGCTAATTTAACCAGTGTAGTGGTCAAATATATACTGCTAGCTGATGTATGAATTAATGAATCTGTTCTTAGATGTTCTTGTTAGGTTTTAATTGAATGAATTGGGATACTAGGAGTTTAGAACTCTGTCTTTGTCTCACTAGGGTCCTTTTCAATTAATTGAACCTTCCTAAGATCCCTTGAGTTGGAGGCCGAAGCATTGAGAGTTCAAAGTCTCTCTCTGATCTCAGGTTTTCAACTTTTTGTTCTAAATCTTAATGTTTCCTTGTCCGAAGAGTTAACCTTTTTGTTTCGGGATCACAGGTTGTCCAATGGCATGTATTGTCCCTGGATCTCATTCCTAAAGGTCACCTTGGAGGTTTCCTTTCTTTCACCTTCCGTCTTGCCTTTTCACACCTCACTATCATCTTTAAGATTCAATGCTTTAGATGACTAGCCCAACTGAAAGCCTGCATATTGAATAGCAAGTAAACCCTTTCTTGAATCCATCGCCCAATGGTCTCGAGTGTCCTTTGACATCATCCCTCCTTTGCCTAAAATTCTCTTTTCACATCTGTGCCTCACACTGAACCCTTCCTTTCTGATTCCCAACAACCAAACAAACAAAACCCGTGCCTATAACTAGCCTAATATCTTAACACAGAGCTTCAAAGACATAAAAAATTTTCGAATATAGAGAGATCCCTCTTTGGACCCAGGAGGGCTAGATCCTAAGCTCTGAAAGTGGTTTTGATGTTGTCTCATCTTTTGGTATTGCCAAACTTTCCAAAACATGGGAACCCCAACATAATGGCGACTCCACTGGGGAGACTTTGAGTAAACACACCCTTGAACAGCCTCACAAACTCAAAGAAGACCGTAGTAGCCTTAGTTTGGTGGTTAATAACTGTGGTGGACAGTGTACCATTCTTGAAACATTCTTAACCTTCCACCTGGCGACTCCATAGTTCCTTATAGATCAAAGACTCCACTGGTGATCACTAGGCCTGCTGATTATCTTGGTTCGCATAAGAATCCACTGGGAGACCAGCCTCCATAACAACATCAACCATAACAGAAGTAATAAGTAGGGTTAAGCTTCTTTGTTGGAAACCAGCACTCTGGCTTTAAGAACCATTCACAAAAGAGATTATCCCAACCCAAAACCACCTGAAATAGTTGACAACCCTGAGAGCATCCTCAATAAATCTCCTACACCTAAAAGACCAACTATTTCCAGACACATCCATAGAGCTAACTCTGCACTGGAAAACTTTACAGCTCTATCGGACCCACTTTTTGACCTAGACTCTCGAAACAGTTTACCTAGAACTAGGTCATTCAATACTCTAGACCAGCCAGATCTTGAGTTTCCTGGTTCACCACCCCAAAGTGGTCAACACATTAGGGATAGAGAAACCCCTCCATCTACACCTCCTGATATTCACTTCATTCAGAACTTGGGACTCGGCCATCGTAAATCAACTCAACAGACTTCTACTGGTCCTAGTATCCCTGTCATCTATATACCAGCTGCTCAAGCCAACCCCTTAACTCCTCAAAATACCATCATGGCAGCCTGGTATGCACCGTTGGTTTTCCCCAGCCTCTAGTACCCTTACCGAACGATTATCAATCAAATATCCCACACTTCATTGCAAAAGAAGCTACAATAGCTCAGCACCATGTAGACAGGACGGAAGATTCTTTTGACTACATGGAGATAGATGATGATACGGTCAAAATGAGAATATTTTGCTAGAGCTTAGCGGGTGATGTGAAGAAATGGTATAAAGGTCTACCCCCTAATAGTATCCAAGACCTTCCTGCTTTATATCAAACCTTCGTAAACAAATGGGAAGTTAATGCCAATCCTCTCCAAATCCTAGCATAATACAAGAACCTTAAGAGGAATGTAGGAGAGAGTGTCCATGACTACTCTAGAAGGTTTAACAGAATTTACAACACCCTTCCTCCACATATGAAACCTCCCCAAGGTATGGCTTTAGTGAAATACCCCAAAGGCTTTGATGCTAACATGGCCTACCAGCTTAGGGAGAGAGATTACAACACATTGGAAGACATGCAAAAAGGAGCGGTGAGTGTAGAGGCTAACCTGATTGAGAAGAAAGCAAGACTGAGAGCTGAGAAAAGGGTGACATATAGAGATGACACTGTAGCTTCCACATCTAACCCCAATTATGACCGTCTATCTAAAAACGTGGAAAGGCTGTGGAAAATGATGGAAAAAATGGTTTTCACAGTTAGTAATCAGAACAGAAACCATAATCATAACCAGAACCAGAACTTTAGAAGAAATAAAACCACTCCCAACAAACAAAGAGACTCAGATCAACAATTCATTCCCCCATTTCAAGAGAAATTTCTCAATGAGGATGAGGGAATCATAGAAGAGTCAGAGAGAAACACAATAAACATGTTTGAAGTAGAAAACTCAATCCACAATTGTTCCACAGAAAAATATCAGCCCTCGCCCTCGTATTGGGATGAGGAAATATTAGAATCTGAGGATTACATGTTAGGATTTGAAAATTCCATCATGCAGGTTAGAGAACAGTATGAGCTTAGAAGCAAAAAGAGCTTAGACAATTCCAAACCCAAAACTTCTGAGATCACCTTTAAGAAAAGGCCTGAGAAAACTTCTAAAGTAACCGTTGAAAGTAACAAATCAGCAGCTGAGAGTTCTGGGAAGAACAAGGAAAAAGACAACCAAAGAACTGAAAAGCAAAGTCAACCAACTAGCAGCACTAGCACTGCAATTAGTGCTCCTGATAAAACAGTTCCTAAGCCTGTACATAGTGAGAATTAGCCCACTGATTCTGCCACCAAGGTGGTGGCTAACAAAACAGAGTTGAACATTCCAAGGATTCAGTCCACTTTCAATTTGGAGAGCGAGATTTCGAAAATTAAAATCTCTATCCCACTCTCTGAGATGGCCACTCAGGATGTATATAAAGGCCAAATTTTAAAAGATTTAAATCTAGGGGAAAAAAGTGACATTGTCAACCTGAGTGATGATCAACCAACCCTTCTGTTTGGTCCAAAGATAGAAGGAAAGTTTCAGGAAGGGGTAGTACCTCCTTTTTATATAAGTCTCAATATCCATGACAAGATCCTTCACAATGCAATGCATGACTCTGGAACATCACACAACCTGATGCCTAAGGTAGTTATGGAAAGGTTAGGCCTATAGATAACTCGATCATACAAATATTTATATTCATTTGACTCCAGCAGAGTAAAGTGCCTTGGCGTAATCAAATACCTATGTGTGAACTTAACCCAGATTCTAGCCAAATGTATGATTATGGATGTGGTAGTGGCAGATGTGCCACCTAAGTATGGTATTTTTCTATCAAGCTCATGGGGAGACAAGCTGCAAGGTAAAATGCAGATGGATGGGGCATATGCCACAATCCCTATCTTTAGCCAACTCAAGAGACTGTATAGAGAGGCACAAATGAAATTCCTGGTCAGCAGCCCTAAAAAGCCTGAAAATTCTCCTCTGTACTCTGTACACACAGATCTGGGCTCCTTCATCCTCTGCAATGATGAATCCTTAGAGAAGCTAGAGCTAGAAAATAGTGATACGAGAAACGAGATAGCACCCATAGATTTCAACACAATGGCCATGCTAGACTCAGAGGAAAATGATGTTGAGACCTATGGGTAGTACACCGAAAATGAAGCTCAGAGTGAATGAGAAATAGAATGCAGTCAGCCAACTGATCACCCATCACGATTTTGTACACCACACGAAGAACGTAACTGTCCACAATCCAATGCATACCCCGTAACACAATAGACCAGTGAAACCCACATTAGGGAAGAAAACAATGATAAACACGAGCACGACCCCTTGTGGGAAATGAACTTCGATGGGTCATGCAGCAGGAGATCTGCAGGAGCAGAAGTGTGGGTACATAACACAGAGAGTGACTATGCAAAGAGTCATGCCTACAACCTGAACTTCAAATGAAAAAATAATATCGCAGAGTATGAGGCTCTTATCCTAGGCTTGAATCTATTGAAACAATTAGGAGCCCGTAGGATAGTTGTGCATGGAGACTCTGAGTTGGTTATAAAACAAGTGAACGAAGAGTATGCAGCGAAACACCCTAGGCTGAGAGCGTACAGGAATGACACTAGTGCAAGCATAATATCTGAAAAAAGAACAGGGAATTTAAGTAAAATATAGGCTAGATTTCTAACATGTCTTCCTTAACTTATATTGGAGATTTTCTTCGCCCTTTCTTGATGCTTCAGAGCATATCTTTTTGCTCTTTATGCACGAGATCCTGCAATGAATTCATGAGGGAAAAATGAAGTGGGAAAAGGGAAATTGTAGAATGGGAAGGAATTCTATTACAGGGATTCCCAGAATAGTACCACAAGAGGGGATAAACACAAGTGGGATAGGGAAAAAAAATTCAAGGGTAAAGTGGGGTTTTTACGAAACGGACAGGGTAAATTCAGAAGAATATGGGAAGGTTAATCATTTTGGTATTGAAGAAGAAAACTGAGGGAATATTACGAAAGTGGAATATGAAGAAAGGAAGAAAATTTTCTGGAAGGTCTGCCTGCATTGGTGCAAGAAAAATAACTGCAGCGAGAATTAAGCGTTACTTGAATAAAAATATCCATGCTAATTACCCCAATTGTACAAAGGTTGGTTCTGCTGAACCTGCTTTTACTTGGTGGTCGCTATCATATCTAAAGATCAAGCAACATTCTCTTTTTATTAGAAATTTTTGGTCTTCTTGCCAGCAAGCTGGTTTTCAAGTTGATCCTTCTGCAATCATGTCAGCAAACTGATTTTCATAATTACAGGGAAATAATTTTTCTTTACTTTTTAATATATATATATATATATATATATATATATATATTTAAGAAGAAGAAGAATTCATGTTTTCAAAAGGTTGGTATTACCATTCACCACTATCGTCCCAAATTGCTGTTGGACTCGCTGTGTAAATCTTTCCTAGAAAGTGGCTAAAAATACTTCTTTAATCTGTGTCCATTTACCAAGAATATTGAATTTTGTCCATCAATAGTTTTAACTTCTACTGCTCCATTCTCGAATACTCAGATCATTTCATAAGGTCCCATCCAACTTGTATGGAATTTCCCTTTAAAAATTTTAAATCTAGAATCATAAAGGAGCACCCAATCACCTGGTTGGAATTGATTTTCTGAATAGACTTGTCATGCCACCTTTTGCGTTGCTGCTAAATTCATATGTTCCGCTGAATAGAATCCCTACGAAATTCATCTAACTAATTTAATTGGAGAAGACATTGTTGTTGTGCCTTAGAGAGATCTAGTCCTAACTGAACTTCAGTTCTGAAAGTTTTGATTTGGAATTCAATTGGTAACAGAACCTGTTTGCCATATACTAGCTCATATGGTGTATTTACTGTGCTATTTCTCCAAGTGGTTCTGTATGCCCACAAATATTCTGGTAATATTTCAGCCCAGTCTTTCCGATACATATTTACTATCTTTGTAAGAATGGACTCGATCACTTTGTTTGTGGATTCCACCTGGCCATTTTCTTGCGCATGATACAGCATGGATTTCCTGTGCTGGATCTTGTATTGCTCCATCACACCCTGTACCAGATTAGAAATAAACTACGAACCATTTTCATAAACAATTTCTCTAGGCACACCAAATCTAGTAAATATTTCAGTAAAAATAAAATCAATAACAACTTTTTCTGTAGCGAAGGAAACAACTTTAGTTTCTACCCATTTTGTAACAAAATCTGTACAAACCAAAATATGCTTTTTACTTAATGACGTTGGATTTATTGGCCCTATAAAATAAATAGCCCATTTTTCAAACGACTCAATCATAACTTGGGGGCATAAAGGCATTTCATTGATTTGATTAGGCTGGGCCACTCGTTGACAACTATCACATCTCCTGACATACTATTTGGGATCCTTAAACAAGGAAGGCAAAAAGTAACCAACACGCAATACTTTATGTGTAGTCTGATTATCAGCAAAGTGGCCTCCACAAGGTTCATCATGAGCAGATTTCAATATGTCAAACACTTCCTCCTCTCTTACACATCTATGGATAATCAGGTCTGGAATAGTGTAAAAGAGATCTCCTTGAATCTAGGAGTATGAAGCACTTTTCTGAGCAATATTTCGCTTTTCACGAGCGGAAACTGGACTGGTGTTTTCCCTGTAACCAAGTAATTAGCAATGTCAGAAAACCACAGAGAATATGTTGACATAGAAAAAATATGTTCATCCAGAAATCATCATTAACAGGAGTTGCTTCACCAGGATTATCTAATCTAGAAAGAAAATCTGCTACAACATTAGATTTTCACGGTCTATCAACAATAGTAACATTAAATTCCTCCAACAATAGAAACCACCTAGTCACTCTACCACTAGTAAATGGTTTCTTCATCAAATATTTAATTGCGGAATGATCAGTATGTAAAAATACTTCATATCCTGTAATATAGTGCCTGAACTTATTAATTGCAAAAATTACAGCTAAAAACTCTTTCTCTGTAAATGTATAATTTAATTCAGCGAAAGAAAAGTTCTTACTAATATAATGAATACCATAGGATTGCTTATTTTCCTCTTGTCCTAAAGTTGCGCCAATAGCCAAATCTGAAGCATCAGAGGAAATGTGAAAAGGTAGGGACCAGTTAGGACCTCTCAAAACTGGTACCTGTACCAACTTTTCCTTCAATGTTTCAAAAGACTGTTGGCAAGTTGTGGACCAAGAAAATTCACTATCCTTAGCTAGAAGTCGGAGAAGAGGGGTAGCTATCTTAGAAAACTTTTCAATGAATCTTCTATAGTAACCAGTGTTTCCTAAAAAACCTCTTACTTCCCTTTGATTTTTAGGTGCAGGAAGATGCAGAATGATTTCAATCTTTGCTGGATCAACCTGGATACCTTTACCAGAAATCAAATGGCCAAGTACCACTCCCGCTTTGCACATTAATCTACATTTCTTGTCACTCAAGGTGAGATGGGCTTCCTAACAACGGAGAAGTACTTTCTCCAGATTTTTGAGAGCTTCCTGAAAAGAATCACCAAACACAGAAAAGTCATCCATATAAATTTCTACAAATTCTAGATCAGCAAAAATGTCCAGGAATTCCCTTTGAAAGGTAGCCAGGGCATTACATAAACCAAAGGGAAGCACTTTATAAGCAAATGTACCCCATGGACATGTAAAAGTAGTTTTATCCTTATCTTCGAGTGCAATCTGTATATGGTTATAGCCACTGAAGCCATCCAAAAAGGAAAAATATTTCTTTCCTGCAAGGGTATCAAGCACCTAATCAATGAAAGGGAGAGGGAAGTAATATTTGAGAGTGGATTTGTTTAATTTTTTATAATCAATAAAAATACGCCATATTCCATCTTTATTAGGTACTAGCACTAATGGAGAGACCCACTGATTGTCAGAAATAGGATAGATAAAACTGACATCCAAGAGTTTCTGTACTTCTTCCTTCAGAATATCTCTTAGAGCTGGATTCATTCGACTTTGGGTTTTTCAAACAGGTTGGGTTCCTTCCTGAATATAGATATGATGTGTTCAAGTTTCAGGAGGAATACCCTTCATATCTTCATAGCCCCAAGCAAAGGCACTACGATGGTTTCGCAACAAAGTCACAAGCTGCTCCTGCTGAGATGAGTCCAAATCTGAACTAATATGTGAGGATTTACTAGGGCGAATCTCAACAAGAGTAGTGTCAGGCTTATCAGTAGTCAAGGGAGTGGTCAAATGCAGCGGTACAGAAGAATGAGAATCATGATTATCTTGAAAATCTGGGCTGAGAATCTGGCTCAATGGCTCAAAATTAGGCATAGTGTCTAGATTATTCAAGAAATATTGAATCTCATCTTCTTATAAAGACCCATTATAATGGTGGATAAGGGAAATGGGCTGAGTCTCCTCATCATAGCTTTGATCCAACCATAAAGTATCTCGAAGGTCTTGAATGGATCTGGCAGGGGGGTATAAGGTAACTTTCTTCCTAGAATCTCCATGCAAAATATACATATCATCGGAATGACATCCAATATATGCATCGCCCATAGCAAGCCATGGTTGACCCAAGATCAAGGGATGTCCTCCTACTGGGTTCTTTGGATGAAGAACAATGAAATCAGTAGGATATTCCCAAGAATCTAATGAGATGATCACATCGTCCAATACTCCTTCTGGCTTAATTTTAGATCTATTTTCTAATTCAAGCATAGTGGGAGTAGGGCGAAGATGAGATAATCGAAGTTGATCCATGGTTTGCTTAGTCATGAAATTAATGGTTGCCCCTGGGTCTATAAGAACATTAGAGACAAGGACATTACTAATATGAACTGAGACAACAGGGTTCCTGGGATTAGTATATTTTTCCATAGACACACATCCCGTCATCAACTCTGCTGCCCTACCAACAAATTGAATGGTTTGGGGTTCCACTCTCTTCCTCCTGAATTTCTTGAGACAGAGTTCCTTAATAATATTGGTACAAATGGGGATCTCTTTAATGGCTTGAAGAAAATTTATCTTAATGAAAAGATTCCGAAGCTCGGATGCTAAACTAGTCTCAGAAATAGGCTCACTTCTTTCCATTACTAGCCTCTCTGGGAAGCAAGGATGGTTGGAAGAAGATGGCAAGGATTCAGAGGGTAAGGGCTGCTTAGTGATAGCTTTCGGAGAATGGTTAAGGGTTTCCTCTTCTCCTTTCTCTTCAACAATCACTATAGGTTGCTTCTGATTTTCTGATTTTATAGTCCTTCCCAATCTTAATTGAATATCATGAACCCCAATTGGAATAGACTGGTACTCGAATGGTAAATGTGGGTTTGTTACATAGATCATTTGCACTGCTTTATTATTGTTAGGATTGGGCGTAGGTTGAGCAGGCAACTGAGGAGGTCGAAAGGGTGGAGGTAAAGGCAACGGTGGAGTAGTCTGACTTGGAAGTTGAGGCATTGAATAAGGTGTATGCATAGATGGATATGATTGCATAGGTGGCTGGTAGGAATATGGAGAATGAGTTGGCCCTCTCCAACCTTGTTGCCGTGGTTGAGAAGGTTGCCCATGCTGATATTGATTCCCATACTGCCACTACTGATTAGTGTTAGGATAATAATATGCATGTGAATTATAACCAAGATAGTGTGGAGAAAATTCAGGAGCCATACATGTACCTACATGAGTCCATTTCCTTCTTGCTCCCATAGCATACAAGTATTCAGCTTCAGGCTGTCCCCCTGTAGATACAACTTTAATTCCTGGTATAGAGGGACATTTTTCTGTGACATGGTCTTCTGCGCAAATAGCACACTTATTAGTTTCTTTCAAATTAAAGGACACTCTTTAGGAGGGTGTTTGTCTCTACATTTAGGACATAAAATACATAATGACTCTTGTTCCTTCATGAGTTTTTGCTGAAATTTTAAAGAGTCTAAATGTTTGGTAACATTATTCATTATATCAATTTTCATGTTTTCCATTTTATTTTCTAGTCCAATAATCATAGCATCAGTAGATTCAGTTTTTCTATTTCTATTTTGAGTTTCTCTACTGGATCTATATTGATTTCTTGAAAATTTCCTGCATAATTCACAATTTTTTTCAAAAGTTTGCTGAGAAATATCACCTTGTCCTAGAAGATTCAAATTATTTCTAGCATTATCAGTAAGTCCTCTTAAGAACAAGATTCTAATAGTACTGGAATAAAACTTAAGTTTCAATCTTTCCAAAATATACAGAAGTCTTTCTAGGTAATCTTCAAGAGTTTCATCATCATCCTGTATGATTGTAAAAATCTCATCCTGCATGTCCCAAGTTTTGCAATATTCTTGATATTTAGACAAAAAAACTCTCTTCATCTGATCCCAAGAGGTTATGGTGTCTCCTCCTAACCCCATAAACCAGCGTAGAGCCAAGTCCTTGAGAGTAATAGGAAATAATCTTAACTTCTGAGCGTCAATTGAATAATCATAACTTCTACACAGAATGTCAAACTCGAATAGAAAAGAGTCAGGATCTTCATGAACTTTACCATGGAAATTAGGAAGGGCTGATGGTGGAATATTCTTCATTTGCGCCGCAGTATCAGGATCCACAATTGGAAACACAAAATTGGATTGTTCTCCACTTACCTGGTTTTCACCAGTCCCTTTCAAATGATCTTCATGGTTCACCATTGTTTCCCTTTTACTTGTACAACTCTCAACAGGTTGAACCACACCTGAGTTGTTGTCACCAGAATCTAGGTGGATTGTTCCTGCGTGATGGCTTTGAATTGGATTGGGCTTCTTGCTTACAGAAGGAGACCCAATATGAGAATTGTTTTCAGAATTCTTTTGGCCCTTAGTGGGCTTCAAACCCTTACCTTTTCTTGGCATTCATTTCAAAAAGAAAGAAAAATAACGAATAACTTCTAGTAAAAAATGTTGTCATAAATCAATTAAAACCAGCAAAATTCCTTCAAAGAAGCTTTTACAAACAATACTGCAAAAATAAAGGAAAAATTACCTCTATTTTATAATCATAAAATTCTTACCAAATCAAATCGCCTTCCCAACAACAGCGCCAAAATTTTGGGTGCAGTAATTACATTTAAGCAAACTCCTAAACACTTAATTTGTCAACCTGGGGGATCCATAAACTTAGATACAAAGAACAAGAAATGCTAGAGATGGTATGAATCTTCCTAATATAAATCCCTACTTCCTTTAAAGGAAAGATTGTGTTGGTCAATAATTGTCATTGATGGAATATAAGCTCTCTTAATGGAAGATTGATAGATGTTGCACTATGACATATGATGACATGGAAGACACACCATTATGAGGAAGCTATAATGATCTCTTACTATCCCAATCACCTTCTTCACTAAAATTTTGTGAAACAATCACAAAGAAAAATAAATTTAGACACCTTGGAGGCATCCTTTCACAATGAATCCTAGACCATATTAAAGAGGATTTTTCCCTCTTTCCAACAAGCTCTTACTTCCTCTGAAACTTCCATTAGTTTGTGAGAAACTGAATGTTTAAGATAAAAAAATGTATTTATAGTCAGGCCGACCTATGCAGTCATATAATGTCGGCCTTTCTTCCAATGGATGTGTCTCTTCATAGGGACAAACTACTATATATATAAATCCGCGTTCATCCATTTCAGAGTCATCAATTTCTTCGATGAAGATAATTCAGTGTAGATCACAGCAAGGGTAGTTCACAACTTGTGAACTGAGGAGACCGAGGAAGTGATAGCCACCAGTGGAGTTCATTTAAAATCTTGGATTGCAGTCCTATGGAAGAATTACAGTCTCTGGCCTAATCTCTATTGAGCTCGGATTGAGAAATTGTTGATCTGTGTAGCTTGGAATAGAATAGTGGAAAGCCACCTGTGAGTAATGAAAAAATGTTTTACCTTAAAGTCAATAATTTGTATCTGAAGCTTGAAGGGTTGGAATTGTAGACTAAGTAGTGTAACTTGTGATAATTAGGTCAAGAACAGTCACACATACCTCATCTCCCTCACCTCGGACCTGTGGAATGAAGTAACTGGAATAGGATCTCGACTTGTGAACAATTGGTACTATACAGGAAAGTTCAGATTGCCAAAGAACTACAATACTTCGGACCTCAATCCTGTAGGAGCTCGGTTATGTAACATTATTGATAGACAAAATCTCGGTGCAGTGACTATTGTGTGAAGGATTAAATATCAAATCTTGCAGTAAACAAAACATAGATCTCATCACAGCTCAGACTATGGATTATCCTTTATGAACTCGGAGCTATAAACATAATCTCGGATTTATTGCCGTTGATTTTGGAGGAAACATAACTTCCGACCTGGATACGGAGAGGGCTACAAGGATATCACTGAGATACAATCCAGCACCTTGAAGAAACTGTGTTGGAGATCATCAAGGCGTAAGTAGAAAATAGTGGAGGTTTGAAAGTTGAAGAAACTTGGACAGTCAAACTCAAGTTGTTGGATTCCAGTATTCTATTGAAGAAATTCAAGTAAGTACACCATTTATTTATTATGAAAATAAGACTGAAGGATTGGTGTCCAAGGGGTTTGTGCCCCTAAACACAAGGTTGGTGCCTTGAGAAGATAGGGTCGAAGCCCTAGAGGTCAGAGCCTCATGAAAGTCCAAGTTGGTGCTTGGAAACAGGTTGGTGCTTGTTTCATTAAAGGGGTTGGTGCCCTTCACTCATCTATTGTATACTATTATTAAAAAAAGAGATTGAAGTTCTAATTAATCCTTAATATCATTATTATACACATCTCTGTTTTTAATTGTGAAGAATCTAACTGGCAATAATTAACAATTGAAAATAAATATTTATTCACCCCCCTCTCAGTATTTCCAACAATTGGTTTCAGAGCCAGCTTCTTCAATATCAGCCTAACAGCTGGAAGAAGGATTCTTAGGCACAATGAAGAACATGGACGCAACAGGGAAACTACCTATCTTTGATGGAACAAATTTTGGTTTTTGGAAAAAGAGGATGTCCTACTATATATTGTCTCTTGGTCCTGATGTATGGAACTCTATTTTGGATGGGTACAAAGCTCCTGCAAATCTTCTAACTGATCAAGATGAAAGAAGAGCTTACATTGCTAATTCCAAAGCTTTAAATTCCATCACTAGTGGAATTACCGATTCCGAATTTACAAAAGTCATGAACTGTGACTCAGCCAAAGAAGTATGGGATAAGTTGGTTTCTCTATATGATGGTGACTCCAAAGTCAAGAAGGCAAAGCTTCAAACCTATAGAAGACAATTCGAGAGTTTGAAAATGGATGATGAAGAAGATATTGCATCATATTTCCTTCGAGTAGCTGAAGTGGTTAACTCTCTTAGAGGGCTAGGAGAAAATATTGAAGAAAGCACCATTGTTCAAAAAATCTTTAGATCGCTTCCTGACATATTTGACTCCAAAGTAGGTGCCATAGAAGAAATGAAGGATCTAAATACTCTCAATATGGATGAACTCCATGGAATTATCATTTCCTATGAGATGAGGAGAGGGACTCCAAATTTCAAAGAAGAAACCTTCAAAGCCTCAAGATCTACAAAAGAAGGAGAAGGATGGAATTACAACAGCAATGAATCTGATACTGAAAATGAATAAGCTCAATTTGTACGAACACTAAAAAGAGGATCCAAGCTAAAAGGTAAGTATCCTCTTATTTGTTTCAATTGTGGAAGAATAGGTCATTACGCTGCAAAATGTCCCCATAAACATGATAGTGATCATGAAAAGGACTCTAAAAGGATGATGTACAAAAAGAAAGGGTTTAATAAAAAGAACTTCTTCTCCAAACAAGATGAGTTTGATGAAGATGAAATTATAGCCATCAAAAAGAAATAAACCAGAAATATGCATCATCACAAAGAAAGAGATGATGAATCAGATGAGGAAAGTGATTATGTTGGAAGCAAAGAAACATTATTCATGGAATTTACAAATGATGATGACTCAGAACTGGAAGATGAAAGAAACATGGATAGTTTGTTAATGAATGCCATTGAAGAAAATGAGAATCTACAAAAGAAGATAATTTCTCTCAAAATAGAAAGAGAGGAAGAAAAAAGAAGGGAAGACTTCTTGAACATCAAGTTAAAAGAGAAGGATGATATCTATCAAAAAAGTGAAGTTGAAATAGTGTCCCTAAGAAAGGAATTAGAGAAAATAAAAAAGAGTAGGCAAACCTCTCTAGCTCTTGACAACATTCTTAACACTCAAAGACCTCAACATGACAAGTCTGGAATTTTTTTTAAAGGAGAATCATGAAGTACGAAGAATAATGCCAGAAGTTATGCTGATGTACTCTCTTGCTATCTAAAAGAAGAAAAATCATCTCATGAAAAAGGTCACATCTCAGAACCAAGATTTGAAAGAGCAACTTCAAGGAAGAATGTTGATTCAAGCTATGGATACTACAACAGGTATCAAGCTATTTTTCTTGGGCATTGTTACAATTGTAAGAACTTTGGGCATCAAGCTAAGCATTGCAAGGCTCATAAGAATGAAGCACGAAGATTTAATAATCAACCAAACCAACTGTGTGGGCCTAAAGAGCAAGAACAAATCAAAATTTACAATTCCTTTGATCCTTTGGCTAATTTTGATCTGTCTTGCTCATTATTTAATGATTATGATCATTATGAACAAAATTGCCCTCTCAAAAGGGAAAAAGCTAAAAATGTAAATCTGAAAACTGATAAATGTGGCCTAGCTCTATGTGCTCATAGTGAAGAAAACCATTGGTTCATGGATAGTGGATGGTCGAGACATATGACAGGTGACCAAAAGAAGTTTATCCCATTGAACAAGAAAAATGGAAATGTATCCTTTAGAAGTGGATCTGCTAAAATCACTGGAAAAGGAACTGCTACCCTTGTCAATGGACTAGGAAAGGCTCAAAATACATTGCTGGTAGAAGGGCTCAAACACAATCTCTTAAGTGTCAGCCAGATTTGTGACCAAGGACATAATGTTGTCTTTAATACAAAAAATTGTGAAATAAGAGACTTGTCCTCAGGAGAGCTTGTGGCGAAAGGAATAAGAACACTAGATAATGTTTGCATTCTGAGTAGAATTCAAGGAGATAAATGTTACTTAAGTCAAACAGATGAAATTTGGTTATGGCACGAGCGATTGGGGCATACAAGTTTTGATAACCTAGTCAACATCAACAAAATTAATGCAGTAAGGGATATTCCAAAAATGTGCAAACCAAATCAAGTTGTATGTGGCCCATGCCAACATGGAAAGCAAACTAGAACCAACCACAAAACTAAGGAGTTCTCAACAAAAAAACCTTTGGAAATTATTCATGCAGATTTTTGTGGGCCAACCAGAATTCCAGCTCTTTAGGGTGAAAGGGCTATACTAGAATGATGTCGATATATTTCATAAAATATAAATCCGAAGCATTGGAATGTTTTAAAAATCTTAAGGCTCTCATTGAGAATGAGAAATATTCTAAGATTAAATGCCTTAGAACAGATAGAGGAGGAGAATTCACCTCAAAAGAGTTTGATAAATTCTGTAAAGAGCATGGAATCGAAAGAGAACTCTCTACTCCTAGGACACCCCAGCAAAATGGAGTAGTTGAAAGAAGGAACCGAACCATTAAAGAAATGGCAAGGACAACGCTACTAGCAGCCGATTTGCAACCAAAATTTTGGAGAGAAGCAGTTGGCACTGCAGTTTACACCTTAAATCAAACTCAAATAAGACCAAATAATGAAAAGAATCCTTATGAATTATGGAAGGAAGACCTACTTCGGTAAAATATTTTAGGGTTTTTGGAAGAAAATGTTTCATAAAAATAAATGATGACTCACCAGGAAAATTTGATTCAAGAGTTGAAGAAGGAATATTTCTCGGATACTTCACTAGGATCGAAGCTTACAAATGTTACAACTATCATCTACAAAGAATAGTGGAAAGAATTGATGTAAATATTGATGAAGGCCTTCTAGAAAAAGGAATTGAAGATCATGAAGTTGAGCCTTTCTTTGAACAAAGTGAAGAAGAAGAGCCTAAAAAAGAAGAGGAGAATGAAGAACCTCAAAGAGAACCTCAAAATGAATCTTCACAAACTCCCTCCACGATCAAGTTTGTTCAAAGAGATCATCCAGAAGAACAGGTCATCAGAAATATAGATGATGGAATCCAAAGTCAAAGAAGGATGATAAGCATCCCTAATAAAAATGATGTGGCTCTATTATTTTTAATAGAACATGAAAATTTTTCTCAAGCAAGAAAAGATCCTCATTGGATAAAGGCCATGGAAGAAGAAATGTCTCAAATTGAGAAAAATGAGACTTGGGAACGGGTACCTCACCCAAAAGATAAAAATATAATTGGAACAAAATGGGTATTCAAAAACAAGATGAATGAAGATGGAAAAATCATCAGAAAAAAGCCAGAATTGTCTGCAAAGGATACTTGCAAATTGAAGGAGTTTACTTCGAAGAAACCTTTGCACCAGTAGCTTGAACGGAAGCCATAAGAAAATTTCTAGCATTTCCTTGCTCAAAAGGATTCAAGGTTTATCAAACGGATGTAAAAACAACATTCCTGAATGGATATATCAAGGAGGAAGTTTACATAGAGCAACCAGAAGGATTTGATCTTGCTGAAGGAAAAGACCTTGTATGCAAACTAAAAAAGGCCTTGTATGGATTGAAACAAGCCCCTAGAGCATGGCATGCAAAGTTGGATCACTATCTGCAACAAGAAGGTTTCAAAAAGGGAGTGGTAGGTAGCAATCTCTACATGAATATGGACAAGGAAAAACTTCTGATCACTCTTGTTTATGTTGATGATCTAATATTTGCTAGAAATGATGAAGAAATGAGCCATGAATTTTCTCTAAATATGTCCAAAAAATTCGAGATGTCAATGACTGGTGAGTTTCCTTACTTTCTTGGGCTACAAATATCTCAAACCTCTGCGGGCATGTTTATATCTCAAGCAAAATATCTTAAAGACATGCTTAAAAAATATGGGATGGAAGATTGTGCACCTATGAGCACACCAATGACCACAGATTGTAAACTAAGCAAAGACGATGATACCCCCCAAATAGGTGCAACTCTTTACAGGTCAATAATTGGAGCTCTCTTATACTTAACTGCTACAAGACCAGACATTATGCAAGTAGTAGGAATGGTAGCAAGATTTTAGTCAAGTCCTAAACAATCCCATCTAGCAGCTGTGAAAAGAATTCGTAGATATCTGAAAGGAACGACTAATTTCGGTCTTTGGTATCCTAATAGTTCAACTCTTATGGTGACAACTTATTCTGATGCTGATTGGGCCAGAAGTGTGGATGATCAAAAAAGCACCAATGAAAATGCATTCTTATGGGAGATTGTCTTGTATCTTGGCTCAGCAAGAAGCAATCATATATATCCCTTTCTACAGCTGAAGCTGAATATATAGCTGTTGTTGATTGTTTTACACAAATTCTATGGATGAAGGAAGCCTTAAAGGATATCAACATAGAAACTAAGCAACCAATTACTATTTTTTGTGACAATACTAGCGCCATCAGTCTTTCAAAGAATCCGTTGATGCAATCCAGAACCAAACATATTCCAATCAAATACCACTTTCTCCATGAAAAAGTTGCTGAACAGAATATCAGGTTGGAATACATCAATACAAAAGATAAAATTGCAGATATCTTTAAAAAAACTCTTCCACGAGAAGCATTTGAGTATCTTCGCCAAAATATGGGGGTCATTGCTCTTGTATCACATTAAATCAAGCATCATGTCAGGGGGAGCAGCATAACAGGGGGAGTACTTGGAGACCCCATTTTCCATTGATGTCAAAGGGGGAGAGAATTCTATAATATTTCCATCATAATTGTCATTGATGGAATATAAGCTCTCTTGATGAGCTCTCTTAATGGAAGATTGATAGATGTTGCACTACGACATATGATGACATGGAAGACACACCATTATGAGGAAGCTCTAATGATCTCTTACTGTCCCAATCACCTTCTGCACTAAAAATTTATGAAACAGTCACAAAGAAAAATAAATTTATACACCTTGGAGGCATCCTTTCACAATGATTCCTAGACCATATTAAAGAGGAATTTTCCCTCTTTCCAACAAGATCTTACTTGCCCTGAAACTCCCATTAGTTTGTGAGATACTGAATTTTTAAGATAAAAAAATATATTTACAGTCAAGTCGACTTATGCAGTCATATAATGTCAGCCTTTCTTCCAATGGATCTGTCTCTTCATAGGGACAAACTACTATATATATAAATCTGCGTTCATCCATTTTAGAGTCATCAATTTTTTCGGTGAAGATAATTCAGTGTAGATCACAACAAGGGTAGTTCACAACTCGTGAACTAAGGAGACCGAGGAAGTGATAGCCACCTGTGGAGTTCATTTAAAAGCTTGGATTGCAGTATTGTGGAAGAATTACATTCTCTGGCCTAATCTCTGTGGAGCTCGGATTGAGAAATTACTGATCTGTGTAGCTTGGAATAGAACAGTGGAAAGCCACCTGTGAGCAATCAACCAATGGTTTACCTTAAAGAAAATAATTCGTATATAAAGCTTGAAGGGTTGGAATTGTAGACTAAGCAGTGTAACTTGTGATCATTAGGTCAAGAACAGTCACACATACCTCATCTCCCTCACCTCAGACCTGTGGAATGAAGTAACTGGAATAGGATCTTGACCTGTGAACAAGTGGTACTATACAGGAAAGTAGAGATTTCCAAAGAACTACAATACTTCGTAACTCAGTCTTGTAGGAGTTTAGTTATGTAACATTCTTGATAGACAAAATCTTGGTGCAGTGACTATTGTGTGAAAGATTAAATATCAGATCTTGTGGTAAACAAAACATAGATCTCATCAAAGCTCAGAATGTG
Source organism: Pinus albicaulis (assembly GCA_034641835.2). NCBI lineage: Eukaryota > Viridiplantae > Streptophyta > Pinopsida > Pinales > Pinaceae > Pinus > Pinus albicaulis. Next base: position 1,962,383,974 of record CM076578.1, on the reverse strand, counting down.
GGTTATCCTTTATGAACTCGGAGCTATAAACATAATCTCATATTTATTGCTATTGATTGTGGAGGAAACATAACTTCAGACCTGGCTGTGGAGAGGGCTACAAGGATATCACTAAGATACAGTCCAACACCTTGAAGCAACTGTGTTGGAGATCATCAAGGAATAAGTAGAAAATAGTGGAGGTTTGAAATTTGAAGAACTTTGGACAGTCAAACTCAAGTTGTTGGATTCCAGTATTCTATTGAAGAAATTCAAGTAAGTACACCATTTATTTATTATCACAATAAGACTGAAGGATTGGTGTCCTAGGGGTTGGTGCCCCTAAACACAAGCTTGGTGCCTTGAGAAGATAGGGTTGGAGCCTCATCAAAGTCCAAGTTGGTGCTTGGCAACAGGTTGATGCCTGTTTCATAAAAGGGGTTGGTGCCCTTCACTCATCTATTGTATACTATTATTAAAAAATGGGATTGAAGTTCTTAATTAATCCTTAATATCATTATTATACACCTCTCTATTTTTAATTGTGAATAATATAACTAGCAATAATTAACAATTGAAAATAAATATTGATTCACCCCCCTCTCAGTATTTCCAACAATTGGTTTCAGAGCCAGCTTCTTCAATATCAACCTAACAGCTAGAAGAAGGATTCTTAGGCACAATGAAGAACATGGAAGGAACAGGGAAACTACCTATCTTTGATGGAATGAATTTTGGTTTTTGGAAAAAGAGGATGTCCTACTATCTAATGTCTCTTGGACCTGAAGTATGGCACTCTGTTTTGGATGGCTACAAAGCTCCCGCAAATCTTCCAACTGGTAAAGATGAAAGAAGAGCTTACATTGCTAATTTCAAAGCTTTAAATTCCATCACTAGTGGAATTACTGATTCCAAATTTACAAAAGTCATGAACTGTGACTCGGCCAAATAAGTATGGGATAAGTTGGTTTCTCTATATGATGGCAACTCCAAAGTCAAGAAGGCAAAGCTTCAAACCTATAGAAGACAATTCGAGAGTCTGAAAATGGATGATGAAGAATATATTGCATCATATTTCCTTCGAGTAGTTGAAGTGGTTAACTCTCTTAGAGGACTAGGAGAAAATATTGAAGAAAGCACCATTGTTCAAAAAATCCTGAGATCGCTTCCTGACAGATTTGACTCCAAAGTAGGTGCCATAGAAGAAATGAATGAACTATATACTCTCAAGATGGATGAACTCCATGGAATTCTCATTGCCTATAAGATGAGGAAAGGGACTCCAAATTTCAAAGAAGCAGCCTTCAAAGCCTCAAGATCTACAAAAGAAGGAAAAGGATGGAATTACAACAACGATGAATCTGATGCTAAAAACGAATAAGCTCAATTTGTATGAAGACTAAAAATAGGATCCAAGCTAAAAGGTAAGTATCCTCTTATTTGTTTCAATTGTGGAAGAATAGGTCATTACGTTGCAAAATGTCCCCATAAACATGATACTGATGATGAAAAGGACTCTAAAAGGATGATGTACAAAAAGAAAGGGTTTAATAAAAAGAACTTCTTCTCCAAACAAGAAGAGTCTGATGAAGATGAATTTGTAGCCATCAAAAAGAAATAAACCAGAAATATGCATCATCACAAAGAAAGAGGTGATGAATCAGATGAGGAAAGTGATTATGTTGGAAGCAAAGAAACATTATTCATGGAATTTACAAATGATGATGACTCAGAACTGGAATATGAAAGAAACATGGATATTTTGTTGATGAATGACATTGAAGAAAATGAGAATCTACAAAAGAAGATAATTTCTCTCAAAATAGAAAGAGAGGAAGAAAAAATAAGGGAAGACTTCTTGAACATCAAGTTGAAAGAGAAGGCTGATATCTCTGAAAAACGTGAAGCTGAAATAGTGTCCCTAAGAAAGGAATTAGAGCAAATCAAAAATAGTTGGCAAAGCTCTTTAGCTCTTGACAACATTCTTAACACTCAAAGACCTCAACATGACAAGTCTGGAATTGGTTTTAAAGGAGAATCATCAAGTACAAAGAATAATGCTAGAAGTTATGCTGATGTACTCTCTTGCCATCTAAAAGAAGAAAAATCATCTCATGAAAAAGGTCACATCTCAAAACCAAGATTTGAAAGAGCAACTTCAAGGAAGAATGTTGATTCAAGCTATGGATACTACAACAGGTATCAAACTATTTTTCTTGGGCATTGTTACAATTGTAAAAACTTTGGGCATCAAGCTAAGCATTGCAAGGCTCATAAGAATGAAGCACCAAGATTGAATAATCAACCAAACCAACTGTGTGGGCCTAAAGAGCAAGAACAAATCAAAATTTACAATTCCTTTGATCCTTTGGCTAAGTTTGATCTGTCTTGCTCATTATGTGATGATTATGATCATAATGAACAAAATTTCCCTCTCAAAAGGGAAAAAGCTAAAAATTTAAATCTCAAAACTGATAAATGTGGCCTAGCTCTATGTGCTCATAGTGAAGAAAACAATTGGTTCATGGATAGTGGATGCTCGAGACATATGACAGGTGACCAAAAGAATTTTATCTCATTAAACAAGAAAAATAGAAATGTATCCTTTGGAAGTGGATCTGCTAAAATCACTGGAAAATGAATTGCTACCCTTGGCAATGGACTAGGAAAGGCTCAAAATACCTTGCTGGTAGAAGGGCTCAAACACAATCTCTTAAGTGTCAACTAGATTTGTGACCAAGGAAATAATGTTGTCTTTAGTGCAAAAAATTGTGAAATAAGAGACTCATCCTCAGGATAGCTTGTGGTGAAAGGAGTAATAACACCAGATAATGTTTACATTCTCAGTAGAATTCAAGGAGATAAATGTTACTTAAGTCAAACAGATTAAATTTGGTTATGGAACGAGCGATTGGGGCATACAAGTTTTGATAACCTAGTCAACATCAGCAAAATTAATGCAATAAGGGATATTCCAAAAATGTGAAAACCAAATCAAGTTGTATGTGGCCCATGCCAACATGGAGATCAAACCAGAACCAGCCACAAAACTAAGGAGTTCTCAACAACAAAACCTTTGGAAATTATTCATGCAGATTTGTGTGGGCCAACCAGAACTCTAGCTCTTCACGGTGAAAGGTAATTTGCACTATTTGTTAATGACTATACTAGAATGATGTGGATATATTTCATAAAATATAAATCCGAAGCATTTGAATGTTTTAAAAATCTTAAGGCTCTCATTGAGAATGAGAAAGATACTAAGATTAAATGCCTTAGAATAGATAGAGGAGGATAATTCACCTCAAAAGAGTTCGATAAATTCTTTAAAGAGCATGGAATCAAAAGAGAACTCTCTACTGCTAGGACACCCCAGCAAAATGGAGGAGTTGAAAGAAGGAACCAAACCATTAAAGAAATGGCAAGGACAATGCTACTAGCAGCTGATTTGCAACCAAAAATTTGGAGAGAAGGAGTTGGCACTGCAGTTTACACCTTAAATCAAACTCAAATAAGACCAAATAATGAAAAGAATCCTTATGAATTATGGAAAGGAAGACCTGCTTCAGTAAAATATTTTAGGGTTTTTGGAAGCAAATGTTTCATAAAAATAAATGATGACTCACCAGGTAAATTTGTTTCAAGATTTGACGAAGGAATATTTCTTGGATACTCCACTAGGATGAAAGCTTACAAATGTTACAACTATTTTCTACAAATAATAGTGGAAAGCATTGATGTAAAGATTGATGAAGGCCTTCCAGAAAAAGGAATTGAAGATCATGAAGTTGAGCCTTTCTTTGAACAAAGTGAAGAAGAAGAACCTAGAAAAGAAGAGGAGAATGAAGAACCTCGAAGAGAACCTCAAAATGAATCTTAACAAACTCATTCCAAGATCAAGTTTGTTCAAAGATATCATCCAGAAGAACAGGTCATCGGAAATAGAGATGAAGGAATCCAAAGTCGAAGAAGGATGATAAGCACTGCTAAGAAAAATGATGTGGCTCTATTATCTTTAATAGAACCTGAAATTTTTTCTCAAGCAAGCAAAGATCCTCATTGGATAAAGGCCATGTAAGAAGAAATGTCTCAAATCGAGAAAAACGAGACTTGGGAACTAGTACCTCGCCCAAAAGATAAAAATATAATTGGAAAAAAATGGGTATTCAAAAACAAGATGAATGAAGATGGACAAATAATCAGAAACAAAGACAAAATTGTTTGCAAAGGATACTCACAAATCGAAGGAATTTACTTCGAATAAACCTTTGCACCAGTAGCTCGAACGGAAGCCATAAGAATGTTTCTAGCATTTACTTGCTCAAAAGGATTCAAGGTTTATCAAATGGATGTAAAATCAGCATTCCTGAATGGAGATCTCAAGGAGGAAGTTTACATTGAGCAACCAGAAGGATTTGATCTTGCTGAAGGAAAAGACCTTGTATGCAAACTAAAAAAGGCCTTTTTATGGATTGAAACAAGCCCCTAGAGCATGGTATGAAAAGTTGGATCACTATCTGCAACAAGAAGTTTTCAAAAAGCGAGTGGCAGGTAGAAATATCTGCATGAAGATGGACAAGGAAAAAGTTCTGATCACTCTTGTTTACGTCGATGATCTAATCTTTGCTAGAAATGATGAAGAAATGAGCCATGAATTTGCTCTAAATATGTCCAAAAAATTCGAGATGTCAATGATTGGTGAGTTGCCTTACTTTCTTGGGCTACAAATATCTCAAACCTCTACAGGCATGTTTATATCTCAAGAAAAATATCTTAAAGACATGCTTAAAAAATATGGTATGGAAGATTGTGGACCTATGAGCACACCAATGACCACAGATTGTAAACTAAGCAAAGATGATGATACCCCTAAAATAGATGCAACTCTTTACAGGTCAATAATTGGAGCTCTCTTATACTTAATTGCTATAAGACCAGATATTATGCAAGTAGTAGGAATGGTAGCAAGATTTAACTCAAGTCCTAAACAATCCCATCTAGCAGCTGTGAAAAGAATTCTTATATATCTGAAAGGAACGACTGATTTCGGTCTTTGGTATCCTAAGAGTTCAACTCTTATGGTGACAACTTATTCTGATGCTGATTGAGTCGGAAGTGTGGATGATCGAAAAAGCACCAATGGAAATGCATTCTTATGGGAGATTGTCTTGTATCTTGGCTCAACAAGAAGCAATCATCTATATCCCTTTCTACAGCTGAAGCTGAATATATAGCTGCTGCTGATTGTTGTACACAAATTCTATGGATGAAGGAAGCCTTAAAGGATATCAACATAGAAACTAAGCAACCAATTACTATTTTTTGTGATAATACTAGCGCCATCAGTCTTTCAAAGAATCCGGTGATGCACTCCAGAACCAAACATATTCCAATCAAATACCACTTTCTCCATGAACAAGTTTCTGAACACAATATCAGGTTGGAATATGTCAATACAAAAGAGAAAATTGTGGATATCTTTAAAAAACCTCTTCCACAAGAAGCATTTGAGTATCTTCGCCAAAAGATGGGGGTCATTTCTCTTGCATCACATTAAATCAAGCAGCATGTTAGGGGGAGCAGCATAACAGGGGGAGTACTTGGGCACCCCATTTTCCATTGATGTCAAAGGGGGAGAGAATTCTATAATATTTCCATCATAATTTTCATTGATGGAATATAAGCTCTCTTGATGAGCTCTCTTAATGGAAGATTGATAGATGCTTCACTATGACATATGATGACATGGAAGACACACCATTATGAGGAAGCTCTAATGATCTCTTACTGTCCCAATCACCTTTTGCACTAAAATTTTATGAAACAGTCACAAAGAAAAATAAATTTAGACACCTTGGAGGCATCCTTTCACAATGAATCCTAGACCATATTAAAGAGGATTTTTCCCTCTTTCCAACAAGCTCTTAACTGCCCCAAAACTCCCATTAGTTTGTGAGAAACTAAATTTTTAAGATAAAAAAATATATTTACAGTCAAGCCAACCCATAAAAAAAATATTATTATAGTCAAGCCAACTTATGTAGTCATATAATGTCGGCCTTTCTTTCAATGGATGTGTTTCTTCATAGGGACAAACTACTGTATATATAAATTTGCGTTCATCCATTTCAGAATCATCAATTTTTTTGGTTTAAAATAATTCAGTGTAGATCACAGCAAGGGTAGTTCACAACTCCTAAACTGAGGAGACCGAGGAAGTGATAGCCACCTGTGGAGTTCATTTAAAAGCTTGGATTGCAGTCCTGTGGAAGAATTACATTATCTGGCCTAATCTCTGTGCAGCTTGGATTGAGAAATTACTGATCTGTGTAGCTTGGACTAGAACAGTGGAAATCCACCTGTGAGCAATGAACCAATGGTTTACCTTAAAGACAATAATTCATATCTAAAGCTTGAAGGGTTGGAATTGTAGACTAAGCAGTGTAACTTGTGATCATTTGGTCAAGAATAGTCACACATACCTCATCTCCCTCTCCTAAGACCTGTGGAATGAAGTAACTAGAATAGGATCTCGACCTATGAACAATTAGTACTATACAGGAAAGTACAGATTGCCAAAGAGCTACAATACTTCGGACCTCAGTCCTGTAGGAACTCGGTTATGTAACATTCTTGACAGACAAAATATAGGTGCATTGAATATTGTGTGAAGGATTAAATATTAGATCCTATGGTAAACAAAACATAGATCTCATCACAGCTCGGACTGTGGACTATCCTTTATGACGTCGGAGCTATAAACATAATATCAGATTTATTGCTATTGGCTGTGGAGGAAACATAACTTCGGAACTGGATGTGGAGAGGGCTACAAGGATATCACTGAGATACAGTCCAGCACCTTGAAGCAACTGTGTTGGAGATCATCAAGGCGTAAGTATAAAATAGTGGAGGTTTGAAAGTTGAAGAACTTTGGACAGTGAAACTCAAGTTGTTGGATTCCAGTATTCTATTGAAGAAATTCAAGTAAGTACACCATTTATTTATTATCAAAATAAGACTGAAGGATTGGTGTCCTAGGGGTTGGTGCCCCTAAACACAAGCTTGGTGCCTTGAGAAGATAGGGTCAGAGCCTCATCAAAGTCCAAGTTGGTGCTTGGAAATAGGTTGGTGCCTGTTTCATTAAAGGGGTTGGTGCCTTTCACTCATCTATTGTATACTATTATTAAAAAAAGGGATTGAAGTTCTGATTAATCCTTAATATAATTATTATACACCTCTTTGTTTTTAATTGTGAAGAATCTAACTGGAAATAATTAACAATTGAAAAGAAATATTGATTCACCCCCCTCTCAGTATTTCGAAAATATTGCAGAATCAAATTAAAAAGAGAAAAAGGCAACTTGAACCATCAAAATAATCTAAGACTGGAACAAGGAAAAATGCATTTGCAAGAGGGAATTAAAGATAAAAGGCAATCACTCTAGCTAATTATTATTTAACTACTGAGTGTGTGTTTTTCTTTAGCACAGACACTTATGAGTCTCATCATATGGGCCCTTAAAATTTCTAATTTAGAGATTTCCTTCTTGCACTAATATGTCTTGCACTATCGCAGTCTACTTGCACTAGTGTAGGAACAGAGATTTATGCAGAAGGTATAAATGGTGTCTTTACTAAATGCCTTTTACTTCATGCAAGGGCTTGAACTTTTCCAGGTTCAAAGCACTTAGATCCCGTGGCAAGAGACTAGTTCTTGCATCGGATCAGAGCTTCCTGCACTTAGCATTTAATTCTTAAAATGAGTGCTTAATTATTGCAAGTGCTATTATACTGTTAAATCAAATTTCACACATAAAAACTGAGTGTTTCTGATCTTAATAGAGTGCAAGAATAAAGATACAATCAATATACGTTTATCCTATTGTTAGTATGAATTCTTCGTCGAAGTGTACGAAAAAGAAGCACTTTAGCTACGCATAACTAATAGCCCTAACAACAATAGAGGCTGCCAAACATCTTCAGATCTGCGATTAGTAGTTAAAATGCTGCAACAAACAGATCTATAAATGGAAAGACATTAAGCAGTAAAGTAAAGAGTTTTCTCCATGCATCCAACAGACAAGACAAGAACACGATTTTTGGAATGAATTTTTATATTACAGGGCACCTGGGAGGAAACAAGAAGGTGTATCCAGATCTCCTCAATGGGATGGGTTCTTTGTAGTCCTCAGCACTTCAGATCTAAGCTTTCTCTCTCTTGTAGATGTAGAAAACCCAATGTAGAAGGTAGAGCTCAATGGGAGCAACAATGGCAGAAAATGAGATCGAGTGTATAGATCCAGAGTGATCTAGTATGCAACAAAAGGTGAAGAATGAAGGGGAAAACCCTCCTATTTATAACAAAATATTGGGTCATTCTAGATCTTGGTGCATGATTAAAATAATGTTAACCAAATCTAGATCCACCTCTATGGAATATTTTATTATTATTTGTTGGAGGGAAAGGGTGTTTGACTTGGGTCAAATTCCTTGATTAGTGAAAAATAAATAAATAAATGATTTATTTATCTTTTTAAGGAAGTGGTTGGGATATAATCAAATAAATAATGATTTATTTGATTAATGGTGGTTGATTTGGTCATATTTAACAAGGAATATTACTTAAATAATTATTCCTAGAAAATAATAAGATAACTATGGGTTTATCTCATTAATTTCTTTGTTTTTGGGTTAAACATGACTGGGAATAATAATTAAATTATGGTTTAATTAATTATTCCTTTTGGGGTTTCCTAATTAACAGAGTGAAAGCAGTTTTACTTGGGGTAAAACTGGTCTTACATGGTGTACTTGGGTCCATCTAATGATGAAAGGTTAGATGACCAAAAAATGGTGTAACACCTATCATAAGCATTTAATGAAAGAAAGAAGATTGTGGGAAGTAGACTAAGAAGGCTTGCTGCATCACACCAACGTGCACTGGTGCAGGTTCATTTCTCCTACTTGGACCAGGTGGGGAAAAACAATCAAATAAAATTGAAGAAAAGGATATATCACATCAACGTGCACTAGTGCAGGGTTATTTCTCCTGCTTGAACCAGGCGGAGGAAAACCAATCTGAAATCAAGTGCAGGAAAGGAAATTACAGGAAAAGAAAATTCATCTACTTCACACAACGGATCCGCTTTCACTCAGATAGGAATGCATGTGCTTAAAATTAAATCACACTTGACAACGTAAACACAAATTATAGGAAAATGGGAAATGGGGTAAACATGTTGGCTTGGCTGGGCCCTAGCCAACCAATGCATTTCCCTTTTAAATAAAAGCACTGCTCAGTACCTTAATCAATTCATCAACTCAAATACAGAAACACAATTTTTGAAACATGAGGCGGAGCTCCCTTTTATTAATTCACTAAGGCAAGTACATACATTAATACATCATCCATCCTAGATTCGGGTGATAACAAAATACAACAACCTATTACTGCCTCTCTAGCTTTGTCTCTGTTCTCTCCTCCTATCAAAACTTAGCCTTTTATTCCTATTTAAATTCTAAATTATATAGATCTTTGGACAAAGGCCAAAATAGATCATTCAACTGATTACATAACCAAACGCAGAATTTAGTTTTTCGTCCATCAAAATTAGATAGTTAGAAAAACTGGGCATAGCCAATCTCTAGCTTCCGTCCTTCGCAGATTCGGTCTCGGGTGCCTTTGGGTCAATCTTGCTGTCATGGATGAAGCTGCTCAAAACGAGGTGGTGATCAATGAGATTTGGATATGCTACAAGGATTTGTTGTGCTGGAAACGGTGCAAGATTCGATCCTGCACTAGGATCAGTGGTCACGGTAAGTACTCTAACTACCAAGTAAACATTGGAGATATCGATAACTTACAAAGAGTGATTAAAAGTAAGAAATCATGTAATAAATGATTAATTAATTCTAAGTTAAATTAAAAGTATGAAAAATAAAGTTTATATGAATTATGTCACCGTGCTTGGACTAGTGCAAGATGAGGGTGCACAAAAGAGGTAAAACAGAGGTAAATGGTTATGATTTAGGAAGGGGAAAATGGAAAAAGGAGAGAAAATTAGGAGTCTAACAATTTTCCTCTTCCAAACATCGACATGTATCGCCTATCGATAATGGAAAATGTTGAAATAAAGAGGCAAATAAGGGACATGTTGGGCAAATGAATCATAAGGCCAAGCACTTCGCCATGCATTTCACACATAGTCTTGATACCAAAGAAAGATGGGAATTGGTGCATGTGTGTAGACTTCAGAGATTTGAATAAGATTACGATAAAGAATCGTTACCCACTCCCAAGGATAGATGATTTTCTTGATCAGCTGAAAGAAGAAATTTTTTCATTAAGTTAGATTTAAGAAGTGGATATCATCAAGTAAGATTTGCAAAAAGTGACATATGGAAAACTGCATTCAAAACCAAACAAGGAATATTTGATTGGTTAGTAATGCCATTTGGTTTGTGTAATTCACCGGAAACTTTCATGCATGTTATGGATAGTGTTTTGCGTCCATTCCTTGATGACTTTGTGATTGTGTACTTAAATGACATATTGTTTTTCAGCAAAACAAGAGAAGAACATGTACTGCATGTGAATAGAGTGCTTGATGTTTTGAAGAAAGAGATATTATTTCTTAATATGTCAAAGTGTGAGTTTGGAAAGACTTCTTTGGTTTATTTACCAGCCTCTTTACCTGTCTAGCATTTACGAAAGCAATGTTTGTCTTCTTGCGATATGATCTAACAATGAACTCCTTGCTATATTTGAATAAATATTACTTGTTATCATGGCAATAGAATATCACTTTCCGATCATACAAGTAAGGACTCCCTAATACAATACCAGTTATGTCAAGCAGAACCACATCTAATTCAACTGTGTCAACGAATATTGTAGTGACCGCAAACCTCAATATACATTTATTTGAAACCTGTAAATTTGCATCCTTACAAATCCAACCCAATGGATATGGTTTTGTATGAGGTATGGTCTAAAGGTTAAGTCTCTTGACCAAATATTCAAGGATTAAGTTTTCATGTGATCTACTGTCAAACAGTGTGTCAATCTTGGTATGCTTAGATATGACCCTCACATGAAACAGTTATATTCTTTCTTCTTCATTTGGAGTGTTTATCAGACAGTTTGATGTACTGGTATTGGGTTTAGTTTCAATTTATTTTCCCTTCATGTTCTTCAATCCCATGGCTGTGATTTAGATTCATCACTTGAATCAGATCCTAAATCATGTTGAGTTGTAGCAACAATTTTCTTTTTCCCTTTGTTATTGAGTTTCTTTTGCCTCAATTCAGGATGTATTTTCCAACAATGAGTTTCATCATGGCCTTATTTTGAACAATGTTTATGAGTAACTTTTTCTCCCTCTTTCTTAACAAATGCATTCTTTTTGTTTTTACATTTTGAGGTATTTTCCTTGGCTTTACCCTTAAAAGGTTTCTTTCTACCCTCTTCAAAAATGTTCTTCCCTATAGCTCCTAGATGTGTGGCCTAAACACAAACATCATCTAGACTAGTGGCGTTAAACATGAGAATAGTATGTTTTAGGTAGCTATGTAAGCCTCCTATGTACTTTAGCAAAGTATCTTGGCTCTGCAAATCCACCCCTAATAAAACAGCTCTTCTTCTAAATTCTTGGTTGTATTGTTGCACATTTTGTCCCTTTAACTACCTAAAGTTCTTCTAGTTCATGATGGATTTCTACATATTTGCTAATGGATAAAACTTTTTTTTAATAGCAGTATTGAAATATGACCATGATAGAATAATCTTACCATGTTCCTTGACTTCCTCCTTTGTCTTGGCGTCCCACCAAATAAGTGTTGCATCTTCCATTCTCAAAGAAGCTAATTGAATTTTGGTATCATCATCTTGAAGGTTCTGTATTCTGAAATAGACCTCCAATTGCCTAATCCAATTATCAACCTTTTCTTCATTTACTTCACCATTAAACATCGGCAATTCAAACTTAAGATCAATTTTTAAAAAAGGATTTTTACCAGTGATCTTGGACTTTTGTGGTTGATGTCCTGAAGAAAAAGTAGAGGATGATGATGATGAAGATGAGGGTGAAGATGGTGGCTCTACATTGCCTCCATTTCCTCCATTACCCTTCTTTGACTTTTCTTCATCATGTTGACCTCCTGAATATCCTTGTCCTTGTGAAGTTTAGATCCTTCTCCTTCCAATCTCTCATTTCTTTCTTGATAAAGAATTCTAACCATCTCATTCATGTAAAGAAATGCTTTCCTAAGCACTCTTTCTTCCTCCTTAGGGTCAATTTTTTCATGGATTTATGATTCCTCATGAGGCATGCTTAATGAAGTTTCTACTTCTTTAAGAGGTAAAATAGGTGGTGGAGATTGTGGTAATCTTTCTCTCCTTTTATTTGGCTCTTTTAGATACCCTTCTGCTTCCACCAATTTCCCTTCTCCTCTTTTGAGCTTGAGCCTTGAAGGCATCTAAAACTTGAAAACAGTTAAATAATTCTTTGCACTAAAAAAAACCAAAGAATAAAATCTAACTTTGATACCAACCTGATCTAAAATGAATGTATTAGTTTTGTTGTGCTAAGTGTCTTTCAGTTTATAAAACGTGTGCATAATCGGTGCATTAGTTTTCATAAGGATTGAGGTATTTTTCCATGAAATGTAGATTATTTTTAGTGAATTAGAAGCATAAAACAAACTTAAATAACATTGAACAATAGTGTAAAATAGAGAAATAATTCACCACATGAAATTTACACAACATGCATGATGAAGCAATCTACCCCTCCTGGGCTACATCTACTGGTCTAACTCCCAATGGCTTGTCCATCTTTCATTATGCTCAAAATTTTTATATTACATGTAGTTATAGTTCTCTAATGGTTTTTTTCTCTACACCACTAGCTTCAGAATGCTCCAATTAGTCAAAAATGACTCTTCATTCACTTAGAATAGTCGAAAATTGGGCCTCCTACACTTTTGCCCAGTTTCACCTGGGAAAGCTCCACTAAAAGTGGAGAACTCCACTTAGCTAGAGTTAAAAAAGCCATTTCTGCCAATTAAGGTGTGTTGGCTAAACTTCCCACTGTTGAAACTTTTGCATTAAATGTTTGCGGTTTGGGGTGGCCACATACGCATCCCCCAAACCCGCGATTATCATTACAGTTGGGTGGAACTCAAGGCGGAGACTGTGGTAATAACTAATTTGAACCATGGTAAGTGCCATGGGTTTATCACTGACCGTGTGGAGTTTGTTACAGTTAACAGTTGCAACATCACCATATGACGTGGGGACTGTTGGTGGGTTGGGACCGTTGGCGATTCCCAACCCCCCATACACCATTTCATTAAACCATAATTATAACCCGTGCCCTTAGGGGTTAAGAAACAACTGTGTAGTGCAGACGGTAAAGCATATGCATGCCCGACGGTAGGTCTCGAGGTCGAGCCTTGCAGATCCACACAAAATTTTACACTATGGTTTCTGGGCAACGTGGCAGCCTCAGAGCTGGCCACGTGGCACCTTTTGATTGGCCCTTCAAACCTCGTACAACCAATAAAATTGCAACACTTGTCAACCAGTCATTAGTTTGGTGGAAAGGATATTCTGAGGAATATTGCTTTTTGCTGACTATACATCCACCCACTTTGTTGATTGTGCATCCCAGTCAAACCTGTTCAAACTATCGAAAATTTACGTGTTTGGAATTTTGATCAGAACGCGATATATTCCTCATACGACATCAGTTTTTCGAACTGTTCATGGCACCGAAATTAGGAAGACGAGATCTAAGAAACCATCTCGGTTTCAACCCAATCCTATAAAATTTTAATTTTGAGAAAAATTTATGAACTCCTAATCACCTGATACCTCCATTTCATCTCTGCCCCCACTTTAGGCTATTATAAACTGCAAAAAACCTTTTAACATTTTCCTTGCCTTTTCGCATCGGCACATCACAACAATCCTAGCCACATTCCATTTTCCACTTCATAACTCGGCCGATGATATATAGTTGGACCCTTTCCACCACGTCACCTACTACTTAAATCACATTTTCGCAGCTTCGCATTTTCCTTACCTTCTCACATTCCCGATTGTCGCTTCTAAACTCCCGATTGCGATAACAAGTGGGAAGCAATCACATATCGCAGTTCGCAAGTTCAAAATTATAAGCACTAAGTAATATGTTAAAAATGCCGAAATGTGATTTGCGATATGGGTGGGACCCAATCACATATCGCATTTTGCAAGTTCAAAAGGATAAGCGCTAAAGAAATATGTTATAAAGGTCAAAGTGCGAAGTGCAATATTGAAGTGGATACGATGTAATTCAAAGTTGAAATCTAAAGTAATTGAAGTCCGGTTGTGTCGAACCAAATCCCATATCGCACTTCGCAAGTTCAGGAGTATAAGCACTAAATAAATATGTTATAAACGCTGAAGTGCGAAGTGCGATATTGAAGTGGATGCGATGGAATTCAAAGCTGAAATATGAAGGAATTGATGTCTGGTTGTGTGGGACTAAATCACATATCGTAGTTCGCAAGTTCAGGAGCATAAGCTCTAAATAAATATGTTATAAATTTCGATGTGTAAATTTCTATATTGAAGTGGATGCGATGTAGTTCAAAGCTAAAGCCTAAAGGATTTCAAATCTGGGTGCACGAGTTTTTTATGATGTTTTATGAAGAAATGGGCTAAACATGACAGAAGGACTTGGGTAGAATAAGGCCCGACAAAGAGTACGAGAAAAAGAAGTCGAGTTGGAAAAAGGGCTTTCATACAGAACTATGATGATATAATAGCAGGAACAGAAAAAGGCAGTAAAACACATTAGCACAGCCACTGATCGATGAAAAGTTACCAGCACCGCACCAGATTTAGTTATCCAACGTCAGTTTTTCGAAAATTAGTGCCAGATGTTAGAGCCATTGATCATTGCCTCTTCATGACCTCCTTAGCCACCTTCAAGCCTACTTTTGGATTCACAAAGATCTTCCTAAGTTTTTGGATTCATGAAGAGTTTCTGATGTTAATTCCACAGTCGGTGTTTGTGAGAGATTTTTTGTTTGGGCCTTGCATGGACACACGTGTCTAGTTTTAGTTTAATTGTAATGAATGAATATTCCCGAAGTAGATTAGGGCAACCGACAAAATTTGCAGCTAAATAATCCATGTATTTCCATTATCCAGGGTTGGACCTTGTTAGTCTCTGCATTATAAGAACTGTTGGAGCAATGTAATTTTTTGGAAGCTGGAGCATCAATAGCAAGAAACGATTTATAGGATACTTCAGTTGTGTTGGCTGGTGATGTGATTATTTTATCTACATTAAATGTTTCCATTGTCTTTATCACTACGTATCATCTTAAGCTGATTGTAGAACTAAAATTTTAGATTGAGATTTGTTGTTGGGGCACCTTAATTTTGTCTATGATTACAATATAAATCTTTTCTTCATGAAGTCTGGTTAAGGAATTATTAATTGTTTTTTAATCACTGCTGCAATTTCAATGCTTCTTTCACCTTGTTATCACAAAATTGCACCTGATTGGCTTCTAACAAGACAAATTTGTGTAACTATTTCAAACCAACTTGTGACTGAGGCTTAGCCTCTTCAGTATGAGAGGGATCTCTCAAAGGGTTAATGATTTTTTATAAAGATAGATTTAGATGGCTAACTCTACTTAGGAAAAAACTTTCTTGTGATGTGTATAGGTTTAAAATAATATTAGTTTTCAAACATTGGGCTTATGGAGTCAATAATTCAATAATTAAGTAGTAAGTTCACTTGACATGGAAGCCGAGGCAGGTAAGAGTTTTTAGTAGAAGTACACACACATGAAACAGGAAATAACACAGTCAATTCATCTATAAAGGAAGTCAGAGCATTACACGAATGAATTCTGAGTATTAAAGATGAAAACCACTACAAATGTTACACATAAAAGATATAGATAAGATAGGCACTAAAAGCTCAATCAAAATCTCAGGTTGGTCAAGAAACAAGTCTTTGTATTTCTGAAAACAGTCAATTACATAAAGCTGCAGTTTTGCCAAAAAGTCTCCAACCCTTTACAAATTCGACTCTCTGCCCTTTAATAAACTTGTTACATGATGAGATGATCTGCCTCCTGGCTAGATTTATCTAACTTTCCCTAATGACACCTTTCATAACAACAAAAAGTCTATTTTAATGAGAACATGAAAACTATTCTACTTGACAGTCCTTTTCCTAATAGGACTCAAACTATTCATTATTACATTAACAACCTTTTCTCCTAAAAATAGTTACATCTTTGACAATTTATTCCTTCACATGTTCGAATAGGGTGTGATGGCACTCATCACTACATTACATCTTAATTGACCTCCTCTTAAACTGGAAACCAACCCTATTTTTAAGGAAACTGGTTCTTATCTTCAACGAGGGGTTTGGTTGATGAGTTGGCTTCATCATGTGGTCTTTAAGTCTTGGATGGATTTTGGCAAGATCCCTTGAACCTTTGAAAGTATCCAGCTATCCAAAAGTTCACAAAAGCCTACTCATATAGCTTCAAAATAGTACACTACGAAAGTATGACCATTTCGTAGCGTTACAAAAATGCATGTTGCCATCAATTTTTCTGATTTTTTTCTCCTGCATGATGTTCATTATGCCTTAATGAATCTTCCATACCCCTTTCCCCCCTGGGAAGCTCCCAAAATTGGTTCAAAATGAAAAAAAGGAAAGCTACATTAGTTTCGTATCATTTTCCTGTTCTTGAAGCCCAGGAACGCTATGAAATTGCTAAAAACAGTGAAAATTCCAGATTTCTGTGTAACGTAAAAAATAAACTTTCCAAGTGTAAAAAATTAGTTTATAACATGCCACTGACCTTTAAAATCATAAATCAGCTTAAATTATGAATCTTGAGGCATTTCTTCCTCATTGATGATGAGTTGAGCAATTGGCTCCTCAACTACTGTCATTTTAAGGCCCTTTTTCTCTAACACCTCATGGATTAGTTCAAGCTATTCCTGGAGGTCTTTAACCTATTCCTTCAACTTTATGTTTTCATATTTCAAATTTAATTCATTTTCCTGACATGTTTCACTTCTTTCCTCAATGGCATGGTCCATTTGATAAATTTTTGTGTGTTATATAGGGTCTTGGAAACACTGTCAACCTACTCTTCCCAAATCTCTTTCATATTTTTAAAATAAACCTTCTCGACATTGTGTTTCCTTGCTTCTTTCTTCATAATAGGAATCTCATGGTTGGCCAACTTCAACTGTTCTTCAAGGAGTCAAACTCTATTTTTTCCATTACTTTCTCCTTTCCTTTCTTTGGTTTGCTAATTGATTCTTTCTCTGCAGGTGACAAAAGATCATTGATGTCTTGTGGCGGCTTGATTGTGTCAGTAGGTGGATGAAATTCTTTGTTACTATCCATTTTTTTTTTAGCATGCCTTGTCATGGGCTTTCTTTCCTGGAAGTGAAAGCCTGCATCTTCTCCTTCAAATTCTAGTTTCTTTGGAGATTTGGCTTTCTTCAATTTCTGTCCTCCTTCCTCTATATCTTCAGCCTTGACTATAGGAGTATATTATATGTTAATGGCATGTAATATGTCTTCTATATTTCCTTTAGCTATTTCTCTGTCTTCTACAACCACTGTATTATCTTCTAAAGCCACTTTTTGACTCCTTGTCATTCTTTTGGTTCCTTGTTTACTCACAGCTTGTTCAGGTTTTACCATTTTTTATTTATGTTTTGTAGGTGGGAAATTAGGTGTATAAAAACTCTGCAAATGCTCTGTTTCCATCATGACTGGTTCATTTGGTTCAAATCTTGCTGGTTCAATTGGTTCTTCTACTAAGGGTGATGGAATTTTCCTAGGTTTAGGAGTTCTTGAAGGTGCAAGAGCATCCAACTCAAAACCACTAACAAACAAAATTGAAGACCAGTCTCTGCCTAGTCTTTGGAGCTCATCTAAAACCAGTAATTTAATTAAACCATGATGAAACAATGAAGTTTCACTTCCTTCAGATTTTTCTTGTACCTTATCTGTCATTTTTGTTAGACTTATGTGTAAATAGAAATGCAGATCAAGAGATATCTTACTAGAAAAGTGTCGGAGGAGCTTGAAATGGTAAGAGTAGACCTTATGATATCTTCCTTCACAAGTAAAATACTTTTGGATGACGAGAAACAATTTTGAGTAGTTATCCTTCATGCAGGCCCTTGGAATGGCATTAGTAAGGTCCATTTCAATGTTTTCAAGCTTCATAAACTCTTTGCACTGATACATGTTGAACTTGAACCCTATGAACCATTTCTCTTGTCCCCTTGGAATCCTTGTTGCTGCTGCAATGACCTCTAGTGTAATGGAAATTTTAAGCATTCCCACTTTGGTATTTGTTCCAAAATTGTAAAGAAAATCCTTTGGAAACCTATACATGGTAGCCTTGTAATATTTCACAAAACTGTAAGCATCCTATTCTTCCGAATACTTCTACATTTGTTGGGTCTTCATTGATCAGATTCATATCTGCTGGTTCATATCTTAGACATTGGCCACCCTTATTTTTCCTTCTTTTTTCTGCCATGGTTTATTTAATGCCTTCTCAGCCTCGCTTGATAGTTCTCAGCCTCGCTTGATCAATGATCCTTGTAAAACTTTGAAAACACCAGCCACGGCTTTGGCTCAATGCAATAGCTCTCTAGAGCTCAATATCATGCGAAGAAGGAAAGAAGAATGAGAAATGACCGAATTATGAAATATTTTGAAGTTTGTTGTCCATTCATACCACAATGATGACTCATAGATACCTAAAATGGTGATGATGACTTCAGACCTGACCATGTACCTTGATCTTATCCCTCAATGACTCTAATGGTATCTAACTTATGCTTTCCCAATGATTTTTTGACACCTAACAGCTAACTTGACATGACGGATAGGAAACCACACTTTCGTAGCATGTTTAATGTAAGTCTGGGTGTTTTCACTACAAAAGTATCAGCAATTTCATAGAAAAAAGTGTGTTTTCTCAGTGTATTTCGCCATGAAACTATGGTTTCTAGGTTAAAACCACCATTTCGATACAAAAACCTTGGGAATTGAAAACTATCAGCAAATTATGACTAATGTGACATGAAGGGATTTGAAAGTGAGTGGGTGTAGACCTTAGGGTAAGCTTAAATAAGAAAAATTTAAAATTTTCCTTAACCAAGTAATTTAAAAAAAAAATGAATCCTACAACCCTACCTTTGACACATGAACCTATATGAATTTGTCAAATGATGCTACATTTTTTGGTGATAACACACCTCACAATCCCTGTTGCTTTAAAGATCCAACACAGACAGTTAGCTTGCCCTGTGATGCTTTTTAACTTTTGATGCAACAAAACCGACCCCTGTTTGACTCCATAACCCAATGGATTAGCTTTTGCATACCTGCTTATCCAACCAAAAAAATCAATCAAAACAACCAATTATCACGATCATTGTAACTAGCCTAATATCAAAATTCATAATATTAGGGAAAAATTAAACCATAAATAGAGAGAGCCCTCTCTGAGTCTAGGAAGGCTAGGTCTTGGATTCCAAAGTGGTTTTATGTTGTCCTCTATCGTTTATTCTTGCCAATCTTATAAATTATAGGGCCCCAACATAATGGTGACCATACTGGGGAACTTATTGAAAAAAACTTGACATTTCATCAGATCTTAGAAACCCCAGTCAAAAAAATGTATGATTCAAGTATTTTTCAAGATTGGTATATGGTTGTTGATGGTGGAAAGAGAGCCAGACACAAGAAGGTTGAAATCATCTACCTGGCGACCCCAATCAAGATCAGTTCCTTTCAAAGACTCCACTAGAGGGAGAACATGAAGCATGATAAGGAAATCTGGAAAATTCAGATATTCAAGCGCAAATTTTGTTCAAGAGATTTTTGGTTTTATCTGTAATTATGTTTTATATTACTCTAAGCCTGATCAAGAGTACACTGTTGAATTTTACATTTATCATTTTCAAATTGATGGGCCTCAAGCAGTTAAACCCCAAATTGTAGATCATGTACATACTTATACACTTGTGCACATCCCCGATACACCTGTGGAAAACCCAGTGAAACATGAGCCTCGTGCTTCATCTCCTACTCTTGATAAACCCCCAAATGGTTATAAGCCTCCTGCTTTACCTCCTATACCTGCAAAATTCCCAGACATTTACAAGCCTTAGGTTTTGCCTCATATCCTCCATAACCTCCCTCCAAATTATAGCAATAATCTACCCATATTTGATGGAGAAAATTCAAAGAAAACTATTGAAAAACACATTCAAAATCTTGAGGAATTTCTTGACCTATTTGAGGTGAAAGAAGATGATGTGTGTATCTAGATGTTTCCCTATCATTGCAAGGTAAAGTTAAAAATTAGTTTAAGAATATTCCAGCTGCAAGAATTAGCAATTTTCATCAATTCACGAAAGTGGGAAATGTTTTTCTCATCATAGACGAGTACAATCATTTAAAAATATAACCAGGGAAGACAGTACAACATATTTCAGCCAGGTTCAATAAGGTATACCATTCAATGCCTGCTAAGATAAAGCCACCCTTAGGATTAGATCTCTTACACTACCCAGATTCATTTGATCCAAAAATGCAATTCCAGTTAAGAGAAAGGGACCCTACAACCCTTGAAGAAATGCAAAATTTTTCAGTTGATGTGGAAGCGAACCTGTTGAACAGAGAGGCAAAGTTGAAAGAAATGAAGATGGACAAAATAGAAAAAGAGAAATTGATATCTTCAGAGATAAAACTAGATATCTTGAAAAAACAGTCAATGAAATGATGCATAAGATTAGAAGGAAAGAGGAACTTGCTATTAAAATACCTCATGTTCCATTAGTTCCAGAAAATAAAATGATCAACGTACCAAAGAAATTTGGAGCTCATCCTTGGTATCCTGAAATAGAAAATGATTATTTCATGTACTCAATTCACAACATGGCCAAAGATGAAGTTCAAAATCAGAGGGAGGCAAGAAAATCTCCAGCAATAACGTACATGCTAGATGACCTTGCATACAAAGATAATCTTCTCAAATATGATTGTCAAGAGGAAGATTATATGGTAGAGAGAGAGGTTGACTGTTTAAAGAGACCACCATTATCTTCATGGGAAGAAGAGGCCCAATTACCACAATGAAAAAATAGCAATCAAACTCTACATGTTGAGAAATATTTTAAAGAGGAAAATGTAGAAAGTTTTCAAGTAAGTGAAAAATTCCTTCCTCTATATTTTGCCTCACTTCTGAGAGAAGATTATAAACAAATTGTCAACAGTAGGATTGGATAACTCTCTCATCAATCAGATGAGGAGATCATGGATGATAAAGAATTTGTTTTTGATTAAGGGGTTCAGCCCTAGTTGAGTACTTTTGAATGTCAAGTATCAAATGAGGCCACAAAATCTGAAATAGATGATGAATTGATCAAGTTTGATTATATACATTTATGTTTTAATTCATTTCAGATTCTGAAATGGAGTATTGGTCACATTCTAGTTGATAATCACAGGAAAAAACATGAAATATCAGTTGAACCAATGCTACAACCATCTAATGCAATACATGACCCAATAGCTGATGTGATGTATGATTTGTGTTTTCAAAGGAAACCTTTAGGTAGTTGTAATAATTTAAAAATCTTCTATGATATGGATATGATCAGACATTCAGCTTCATTATTGTGCTCAACTGAAGTATCGTTTCAAATCTCATCAGGAAAGTTGTCGCCATGTCACGAAGCACATGTAGAAATTTAATACAAAATATGTATTTCCTAGATTCTCCTAATCTAACAATAATATGCTATTGTTAAATACATAATCGCTTCTACAAAATCTTTGCAGAATTTGAACAACAATCTCCAATCACAATATCATGAAGAATGATCAATCACACATAACATAGATAATTTTACTGGGAAAGCATAATGCTAAAACACCCACTATCATATATTATGTATATATCATGTATCATGAAAAAATTACATACAAATATCTCATCCAAGATCTCTCAGTACATCATACAATTATCTCACATTGTAATGCAAAAATTGGAAAATTCCTTAGCCATTTTACTACCTCCAGAAAACCTGCCTCTATTATTGTGCTCAACTGAAGTATCATATCAAATCTCATCAGGAAATTTTTCGCCATGTCACGAAGCACATGTATAAATTTAATACAAAATATGTATTTCCTAGATTCTCCTGATCTAACAATAATATGCTATTGTTAAATACATAATCGCTTCTACAAAATCTTTGCAGAATTTGAACAACAATCTCCAATCACAATATCATGAAGAATGATCAATCACACATAACATAGATAATTTTACTGGGAAAGCATAATGCTAAAACCCCCACTATCATATATTATGTATATATCATGTATCATGAAACAATTACATACAAATATCTCATCCAAGAGCTCTTAGTACATCATACAATTATCTCACATTGTAATGCAAAAATTGGCAAATTCTTTAGCCATTTTACTACCTCCAGAAAACCTGCCTCTACTGCGCAATCCCTGTTGATAGCAGTCCCTTAAATAATGGAATCTTTCTTGCCTTGACTACGCAATCCTCATGGAAACATTCAATGTGTGTGTGGTCACATGTGTGCAACCACTAATGTCACAACTGATAGTCAATATGTGCCTTTCACCTACATCTCAACTAGGTCTCCACTGAATCTAACATGCATGTAGTTAATAGTAGTAAATCTCCAGTTGCGTTTGAGGCCAATGAATGAAAATTAATTAATAATTAATTCACTTTATATCTCACTAGTGTGTCTTCAGTTAAAACTAGCACTTGAGTTTAACTCACTTAATTGAGTTAAACTACTTTACAACTTTCATAACCGCACTTCCAACTCTGTTACAACTTCGAATCACTCAGTTACAACTAAGTCCACTTGCATGTCCCACCAACCAACCTCTTAACTCGAAATTCCTATAGCTAACTGATTTTCCACTTCAATTAACTATTTCCAAGTGCTCATTAAGAATAGATTATTGTTTATTGCCCAACTATTATTAAGGGATAATAATAGCTGACATGCATCTAAAAATATACATGAAATCTATAAATAGAACTTTCACATACATATATAAATAGACCTCATCTATAAATAGAATTTTATCATGCATCTATAAATAGAAATCCACCTAAAAATAGCCTGAGGCTCCATCCTGGTGTAGGTGCTTAATTTTCACTAGGATCTTTCTTTTTGAATATCAACAACGCATGAGGATGTAAATAACATGAAGGCAACCTCAAATCATGGAAAGAAAAATTTTCATGAAGAAACCATTCCTTTCCTTCATTTTAGTTATTCTTCAGGTCTACCAAGCTCCATTGTAATATCCCTCTTGGACTGAATAGCCCTTAAGAGTGATACCCAATGGGGAATTCAACACCATGAAATATAACAAAGTTTCTCCAAGGGACAACACTGTAGTTGTAGGTGACTACATGACCCAATGTCTGATAGTGGAAAGATAGCCCAGAATACTCCTCTCAGATCCCTTCATCAAGCTCAACAAGAAAGAGTGTGGAATTATCGCATGAGAATATGTTGCACTAAACAGTGCATCAAACCCAGCTAAAAAACTGAAGTATGCAAGAAGTCATAAGACTCAAACATAAACAATATTCTAAATAACTGGATTCAATTTATTCTTGGTGAGCCTTCTCATCCTTGGCCCCACTCATTCATGAGGTTACTTCCTTGCAAACATTCCTCCTCCAAAGTTGCGCTATTCGTACTAGCTCTATCTTCTCTTTTGGTAGCGTTGTTGATTTGGTCAACATGGATCTAATCCACATGAATTTCCCCCTTTCACACCCAAGGTGACTTTATTTTACCTACTTAAACTAATCCTCCTTCACATTGGAAGTGTTTTATTCATACCAAAGAGATTTAAGGGTATCCCTACCCATTTTATTCTTCTAGACTGAAAAATAGAGCAACATATAATATTCCAACTAGCAATAAGCTAATTGGGAATAATACAGTCGTCCCCTCCCAAAATTATCTTTTCCTCAAGCAACAGTAAAGAAGGATGCTGAAAAATCTTCTCTCCTTCCCAAGTGGCATCCTCATCAGGAAGATTCCTCCATCGAATCAGATATTCTTTAATCACCCTACTCCTTAGTTGCCTCTCCCAAGTATCCAATATTGCCTCTGGTTGTATAACTAGATGGCCTTCATCATCAATATGTGGGAGATCCATGTTGGAAAACACATGTTGTCCAATGTCCTTCTCGACGCATGAGACATGAAAAATGCTATGGATATTTCTCCCCTTAGGAAGTTCCAACTCATATGCTACTTCCCCAACATGACAAACCACCCTGTATGGCCCATAAAATCGATGTTTGAGCTTCTCAGCCCCCTTCTCCTTAATTTTAGATTGTCTATAAGGCTGAAGACGAAGATAGACCAAGTCATCTACCTCAAACTGTCTTTCCATCCGACCACAGTCTGCATATATCTTCTACTGGTTTTGTGTTGTAGCAATGTTGTCCTTGAGGGCCTAGAGTATATCCTAACTCTCTTGAATCCACTCCTTTTCTCTACAAACCTTGCTTGCCTCAAACATAACATCAGAAAATGACAGTGCATCATACCCATAAAGAGCTCAAAATGGGGTCATGCCAATGGAAATATGGAAAGTTGTGTTGTAACAATACTCCCCCAAATGGAAGCAACACAACCATGCTCTCTGTTGGCCTGAAGCATAGTTCCTCAAGTAGCCTTCCAACCACTTGTTCACTATTTCAGTCTATCCATCTGTCTGTGGGTGATAGCCGGTACTTGGTGTCAATTCAGTACCCACTAACTGGAAAATTTCTTGCCAAAAGCCACCCATGAAGCGGCTACCCCGACCACTAACTATGGTCTTTGGAAGACCATGAAGTCTAAACACATCCCTGAAGAAAAGCTCAGCTACCTGTGAGGAAATTTATTGTGCAGAAATAGAAAAGAAATGTGAATACTTTGTTAGTCAATCAAAAACTACAAAGATACAATCCTAAAAAAAACTGTAGGTAGACCAATGATGAAGTACATGGAAATGCTCTCCCATTTCCCATCTGGAATAGGAAGTGGCTGCAATAACCCTGCAGGATGGTTGTGTTCTCCTTTGTTTTTTTGGAAAACTACGCACTCCTTGATGTGTTGGCGTACATCCTCTTTGAGACCCTTCCATGATAATCTCTCTTGTACGGCCTGATAAACCTTGGTGAATCCTGCACGCCCTGCAAGTGGGGAATCATGTGATTCTTGAAAAACCTTCTCCTTGAGCTTAGAATTTCTAGTCAAGAAGACCCGATCTCGGTAATCGATGACCTCATTCATCACTCTATACCTATCATCAGTTACTACTCCATCTAGGATCTCATATGAAAAGTTGTCTTTGGATTATTCCACCAACAATTGAGCTTTCCAATTTGCATCTATGCCCCTTAAGGATAGTGCTATTGGCCTCCTAGATAGAGCATCTACCACAACATTAACTTTCCCTTTGACATACTCTATATCAAATTCATATGCTTTGATTTTACTTACCCATTTTTGCTGCCTCTCTCGCAGCTTCTTCTGCTCAAGAAACAACCGGAGACTATTATGATCAGTCTTCACTCAGAATTGATTCCCCACCAAATATTTCTGAAATTTGGCCAAAGCATGCATAATAGCCAACATCTCTTTATCATATATGGGGTATAGACTCTAATGTTGCAGCAATTTCCAACTCTCAAAAGCTATAGGGTGTCCCCCTTGCATCAAAATTGCCCCAATTCCTTCCCCTGATGCATCACATTCCAGCACAAAGGGTTGAGTAAAATATGGTAGGACCAATACCGGGTAGCTACTCATTACCTCCTTGAGCTTATCAAAAGCTCTTTGCGCTGTAGGTGTCCAACTGAAGGCTCCCTTCTTGGTTATATATGTGAGTGGTGTTGCTAGTTGAGAGAATACCTTTACAAACTTCCCGTAATAGGGGCATATGCCTACAAACCCCCAAAGTTCTATGACATTCTTTGGTTTAGGCCATTCTCTAATAGCAGGGATATTTTCTTCATGGACTCTTACCCCATCCACTCCAATGATGTGGCCTAAGTAAACTATCTCTATGATCCCAAACTCACATTTGGAGAGCTTAGCATAGAATTTTTTCTCCTTAAGAATAAGTAATGCTGCCTCAATATGATGTAAATGTTCATCCCATGTGTGGCTATAAATAATAATGTCATCAAAAAGACCAATACAAACTTCCTCAAATGACCACGGCAGATGTGGTCCATGAAATATTGGAATGTTGCTAGAGCATTGGTTAGCCCAAAAGGCCTTACCAAGAACTCAAAATGCCAAGAGTGACACCTGAATGTTGTCTTGGGGATGTCTTGATCCCTCACCCTGATTTGATGATATCTAGATCTCAAATCAATCTTGGAGAAATATTTGGACCCTCTTAGTTCATCGATAAATTCATCGATCCTGGGAATTGGGTATCGATTTTTCATGGTATTATTGTTCAATGCTCTATAATCAATACACATCCTCAATGTTCCATCCTTATTCTTCACCAAGACCAGTGAAGAGGAAAAAGGACTAGTACTAGGCTGGATGTGTCCCAAAGCCAAAAGCTCTTGAATGGAATTTTCAATCTCATCCCTATAAGCTTTGGGGTGCCTATAAGGTGTGGTAATCACTACTTGGATTCCTTGCTCCAACTCAATAGTATGTTCAAATCCTCGGTCATGGGGTCTCCCAGGTGGGATATCTCCAAACACTATAGAATATCTGTCCAAAATAGATTGTACATCTGGATGTACTGAGGAATCCTTGCTCCTATCTTTTGACAAATGAAGTTATACTACCCACTCTATGTCTCCTCTATGTAAATATGGTTCCATCCTGTGGGCTGAGACAATCTGAGGTGGATAGGTGTGCATGCCTTTTATTTTCTGATGTTTACCATTCCCCTTTTTTTTCCATTCCTTCTCCAAGGTTTCCCAATCAATGGTAACCTTACCTAAGGTGATTAACCACTGGAAACCCAATATAACGTTGGTGTATGGAATATCAACCACAAATAAATGGTCTGTCAATGTGTAGGTTCCCATGGTGATGGTCAATGCTAGAAAATATTTGGCACACTGCATGGTTCTAGCTCCTGGAACCAAAACTGAGAAACCCTCAAATTTTTCTATGTGAATTCCCCTCCTTTCTACCAACTTTGTATCAATGAAGTTATGAGTATCTCCACTGTCTACCAAAACTGATACTCTTTGTCCCATAATAGTGCCTCTAAATCTCAATGCTAGATACCTGGGAACTCCTCTTAATGCTACAAGATCCCCTCCCATTGGAGCAAAGGCCTTTACTGCATCCTCTATGGGAGGTATAGCGCTGGTCTTCTCCTCCTCTTCAGAAATATCTCAATGCAATGTGCTTTCCCTACAGCATGGTGGTGGTTTGGCACCTATGGCTCTTGATAGGTGGAACAAAGTTTCTTCTTCCTTAGACTCTTCTGACCATTGTCAAGAGTTGTTCTCCCTTTATTCTCCTTTGGGCATGAAGAAGTCTCTTGCTGAAAGGGTGCTTTAGTTTTGGGCAAGGCATGTTATAAATCCCTAGCCTTCTCCATAGCTTATTGGAGTGTAGTAGGTCTAGTGGATTTCACCAACCCATGCAATGGTTCACCCATCCCATCAATAAACAAGCATATCCTCTGGTTCATAGTGAAGTTATATACCATCATTGAAAGCTTCAGAAACTCAGAAATATAAATTTCTAGATCTCCCATTTGCTTGAACTTGGTTAGCTCAAAAAAGTGAGCCTCTAGATCCCTAGGATCAAATATCTCCACAAACCTCCTGGTAAAATATGAATATGAAGTGATATGAGCATGCCCAAGTGTATATAACCCATGGAACCACCATTCATGAGCTTCACCTTCTAGGTGGAGCGCTTCTATTTTAATAGCCTCCATTTCAAAAACTCTATTGAGTTGGAAATAAGTATCCAACTTCTCTACCCAAGCCTTGGCTGTGCACTTTGGTGATCCATTATAAGAGGGAAAAAGGAACTTTCCAAAGCTGTACTATAGATCTAAGCTCTGCATAAACCAACCCCTATTATGGTGATGAAAATATCTCCTTCCATCCTTGATTCGACAGAACTCTTGAAAGCTCAAATGTTCTTTGAATCATTGGGATTGAGCTTCATATTCCAAAATGTAATCAACAAGGGTTCTTCCCTTAAGGGCCTTCCTTCCTCACCCTCCATAGATAGGAATGTTTCCATAGTGGAGCATTCTGAAGAAGGTTGTGCTGTTGTTTGTTCCCACAAATGTGATGTGCTAGAGCTTTCTCCATGGTGAAACCCTCTAGAGGATTCCTTGTGCCTCATCTCCTTGATATGTTTGGAAATTTCTTGCATAGTCTAAAGAAGAAGCTTTGGGATCTCTTTCTCTTCCATGGCTGTAGATATATTGACCCCACAAGCTGAGCCAAGATCAGAGCTCTGTTACCAGTGTAATATCCCTTTTTAGGAAAATCAGCAATATTAACACCAAAAATGAATTTTTCAGAAAATTACGCTATAATAGTGAGTAAAAGTACTTGGATCCATTATATTATGTATTATAGCCCTCAAATACAGAAGGGGATCAGAAAAAACTCATTCTAGCTATGTTAAACAAGTCTCCCAAGCCCAACATAGGCTAAAAACACCCAAACTCCATGACTTTAATAACACAAAATTTCTGAAGCATAAGACAACAAAATTTCATGAGGGTTTATACTATAGAAAAATGGAAATCAATGTATCAGATGATATATTACTCAAAGAGCTGAGAAAATGGAGATATAGTTTCTTTTATACAATCTTGAGATAACTCGGTAAGTGTTTTTTGAAAGCATGAAGTACAAAAAGTAGATGTACAGATACATGACTGAAAATTACATTGTATGACTATAGCTCTGCATACATATGCCTGGAAAATACAAGAAATGGCTGAAAGCACTCCTTTCTAACTTTCCGGGAGAAAGATTGACCCTTTCCCTAGGAAACTAGCTCACAAACAGGGGTTTTAACCCTACCACTACAACACCATGAAAGATAACGCAGTTTTTCCAAAGGACTGCGCTGTAGCTGTAGCTGAATGCTTGAACCAATGTCTGATAGTGGAAATATAGTCTAGAATACTCCTCTTAGATCCATTCACCAAGCTCTCCAAGAAAGAGTGTGGAATTCCTGCATAAAAATACCTTGCACTAAACAGTGCAACAAACCCAGCTAAACAACTGAAGTATGCAAGAAGTCATAAGACTCAATCATAAAAAATATTATGAATGCCTCTCATGGCTTCCATCCATATCCTTTTATTCTTGGTGAGCCTTCTCATCCTTGGCCCCACTCATTCATGAGGTTACTTCCTTGCAAAGATTCCTCCTCCAAAACTACGTTGTTCCAACTAGCTCCATATTCTCTTTTGGCAGCGCTGTTGATTTGGTCAACATGGATCTAGTCCACATGCATTTCCCCCTTTCACACCCAAGGTGAATTTATGTTTCCTACCTAAACTGATCCTCCTTCACATTGGAAGTGTTTTATTCCTACTAAAGAGATTTAAGGGTCTCCCTACCCCTTTTATTCTTCTAGACTGAAAAATAAAGCAACATATAATATTCCAACTAGCAATAAGCTAATTGGGAATATTACATCCATGTAAAGAAGATAATGCTGTGAATATTTATCGAACACCATTAACATCTTTGTTTCTAAATATGGGGAAAGGTGGTAAAAGAACAGAGTTATTAAGGTAGTTGCTTGACTGGGTACACTGGCATTATTGTATCATTTAGAAGGGCAGAAATTTCAGTAGATTAGGGTAGGTAGGGGTGAAAATAAGCTCAATACTTTGAGCATATTTATAATTTTAGTTTTAGATTGCTTTTTAGTTTTCATATCAATGTGCTTCAGACTTTAGTTTTAGCACAGTTTTGGTTTCAGCATTCAAATTTTCAAAGTGTAGCGGTGATTTCTATCAGATAGTTTGCAATTCATATTTCAATTGTAGTTTCAGTTCATAATTCAGTATGCAAATAAGCTGGTTGGGCAAGCATGTGGTCTATTTTTATCAGTCAAAATTAGAAGGAATAATTAGCTAGTTTCCTATGACTGAGTTTCCTGATAGATCAAGATACAAGTTGCGGGATCTTCCCAATGGATAAGGCACTGATATATGAATCCAGAGATATGAGATTCTTGACACCTCCTCTAGAGCTACCATCCCTAGCTGTAGCCACTATTAGAGTCTTGTAATTTACAGTATCACAAGGTGACTGATTATTTCTGTTCAGATTGTTTATATTGAGAATAACATTCCATGACTGTCATTTATTTCCAAGAAGATACTTCTGGCACCAAATATGGCAAAGGATGGTTGCATTCACTTCATTTACAATATAGTCCAAACTAAGCCCAAATGCATTGGGTAGCACTATCCATCTCATAAAACCCCTCAACACCCACATGCATAAAGTTTTAGGACTTTATATTGAGCCCTGATACCTCCATTCCAGCTCCGTCCCCTATTTTAGGCCGCTTGATATCTATCTCTCTCTCTCTCTCTCTCTCTCTATATATATATATATATATATATATATTATAAACCGCATAAGTCTTACCTTACCGCAAAAAACCTTTTGACCCTTTCCTTGCCTTTTTGCGTCGGCACTTCGCAACAATCCTAGCCATGTTCCATTTGCCACTTTATAACTCTGCTGATGTGATATAGTGGGACCCTTCTTGCCACTTCACCTACTCCTTAAATCACATTTTTCGCAACTTCTCACTTTCCTTACCTTCTTACATTCCCGATTTCCACTTCTAGACTCCCGATTGTGATAACAAGTGGGATCCAATCGCATATCGCAGTTCACAAGTTCAAAAGGATAAGTGCTAAGGAATATGTTAAAAACACCAAAATATGATTTGTGATATGGGTGGGACCCAATCGCATATCACACTTCACAATTTTAAAAGGATAAGCGCTAAAGAAATATTTTATAAACCCGAAGTGCAAAGTGCGATATTCAAGTGGATGCGATGTAATTCAAAGCTGAAATCTAAAGGAATTGAAGTCTAGTTGTGTGGGACAAAATCGCATATCGCACTTTGCAAGTTCACGATGATAAGGGCTAAAGAAATATGTTATAAATACCAAAGTGTGCAGTGCGATATTGAAGTGGATGTGATGTAACTCAATGCTGAAATCTAAAGGAATTGAAGTCTAGTTATGTGGGACCAAATCGCATATCGCAGCTTGCAAGGTCAGGAGGATAAGCACTAAATAAATATGTTATAAACTTCGAAGTACGAAGTGCGATATTGAATTGGATGTGATGTAGTTCAAAGCTAAAGCCTAAAGGATTTCAAATTCGGGTGTATGAGGTTTTTACATTGTTTTATGAAGAAATGGGCTAAACATGGAAGAAGGACTTGGGTAGAATAAGACTCGACAAAGAGCATGAGTAGAAGAGGTTGATTCGGGAAAAGGGCGTTCATACAAAAATATGATGATATAACATTAGGAACGGAAAAATGTAGTAAAACACATTAGCACAACCATTTATCGATGAAAAGCTAACAACACCACACCAGATTTAGTTATCCAACGTCGATTTTTTTAAAATCAGGGCTATATGTCAGAGCCATTGATAATTTCCTCTTCGCAACCTCTTGAGCCACCTTCAAGCCTAATTTTTTATTCACGAAGAGTTTCCTAAGTTTTTGGATTCATGAAGAGATGGTGATGTTAATTCCATAATCGATGTTTGTCAGAGATTTTTTGTTCGGGCCTTGCATGGCCACACTTGTCTAGTTTTATTTTAATTGTAATGAATGAATATTGTTGAAGTATATTAGGGAAACCAACACAATTTGCAGTGAAATAATACATGTATTTTCTTTATCAAATGTTGGACCTTGTTAGTCTCTGCATCGTAAGAATTGTTGGAGCGTTGTAATTTTTTGGAAGCTAGAGCATCAATAGCAAGAAACCATTTACAGGATACTTAATCTGTGTTGGCTGGTGATGTGATTCTTTTCTCTACGTTAAATGTTTCCATTGTATTTCTCACTATGTATCATCTTGAGATGATTGTAGAACGTAAATTTTAGATTGAGATTTTTGTTGGAGCACCTTAATTTTTTCTGTGATTACAATCTGAATGTTTTCTTCATGAAGTTTGGTTAAGAAATTCTTAATTTCTTTTTAACCACTATTGCAATTTCACTGCTTCTTTCACTTCAAATTCCCTGCTACTTTAAAAATCCAACATAGATAGTTAGCTTGCCCTGTGATGCTTTTGAACTTTTGATGCAACAAAACCAACCCTTGTTTGACTCCATAGCCCAATGGATTAGCTTCTGCAAGCTTGCTTATCCAACCAACAAAATCAATCAAAAAAACAATTTTTCACCATCACTGTAACTAGCCTAATATCAGCATTAAGAATATTAAGGAAAAATTAAACCAGAAATAGTGATAGCCCTCTCTGAGTCTAGGAAGTCTAGGTCTGGGATTCATAAGTGGGTTGATGTTGTCCTCTATCATTTATTCTTTCCAATATTATAAATTATAGGGCCCCAACATGATGGAATAGGACTCCAAAAGTGGTAAAAATGGACAAGGGCTAAGCGATGAGGGTTTTAATCATAAGGGGTTAACCCATTATTAAAATGGGAATAAAGTAGAAAGTACATATGTTTTTTCTTAGGTCTGTAAATAATATTCCTTGAGTGTCACTTTTAAAAAATGTAACTTGCACATAAAAATGAGAGCTTTATTGTATTCCATCTTTTTGACCTATTACTGGGTGGTTGAAATCCCTAATGGGGGAGAAGGGTGTGACCCTATAACATGATTTTTGGGAATTAGATAATCCAAATCTCCCCATGTGTTTCATTACATGTGCTTAACCACCTCTCGAGGATCCATTAACTCTGACATTGCATCCATTTACTAACAACTACAGGTTTTGGTGTAAGGAAAATCATGATTCCAACAAGTGGTATCAGAGAAAGAGGTATTGAGTTAAAAAATAACCTAGCTCGCGTTGGGAAGGAGATTGTTGGGCAATAGATAATCCAATTCTCCTGATGTGTTTTGTGACATCTGATTTATTGCATCTCGAGAATCCATTAGCTCTTGTGATGCTTTCGTTTACTAACACTCGCAGGTTATGGTGTAATGAAAATCATGATTCCAACAAAGCTTACCCTCAATTTTCTCAACCGTAATTTTTATTCCTTCATTGTTTGGGGATTTTTCTCTAATGTTATTTGTGTAGTAGGTGACCAAACTAGCATACCCATAACTAGAAACCAATTTGTTAACCTTTCAAATGAGTGACATTATTTTGTATGTGGCATATGATTTGTCTTATATTAAATAAACTGATGGACACAGTGACCATGTTATTGACTAGTGAGATTCATGCAAAGTTTTTTATAAAAACCCATGCAAATCCTATTTTTCTTTAATTTTTTTCACTTGTTTTCATCTTCATATTTAGTTAGGTGATAGGTCCTAATTTCTTATTGTGTAGCCTCCAAATTTTAGCTTTAAAATTTATTCTTACAACTTAGCTAGAAAACCTAGATTAGTAGGGGGTTTAAGCAAAATAAGTTTCTTTCCTTACCACATCAATGACTAATTAAAATCACGTGAATTATAGTTAGATTTTTATTATCAATATATTTTTTTTTGGAGTATAAGGGAGTTTTGTATCATAGTATTCTCTCTACATCACATGGAAAGTGATATAGGTAGATCATAATGGTATGAATACCCTTCATATTGCATGCAATTTAGAAAAAAAGACATGGGAATTTAATTAGTTGGGAAGTGATGCACCCATACATGTGCACACAATTTAATATTTTGTAAGGTTGCAACACACATCTAGAACTTAATTAAGACAAATTAGTAGTCCACATGATCTAATTATTTTGAAACATTTTTTTTACAAACATTAGCACTCATAATCAGCGAAACACTAAAAGTTCCAAAATCATCCCTGATTGAGTATGTTTTTCTCCTTGCACAATTTAAGGTGTTACAAAGAATCGTTCATTCAGACCCTTAAGTAAAAAATTAAGTTTATCACCTTAGTTATAGATTTTTAAAATCAATCATAATGTAACCAACTAAAATACTCCATCAAGAGGTCATAAAATAATAATTTAGCCTAGGTTAGGATCCTATGGTTAGGAACCCAAATAATACCAGTGTTGAGAGGTGTTTCTAACTGCATTACTTTGTGCCCTAATATCCTTGTTTTCTTTTACAGGTGAATGCAATGTTCTTACTTAAACTTTCCTAGGACCACAATTATTAGGTTCCACACCACCTCACACTTCGCTTGGTATTTATTTTCATAGACCTAACACTCATCATACAGCCAATGACTGATACAACACCACCTTTATCACCAACACATTTTCCATAAACGACATCACTAAACCTCCCATATTTGAAAATATTAACCAATGATCTCATTTATCATGATCTCAATTCGCAACCATTGTGAACTAAATTTCCCTATGTAACACCCCAAGGATGACGCATGTGTGTATTGTACATTTCATGATAAGGTTGATGAAATAGAAAATATTTTGGAGGCTACATTCCCATTAATATATGTTATTTATACTAGTGTGATTATGTATATATATGTTTTAAGGTTAGAGTTCATGTATGGTTTTAGGTTAGTGGGCTGATGTCCTAAAAGGCTAGTGAGAATGGGAAGGAAATATGTAATCACATTATTGTTAATAAAATACACCATTGTTGCAGACCAGTTATACAAGAGAGTATGATGGACTAGGACTCCACAAGTGGGAAACATGGATAAGGGCTAAGTGACAAGGGGCTTAATCATAAGGGGTTAACGAATTATTAAAATGGGAATAAAGTAGAAAGTACATATGTTTTGTCTTAGGTCCATAAAGGATATTCCTTGAGTGTCACTTGTCAAAAAAGTAACTTGCAAATAAAAATGAGAGATTTAGTGTATTCGATCATTTTTACCTATTAGTTGTTGGTTTAAATCCCTAGTGGGCGAGAAGGGTCTAACCCTATAACATATATGTGATTTATACCAATGTGCCTATGTATATATATGTTTTCACGTTAGAGTGCATGTATGATTTTAGGTTAGTAGGCTGATGTGCTAAAAGGTTAGCAAGAATGGCTATGTAAATTTTGATCACAATTTTGTTAATAAAATAAGCCACTATTGCATACCAAGTTATACAAAAGAGTATGATTGACTAGGACTCCACAAGTGGGAAACATGGATAGGAACTAAGTGATGAGGGGCTTAGTCATAAGGGGTTAACCCATTATTAAAATGGGAATGAAGTGGAAAGTACATATGTTTTGTCTTAGGTCCATAAAGAATATTCCTTGAGTGTCACTTTTCAAAAAAGTAACTTGCACATAAAAATGAGAGTTTTAGTGTATTCCATCATTTTTACCTATTAGTTGGTGGTTGAAATCCCTAGTTAGGGAGAAGGGTGTGACCCCATAACATGATTTTTGGGAATTAGATAATCCAAAGCTCCCCCCATGTATTTCATTACATGTGGTTAACCACCTTTCGAGGATCCATTAACTTTGACGATGCATCCATTTACTAACACCTACAGTTTTTGGTGTAAAAACAATCATGATTTCAATAAGTGATATTAGAGAAAATGTATTGAGTTCAAAAATAACCTAGCTTGCGTTGGGAAGGAGATTGTTGGGAAATAGATAATCCAATGCTCCCCATGTTTTTTATGAGACGTGATTTATTGCATCTCAATAATACATTAGCTCTTGTGTTGCGTTTGTTTACTAACACTTTCGGGTTATGGTGTATTGAAAATCACGATTCCAACAATGTTTACCCTATTGGTCCTATTTGGGCTAAGGGGATAGATTTATCTACTGTGATGTATGTAGGGTACATGGAGACTCCTAATGGAGGTTGGAACTCTTGGAAGCACAATTCTCTATGAATCCTTGTCCAACCTAAGTTGGAAACCTTACAATAAGCATAGTGGAATAGCTTGATGCATTGTGAGTGTAGAGAATGGCATGCAATACCTTGGGTTGTGTATAGTGATGTGAGATGTGAGACTATAGCTAGGAGTCTATTGGAGTCAAATACATTTTCCTATTACCATTCTAAAGAGGTTTGCAGAATTTAGCTTCTTTAAGAAGAATTTTACCATGGTGGGGTCATAGCCCCAACTAATGGGTGACGTGTTGTTGAGAGAGTATGAGACATGCAATCTATGGATAGGTGGAACATCGAAAGTATATAACCTATTGGTGCTTATTTTAAAATGTAAGTGTTCTCATTATGTTTATATGTTTTCCATTATGTTTATGCTATTTAATTTCACTTGTAGTGCATAGTTAATTATTTTATATTTTGTTTAATGTGTTTTTTATGGATATTTATATTTGTGAATTACATCATATAATGCACCAGGAATGCATGATAGAGCAGATAAATAGTGTTATGATTATTGTTATAGGTTATCAGGTATTTTTATTCATGGTAACTGTTATCACAAAATCTAACCCTGATAGGCTGCTCATCAAGTAGACTCTGAGTAACTCTTTCAAACCAATATGTTGGTTGAGGTTTAGCCTCCTCAACCTGAAAGGGCTCTCTCAATAGGTTTAATATTTTTTATTAATGATTAGATGGCTAACTCTAGGAATAAAAGGATAAAAATTTATAACTGGTTGAATCAAATATTAGGAAACATCTATTGGGCTATGGAGTCAAAGTAGTCTTCAAAAAAACATCATGATCTGTCAAACATGGAATTCAAGGCACTTGGATTCTAGGTTTATAAGTGAAAACGATAACACAATGAAAAATCATAGTCTACAAGCATGTGAAGGAAGTTAGAGATTTTTTCAATGAGTTCTAAGTAACACATGTTCATACCACTGCAAATAGATAATTGAAAAAAGACATAATAATCTCAAACACATAAACTCCTTGTGAATCTTGAGTAGTAAATTGATCTCTCTATTAAGTTGAAAAATATCCAGTCACATACCATAACACAACTTCTTTGCTAATGAAAAATGCCAACCTTGAGGAATTCGACCTCATGCTTCATATAGAGTCTTTAAATTTCTTGGATTCCATGATCCATCACTGGGAGAATTCGAATTTCTAAAATTTACACCTATCTACTCCTATAACAAACTCTTATTACAAATTGACAGCTAACTGTCTTCTAGGAGTTCTAATACAAATAGGAGTGAAACTCCTTGACATGTCTCAAACAACCTTATCCAAAATTTAAATACCCTCTTTGATAGCTGCTAATCCATGTCTTCGACCTTTATGATGCCTCTAGCTTTTTGGTGAACCTTGTTGATTCATGACTTAACTACCCTAGAAACTAGGAGACAGAGTTTCCTGAATTTTAGCCCTTACCTCCATGCTTGTATTCGAACATATTTTCTAGCCTTGATGACTATATTGTATATGTAACGTGTGTTAACATTCCATAAACTCTTCAATCCTTCCACCTGTGCAAAAAGAAGCCTTCGAAAAAATGAAAAGGAGAGGGAATATTACTGTGCTATGAAAATACCTGTTTTCGTAGCGCAGCTTTTATACCACTGTAAAAACATTCCTTTGACCATTATTTTCCTTCATTTTCAACCTATAACTTCATTTATGACCTTTCTAATTCCATTCACAATGCTAAAATTTGAAGACTAGCAGTTCTTACCTCCCAATTTCATGCAAAAATGCCAAAACTTCACCTTTAGCAGTTTCATAGCGCACTACAAAACTACTGTGTATACTCCTTTAACACAGTTTTTTCAAAAATCTACAGTTTTGGAGATATTTAAGATATTTTAAAGGATTTATATCAACAACAAAAAGCTTTAATGGAGATGTTCTTCTTCAAAAAGATCTTGATCTTCATGAAAAAATTGATTCAAGGATTTACCTTTTTTTCCCTGTTTCATTTTTGCTGCAACTATATTTCTAGGTCTTCATTCTGCCTCTTCAGTTTCCTGTTTTATCAGTTGACTGTTCTTGTGTCATTTCTCTAACTTCAGCTATATTTTCTTTTTTAGGTTGAAGAGTCTCAAGACTAACCACTTATGCTTTACTCACTTGCTCTTTCACTTGCTTTCTTGGTTTCAGCTTGACAAATATTTTTGACCTGGTCACCACAAGCTTATTGGTTTCTGTTGGTGGGGTTTTTTTAGCCTTGGGGATAATGCCTGCCCCTTGGTTTTCCACTCCAAAAATACATAAAAAAGAAAATGAAGACCATTCTCTGTGGATCTTTTGAAGTTCATGTAAAACTATCAGTTTAATTAGGCCATGATGGAAAAGGGAAGTTTCACATCCTTGAGTTTTCAATTGCACTTTATCTACCATCTTAGTTATACTTTGAT
Source organism: Pinus albicaulis (assembly GCA_034641835.2). Classification (NCBI taxonomy): domain Eukaryota; kingdom Viridiplantae; phylum Streptophyta; class Pinopsida; order Pinales; family Pinaceae; genus Pinus; species Pinus albicaulis. Next base: position 1,962,345,401 of record CM076578.1, on the reverse strand, counting down.
ACAAGAAGAAAGGAAAATATAAAGAAATCATGCCAGTAAAATGAAATAGGAGTTTAAAATGATATAAATACACTTTATGATATCTTCCCTCACAGGTAAAATACCTGTGAATGCTGAAGAGCAAGTTGGCATATGTGTCTTTAATGTAATTCCTTGGAGTTTCCTTGGTTAAATCTGTTTCTGCAAATTCTAGCTTCAGAAATATCTTACATGGTTCCATATCAAATTTGAAATTTTTGAACCATCTATCTTGCCCCCTAGGAATCTCTATCACCAAAGCTATGATCTCAGGGGTTACTGCCAAATTTAGAATTCCAAATTTTGTATTTGAACCAGTGAAATGAAGAGAAAATTCTTTTGACACTTGACTATGTCCTCCTTGTAATTTTTCAAAAAATATCCAACACCCTGTTTTCTTGAAAGCTTCCATCACTGACTTACCTTTGACTAGAGCCTCTGTTCTTTTAGGCTCTGTTCTTAAACAATGACCAGACCTGTGATTTTTCCTTTCTTATGTCATATTTGACTCTGAATTCCTATAAAAAATCAACCTCGCTTGAATTTTTGTTTATCAACCTTGCTTGCAAAATTGATGAGAGAAGCTTTGGTAAGAGATTACCATGAGCTTAGCATTCAAAGACAATTTACTTGAGTGTTTGCATGCAAACTGCAATAAGAAACCCACCAATCCTTTCGAATTTTGAAATTACCTATCATGATGACCCCTATATTTGAAATGATGAAATTGAATGGTTGCATGCCTTAGAAATGACTCCTAACTAGCACCTAATGATGAAAAATTAATGGAATCTGACTGAATTGGTGATTTGACAAGACTTGCTACGAATCTGCAATTTCGTAGCGCGTTTAGTTCAATTTTAGGGTTTTGCGCTACGAAAATAGTAGTGTTTTCATAGTGCAAAACAAAAATTTTACACCATCTGCGCTACGAAAACATGGTTTCGTGGCTAATTCAAATTTTTTTTTTTTGAATGGTTTGAAATTTGACTTCTAAAGAGGGCTTTATAACCTTTGAAACATGAATGAAGTTTTTCAAGCTTTATTTGGACATAAAAATGAGACTTTGAAACTCTAACCCTATCACCTACCCTTTAAAACATAAGATGACCATAACAACTGTCTAAGACCAAAACTAGAAATGATGTAAACTGCCCTAGTTTAGAAATTTGTTTTATGGTGATAACAGTAACCATGATATGTGAATTTAATTTAAGGAAATTTTTCACAGCCTAGGATTATAGATATAGTAATATTCCATAGTTTGTGATTAGGGGTGTTTCAAAGTGGTATCAAAGTGAAGGTTACAACGCTTGGGCCATATGGGTCCAACTTCACTTGTAGAGGTAAAACTGTAGCTGTATGGAAATTGTTTGATAGAATTCCCCATTGAGAGGAAATGGGAAGATTTTCAACAGTTGGACTAGATATGAGGAAGGGATAGATAATATGAGAAATATGAGTTCTTATATGTACCATATATTTGAAAAAATAATCACTTTACAAGTGATATTATTGGGGCAAGAGTGTAGAGTCAGGCATTGGAAAAGAGTTTCGAAATAACGGATAAATCCTTAATTATGGGTGGAATTCAATTTCAAGCTCAAAACCAGTGACATGATGAGTTAATTGCAGAATAAGAGCTACAAATTTTACATAGAAAGAAAACTTATGGAAAAGAACTATTATTGACATTTTTTGTTAAACTATGAAATTCTATTTTTTTTCCATACTATGACATCAAGAGTGAGGTAGCAATGCCAGGTGGCAACTGAGATGGTATATGGATGGGTATAGATGATAGATAGGTATCATGAGTGAATTTCATTAGAATTCGATGGTTTTTTAAACTTCCTTGCACCTTCATATTTGATATCTGTCATTGTTGTCTAATGTAGTTCATTTGGATCATTGGATCAATTCAAAACACATGTACAAATTAAACCCCTCACATGTTCACGTTTGATATAAATATGATACATTGATCATCATCAAGCACAACCATTAAATCCATCATGTGAGAAGTAAAAATTAAATCCCTCACAAGTCCACACGTAATATGAGATCTCGATCATTGATTTAAGATCAATGTTGATCATCAAATCCATTGAATGCACTTGTTTGATTTAATATGATATCATCTTCATGTTTCATATTGATATGGACCATCAATATGCTTCGATGTCAACCATTGGATCAAGGAAATTGTGGTAATCAAATAAGGCACAACCATTAAATCCATCATGTTAGAATTAAAAATTAAATCCCTCACAATTCCACACCTAATATGAGATCTCGATCATTGATTTAAGATCAATGTTTATCATCAGATCCATCGAATGCACATGTTTGATTTAATTTGATATCATTTTCATGTTTCATATTGAGATGGACCATCAATATGCTTCAATGTCAACCATTAGATTAAGGAAATTGTGGTAATCAAATCCATTTTGAATTCAAGTTGGGGAAAATGATCATGTATTTTGTAACTTGAAAAGAATCTTCAACATTTAATTGAGTCAATCATGCATGTTGGATATATTGGGAAGATAATTTATTGTAAAATATTGCTATGCTACCACTTGATATGGATTTTTGATATACTTTTAGATCAATCGTCAGATTTACAAGTATGTAAGTTCCACAATCTAGGGAATGCACTCTGCTTGTCGACATAGATAGTGATTGAGTGCCATGTGGATGGATGTTCAAGTAGGTAGGACCCTTCCCCCTTATTTAAATTTAGTGAGGTGCCACAAAAACTTTGGGATCCAGGTAAGGAGTAAGAGAAAATATCTCTGATTTGTTTTCCATACTTTTCTGCTATTAATTTGTTGAGCATTTTTTAGGGCCTAAATGACATTTATAGGAAAAAAATCCAACAAATTGTGTCTACAAATTTTTTTTTTATGTCCTAAATGAAATACATTCGGGAGATTCTTCTAAAGAGATATCACATCTGACACAAAACATAATCAATATCACAGAGTTATGCGTGAAACAATAAAGGGGGGAAATTAGTTACCAATTTAATATAGAGGGAATAACTCTCTAACTAGAGCTCATATTGGGGCACATAATTGGTCAATAGAAATTTATTCGATAATAGACAATAACCACAAAGTTGGATTCTGAATTTGGGTATATGAAGTCTCAAAAAACTAGTTGAAAAGTGATGCAGCACAACAACATAAAATTGGGCCAAGTTGGCAATAAATTTCAAAGCCCATAATTTTCAACCCAAAAATGAAATTTTGGAAAATAAATAGTCCAGAAAAAGATATTGAGGATGAGAATATCCCTATCAACCTATGATACTAATTTGGGTAGAAAATTTATGTAGGAAATTGAAAAAGGGCCACAGTGGTTTACAAGAGCAGGTTCAACATTGATGACTAAGATGCTTAGAGGTTAAATAATACAGACCTAGAAGATACCTTGAGGAGTGTCAATCTACATACTTGAATTTGGCGTTTATATATCCTCCAGTGATTGATAGATGAAGAGTGGGGTTAAGATAGGTTTATGCTAGTTGTTAACTTAATAAACCACACATTATAATTGCATATAAGAAATGCAACACATCATAAAGATGTGTAGTAATGTACACATTGAAAATGATATGTATTATCAACTAAAAAAGCATGACTTAGCAAGTGAGCTTGTTTTCCTACATAGATTTAAAAACCACAAGAAAGAAATCACTTTAGAGAAGTCTTCATGATAAATTTATATGTTGATGGAGGAGAGTTATTTCTCTTAATGCGAACATATTTTGGTTTTAACATTCTAACCAATTCTACCTTGGTTTGTATCTGTCTATGTTTTCTAACATATTCTTCACTAAGTGGTCAAGGAGTCTAATAATTGAACTAAAAAAATGTTGACCCCTTCCTTTACATACTAAGGATTGTCTTCCAACACAATTTCCACTTCAATCCCGGACCTTACTTCCTCTTCTTTTTTTTCTGGATAAGGCAATATGGAGAAGCTTATTTTCCAGTCCATCAACTAATAAATGGGCAGAGGCAGGAAATACCACCAGAGGATGATGTACCTGCTTTAATCCTACGGTCGACATTTCCTACCTAAGCGCATTATAAGTCGATAGACTAGAAAATAAGCTTCAACAGGTAATATAATACACGTACGCAAACCTGCACGTACTTTCTCCTTTGATGGAAATAAACTATTACATCCTATGCGTGGCCCCCAAATGGATCATGTGATGATCCACCTGAACTCTAACAAGATAAAAACCATTTGTGGATAATTGAAAAGCCAGATATACCTCGCCCTCCCATACGTTGGGAGCGGTTGGTCTCTATAAGAGGCGAAGGCGAAGGGACCTGCATGTTTGCAAACGTGTACTACATTGACCCATCTGGAAAAAATTTAAGATCAATGGTTGAAGTGAAAAAGTTTTTTTGAAGACAATCCTCAGTACACCAGGGACGGGGTTGACATTTCACAGTTAAATTATCAGATTCCCCAGTTAGAAAACGAAGGGCCTTAGTAGCTCCGAACCGAGACAGAAGTGGCAGGAATGCTAAAACCAGAATCTCTTCCGATTGGGGAAAATAGTTTTCCTCCCAAAACATCAAAGCTTCTATAAAACACTTTCATGCCTGTGGTTTTCAGGTCTATGTATCAAATCCAGCTGACGTGATAATTCATCTTTTGCCATAATTGATAGTACATAACATTTGCATTGCATATTCTATGGTGTGTTACATATTCTTATATGTGGCTATGCTTTCTACACCAGAAGAACGGTGAAATCAATTAAATTTTACAGACGTATACTTCCTATTTGATCAAGTTAAAATGGTGCAAAAGAATAAACTTATTTTAGTTTTAGAGAGGAAAGTCATTACATTGTCATATAACTCTGAGAGGATCCAACTATGTTGTCACGAGGAAAGTTGTAAAACAATGATTATTTATGTCCACCGCTGAATTATGAAAAAAAATAAATCTCTCAGATTTCAACCAAAAATACCATCAGACCAAATTGTGGACTCCTTAGACAACGTGGTAAATAGTGATCCCTTTATGTATGTCAGTGTGATGGTTATGGGTTTATTATTTTTTACTGAAAAAAAATAATCACTTTATTATGGGTTTTTCCCGGAGATATGTAATGGCCAAGATAATGCATAGAATAAATATAAGGAAAACGTCTCTTCAATAAAGTCCTTAAGAGCACAGAAATGCTTCTTTCCGATATCATCGTATAGTGAACATAGTGAACATGCGTAGGCATTAGAAATGAGTCTTTATAACTAATCAACAAGTTTAATAAAAAAAGTTTCTAAAACCACATAACTAATTATTCCAATGTTATGGACATGTCTAAATCCAAGGAACAAGTTTGATAAGATCAGTTTTGAAAACACAAAAGCACTACTTTCTAATTTCATAAAATGGGAATTTTTTTAAGATAAAGTAGTTTGAAATGTCAATAGGGAGATAAAAAACTTACCTTATTACCTTATTTTTACTCATGTGAACTTTGCCTCATCTATGTGACCTTTTCTTCTAACTTTTGTTTTCATCTTTCTCATCTGGATACAATCACCAAAGTTAAAGCTATAATTAAACCTAAAAAAAGATATATAAGGTGTTAGTCATCAGTATTTTTCACTTGTTGATGATGACTAGTTTTTAAAGCCATGTTTTCTAGCAGCTGATCTCTAATTTGTCAAATTTTTCAGCTGGAAAACACACATAAACATTTTTCCCTCCTGCCTTCTCAATTAGCCTATGATGAGAAAAAACCTAATTGTCAAAACCTATCTAGTCTCAATCATACAAACTTGTCCATTAGCTTCAAAGAGAATACTCAAAATCTGTCAAAAATCTCCCCTAAGTTAGGTAGTGGCGCTTTAGGTGATCTTCCCTTGGAAAACTATCCTAAGCCAAAATAACCTCTGTCTAAAACCAACCAGTCATAGATGGCCTTCCTATTTTGCAAATAAAGCTTGATACACCCTTAAGTTGCGCCACTAACAAGTCTTGGCGTCTCTGCAGTGCATGTTTTAAAAGCCAAACTGATGTTGTGTTGATCTATAGTGATTCAATGTATTTTTCAAAAGAAGAAGTGTACCAGTGTTCCAGAAGACATTATTAAACTTAACACGAGAAGACAGCTGCTTCTCATGTGGTTTTGAGCCTGGGATGAAAGTACTGGACAGAAAGGTAATTCAATGAACTCCTGCAAACACAGTCAAAAGGTTAGTGACTTATGACTAGCAAGTAATACTTTGATACAGGTCAAGTTGCTTCTAAGGTCTAAAGATGCATAAGGGTATTTTAACAATAGGATTACATATCTCAGAGAATTTCCCCTCATGGCATATTATCAATTTGTCACTTTTATTTACTTAACTGTGAATAGGCACTACAAGGAAATATGACACGGTTTGACAAAGGGATGAAATAGCATCACTGTGTAAAACCTCCTCCAAATATGAGCAGATGGTTAGGTCATTGGTTAAAAACATCCTTCATTTAAAAGTAGATGGTTGGGAAATGTGATAAAGGCCTCCTTCATTTAACAAGCAGAGGGCCAGGAACAGAGGTATGGCCTCATTTAAAGGGCACAAGGCCAACAATGCTGCAAATAGCCTTAAAAAATTGTTTTGCACCTTTTTCTCCAATGGATGAAACCACTAACACAGTAGTGGTGTTTCAAGGATTGATTATATGGTTTCACTGATTGAAAGGAAGAGTTTAAGTGCAGTGGGGGAAAATTGGATGATTATGAGTAGAAACTGGTGTTAAAAAGATGACAAGCAGTCGTACTATAATAATAAAAGAGGTTTTGTTTTTCCTCTATCAAATATCTCCTTCAAAGGAAATCTAAAGCTAAAGTGAACAAAATTTGGATAGGCTCATCAATGTGAGGAAAGGGTATGACACCATGATTCAAATTCAAGACAATATTCAAAGAATCAAGCCAAATCACTATCACAGTCAAAAACCTTTTATGAAACATGTGAAAAATCCTTGTTGTTCCATATGATTGCATTGAGGGTCTCTAAAGGCCTTTTTCCTTGATGAAAAGATATAGGTAAAGCCATGGGTGAATGCAAATAAGGTTTTTCATCCATAGTCAAAGGAAAATATCCAAGGGTTCCTGACTTTTTTGATCAAACTTCACAATGGGCATAATTATCATCAAAACACTAGGAGAGCAGAAATTGTTAAAGTAAGTTTTAGAAGTGTGAATCATCTCCTTCCAAGATATGGCAAAGGATGCATCAAAAACCTTGGATTTGAATCTTAATAAGTGCTCCTTTAAAAGTCAGAAATAGGTAAACAGTGATAGAGTTTCTTCTTTAATGAGAAACAGTGAAAAGGCAGTGAAAGGGTTTTGTTTCTTAAAAGAGTGTTTTTATTTCAACAAGAACCATGACTATGGTGTCATTCAAAAGTAACACCCACATAATTTAATTCTTGGTCAAATATGAGTCTTTGTTATGTTTTAAAAATACATCTGCTTTATGTTTTGTTATGACAAAAAAGCCTTTTCAAAAGGCATCCAAAACCCTTGCAAATAGATACAAATGTTTTGAGTTCATTTAAAGGTGGAAGAGACAGTTGAAACAGCCCATTGTGCAAATTCAAAATGCAAATCATGCTCCCTTAGCTACTCGCAGGAGAAGACAAGTGTTTTTGGCATTTTTTCAGAGTTTTCAAGGCTTCAAGCCCACGTGGCATGCCTGGAAAAGTGCGCGGCACGCCTATGAGCATGCACACAAAGGATTCACATTACTGCGTGGCACGTGGCATGCCTGTAGTGCCCGTTTATCCACCGCCCGAGACCGACCCGACTGCGTGGCGCTCTTTTTTGTGAACGTGCCGCTCACCCAAACACCTACAAAAAAACTTTGTGGAGCTGCTTCAATCAATCAATCAAGGTCCTTAAAATTTTCTTCGAGGTATTATACTTTTCCTCTTGGAAAAATTCAAAGATTGAATGGGTGTTTTGCGGTGTTTTTTCCCTTAAGAAGGAGATAATGATTTTGAAACCATTTTATCATTTAAAAACATGAGATAGACAATGGTATATGAGACAGAGTTTTTTCAAAACTGGAGAAAAGCTTTCTTGTACTTAGGGGGTCTCAAATCAATTTTGACAGTGTCTTAACATCAAATTTGAGGGTATTTTGTCATTTAAAAAGCACCAAAAAAAGCAGTGATTAGAGAGTGGGATTTTTGGTAAAAATTTAAAGAGTTTGTTGCTATGAAGGCCAAGGATTAGTACAGTGATAGGTGGGTTTTTTCATCAGTCTTAAGGTCCTTAAATGCCTTTAAGAATAGTGATAAACCATACACTAATTACTAGACAGACATACAGAGTTGTAGAGGTTTCAAGTTGGCTGGAAGGTGTCCTAACAGTGTTAAAACAAGAACAAACTCTGTCTGCAAAATCAAAGGGGAAAACATTGATTTTAAGGTGAAGGCTTGGTCATGTAAAGTGTCCTCTCTATGTTGTGAAATAGTGAACTTTGTGCAGCCTCCATAGTTCCAAAAAACAGAGTGTGTTGAAAGAACTTTTAAGTCAGCTGAGGGTGTCTTGTTTTACTTTGTAAAAAATAGTGAATAGAAAAAAGAGCATTGTTGGAAGAGAAAGGTGTTCTTATAAAAAAAAAGGATACCACCCACTCATATTTTCAAGACTTTTCCCAAGCACAGTGATAAACTAACTTTTTGTTTTTATTTGACAAGCACTTGGTGATTGTCATCAAAGAGGATAAAACAATGACTTATAAGGAGGACATGGGTGTTGTTGAGAAACCATTTCAAGGACCATTTGAGATAGCTTGTTTTTTTCAATTAGAAAAGATTATCAAAAACAAAATGCCTCCCAAGAAAGACAGTAGAAGTGGCCTTCACAGGAGATTTCAACCTGTTTCAACTGAAGAGGTAAATTCTCATGAGGTTGGATGTCTAGATTTTTGTCAAAGGGTTCAGGAGGTGAAAAGATATATCCCCTTGACACATCTTTGTGCTTTGAGATTTCAAGGGAAACACTTTCAGATGGTAGGCTTGGATTTCATTTTTTCTCCTAGATCCATTTCCAAGGCCACGAAAATCGCTTATGTCAGAGAGAAGTGGTTTAAACAGAGCCACCTAGACTCAGAACAGTACAAACCCTTTTTGAAGCCTGAGCATCAGGATACATGTCCATCCATCTTTCCCTTCTCATATCTGTTGACTAGTTATGCTCCCCTCATGAAGATAATCATGAAATACTTCACTTGCGAGGGAAGGTTCTCTCGGGTCTATGCTTACCATGTCTGGTTGCTCATGCATTTCACAAGAGCCAAATTTTTAAATCTCCCCTTCTTCCTCCATACAAGTATTGAAAAAACGGCCTTCACTATTCAGAAAAGACTTCCTTCTAAGCAGTCAGCTTGCCTTTTCCATCATTCCCTCATCAAGGTTGTCATTCTTCATCAGCTTGAGAAGAAGGGAATCTCTTGGGACAATTTCATTGCACATCCAGATTTCACCACTGTTCCTTCATTCCATGCATCTCGTTCACCTTCCACTCACCATCCTTCGCCTTATTCAAGTAAGCCCATTCCAAAGAAGCTCAAATTTCCCATGATTGAACAAGAAAAAGAGCATGATGAACAACATCATGATGATGAATAGCAACATGATGATGAATAGCAAAAACATGATGAAGAAGGGCAGCAAGATGAGGAAGGGAAGCATGATGAAGAGGAGGAACAACATGATGAGGAAGGGCAGCAAGGTGAAGACAGAAATTGAAGGCCACACAGGAAAAACTCAATGAAGCCCAAAGGAGGTGCCCTGCACCAAAAATGAAGAAAGACACCTCAAAGCTCCAAATTCTGGCCTTAGATTCTCAGCATGTTTCTGAAAACCCTTGAGCGTTATGCTTGCCAAAATTGCGTGAAATTCAACAAGTTTTGGTTTTTTGTCATTTTTGGGCTTTTGGGTAAAAATCATGGGCATCGCCATTTCTGTTTGGGAAATCCTCAAAGGATGAAAATGCTATCATTGGATGCCATAATTTCGGGGGCATCTACTTAGTGATTTTCAGATCAATTGAAGATTATTTTCTCCCCCAAAATGGCGAAAAACACTCACTTTTTCCACACTCTGCCCCGTTTATCAGCAAAGTCTATTTTTTGGGTTTTTACACACATGTCAGTTTTTGAGAGACTTTTAGTGATCCGTTTGGAGAAAAATAATAATTTAAAAAAAATAGACATCTATAGCTTTCCAACGAGCCATCATGGGCCTCATTTTGACATCATGAAGCCATCCAAATGCTGCCCACAAGACAGAGGACTTTCTATTGATATATTTCTTAAGTATTTTTGTGAAAAATACACTATTTTGAAATGGCTTTTCCTAATGTGCGTTTAGCTATTTTTGGGCATAGTTAGTTATGAAAAGTCAATATATTTTCCTTTTTTAGCATTTTTGAGATATTTTATGAGATATTTTGTGGGCCAATGAGATTGCCAGTTGCACTAGGAGGTTTTCCCTCATCTTGGCCTATATATTCCAAGAGACTTCATTGTAAATAAGGTTGAACTTGATGATATAGAGCAGTATATGGTTATACAAGTTTGGAAGAAACACTTTTCTCATGCATTGGATAGTTTTTTGAATGTTTTTGGATGATAAAGGAGGTCTGTTGTTGGATTCCTTGACTTGGTAAAATGGTATAGTGTCCCTCTCTGTTATGCTTCTTAGTTTTCATTAATTTTCCATGTTCTTGCTTGCTATAAGACAGTAGAGAATATATTTGAGACATGCCCTTGGAGGCACCTCAAATTTCTTGTTTCTTTATAGTTTCTATGTTTTCTTCCTTCTCAGTCATATCAAAGAATCCTTGATTTCTCTTTGATAACTGAAGAAATTGTTTGCTTGTTTCATTTATAGTTTTATGCATGCTAAGTATGATTCATGGTATGCTCTGCTTACTTATGGCTAGTCATAGCTCCACCTCTGAAACCTTTCTTTGATTATTTGATTGTCATTTGTTGAACTAAGGAGGTCTTGTACTGATCTTGCCCTTTGCCTAAAACTATGCAATCTTTCTTCAAAGTTCCCAATAGATTGAAATACTATGCTTAGGAATTTCCTCATAGTGATTTGAGTTTTTTTTTTTTTCTTAATTGTATTTCCCCAAAGTCTGATAGAAATTTCCTAAAGTTAGAGAGTCATATATCTCTATGTATTGCTTGAATGTTTATTTCTATGCATTGATCAGTTTATAGTTACATTTCTCATGATTAATGGTTAGCCCTACCATGATTATGCCAGCTATTGAACTATTTATGTTTGAAATCCTTTGTTCTTCACAAATTTAGTGTCCATCCCACTCCATTTTACCCAAAGATCTATTTTACCTCAAATCAAATCGGTCCTTCAAAAACCTTGTATCACCATCTGAAAGCTTTCTTGACCTTTTCGACCCCATAGCCCAGTTAATCTGACAAACTTTTTATCTATCTTAGTCTTTGATCTGTTCATCCCTCACAAATCTAAAAACAAATCCAAAAACCTACTTCATAAATAGCCTAAAATCAGAAACACAAGAAGCAAACACATAGATATCCCTTACACAAATAGAGAGAGCCCTCTCTGAGTCTAGGAAGGCCAGGTCATTGGGCTCCAAAGTTGGTTTGATGTTACACTGTCATTTTTCTTTCCAATCAGCCAAATCACGAGACCCTAACATAATGGCAATCACGGTGGGGCTTTTCTGAGTTAATTTTAATCTGAATACCTTTCAAGACTCACGGAAAGCCCATTTTTGAACTAAAGTGCACCATAGTATTGAGCCACCTCATCTCCACACTAACATAATGGCGATCACAGTGGGACTCTGAGTGATAAACAAAGTTATATTCCCTAAACATTTCAGCAGCCGAATACTATCTGATTGACTTATCCCAGTGCTCACTAACATAATGGTGATCACGGTGGCACTCTTAGTTAGTGACAATCTAAGTACACCTTAGGACTCCATAAATCCCTTATCTTCAAGAATACCTGCCATTTAGCCACCTCATTGCCACACTAACATAATGGCAATCACGGTGGGACCTTAAAATTTAGTGACAATCTAAGTACTCCTTAGTAACTCTCGAAGTCTCAATCAAACTTAGAAACTTAAGTGTTGTTTGAAGAGTAGAAGCTAGCTCTTTCACCATCTTAGCAAAATGATGGTTCAGTTATAGGAAACTCTTCCAAACCTCATAGGCTACACAAAAAACTTAGAAAACCCCAAAAAACCTCCCCAGATTGGCTTTTCCATAGTTATTGGTTGTGGACCATAGCTACATCTCTACAAAAACAACCAAGTTCCACCTGGCGACTCCAATAGCCTCCAGTAGGCCAAAAAAATCCATAAAAAACCAAAAAATTCATAAACCATACCTTTTCTATTGACTCATCCTTTCCAAAACTTAAAACTTATGGTGCAAACTCTGTGATTAGTGAAAAACTAAGTATAACTTAGCGATTCAGAAAACTTCACCTAAACATAGGAGATAAATAGAAATAAACTTGCAAATAGAACCATTATCTTGTCCAGATAGCCTGGAAAACTGTTGAAATCAAGTGATCACTCTTCCTTGCAAGTCTTCACCTCAAATTTTGCTAGAAAACATTTTTCCCAAAAGCATCTTTGATAGTTTTGGTGGTGGACCATAGTTCTCAAAGAAATCCACCTCGCGACTCCACTACCCCTCATTTTTGTTTTGACCACCCTTCACATTAGCAAAACCCCTAAAGAGGCCATTCATCTAAAACAACCACAAATTCCATCTTCTCTAAACTCTAAATTCGAAATTTGGCTTCACAAAGAATAAATACCAGATCTCATCCAGACCCAAATCCCCTTATCATAGTAGATGACCCAGAGAAGATTCTGTGGCAAGATACCGAAACTGGCAACTTAGCTATCGATAGGTCCATCTGTAAAGCAAGATCAGTACCTGAACACCTCAAATCCTTGCAAGATTCCCCATTTGACTTAAAATTAGAAAAAAACCTTTTTAGAAGAAAGTCACAAAGTAAAGTAAACTTTGACGATCTTGAGCCCCTAGATCTGCCACAGAGTCCTAGTAGAGAAGCCTCACCTACTACACTTCCCGAATTTCAACTTCTCTATCACTTTGGCTCCTACCATCCCAGATCTGCTCAAAATTAGATTGCTAGCCCAAGTACATCCGCCACACCCATCCAAACCACTACTGTTCAAGTCACCTCAGCTCATCCTACAAACCCTCATATTGTACATCATCCATTAGCTCCCGCCATGGTAGCTTGGTATGCACCCTTGGTGTTGCCACACTCCTTTACAAAATGACTATCAATCCAAAATCCCGCACTTTACCGGAGTTGAGGCTACTACCACTCAAGAACATGTAGATAGAATTAGCGATGCCTTTGAATACATGGAAATAGAGGACGAGACCATAAGAATGAGGATATTCACCCAAAGCCTGGGTGGAGAACTCAAAAAATGGTTTAAGAGCTTAACTCCAAATAGCATACACGATCTCCAAAAACTCTACCAATCCTTCATAAATAAGTGGGAAATTAGAAAGAACCCCATTCAAATCGTATCAGAATATATCAATCGAAAAAGGGAAAATGGAGAAAGTGTCGAAGGATACTGCACTAGGTTCAAAAGTGTTTATAACCCCCTCCCGCCTCACTTCAAACCTCCACTTGGCTCAGCTTTAGCAAAGTTCCCCGAAGGCTTCGACCCAAACATGACTTATCAACTAAGAGACAAGGACCCCCCTACCTTAGAGAAAATGCAAAAAGTGTCCATAAGTGTAGAAGCTAACTTAGCAGAAAAAAGAGCTAGGACTAGATTAGAAAGGAGAGTCACATACCGAGATGAGGTCACCCCTTCAGCCCCTTCCTTAGATCCTATAATAGATGACTTAGTTTGATCCATGGCGAAAATGTGAGAAAATATAAGTGAAAAGACACCTCTTAGGGGCAACCAGCCAAACCCTCCAAACAGAAATTGGAACCAAAAATTTAGGAGAGAACAGCCTCAAAACAAACCAAGGGAAACCGACCAACAAGTTAGGCCACCTTTTAATGAAAATTATGTTGATGAGGATGAGAGGGATATAGAACACATTGATGAAAATCATTTGAACCTTATAGGTTCTGATAACGAGAGTGAGGTTTACCTCACAGAAGAAGAACAAGCTTTCTTCTCTCCGAATCAAAATGAAACCAACTATGAAGATCCCAAAGATCCTACTATAGATTTTCAGAATGCCATAGTAGAGGCTCACAGGTAGTATGACCTTAGAAGGAGAAAAAACCAAGACAACTCTAAGAAAGGTAGCTTGGACACTGCTAAAACCCCTGATACCATCCTTAAAAGAATGGTGGATAGCAACAAAATCGTGGTCAAGAAAACTGATGAAAGCAAAGATAAAGCTATTCAGACACGTCTTGGCTCAGATTCTCCTAGTACCTCCACCAAGATTCCCGAGATGGCTATGTCAAAAAAAATCCTGAAACAAAGTCAGCAAACTCAGAACATAGAGAAAGTCATGGCTGAAAAAACTGAAGAAAACCTGTCTAAAATACAAGCACCCTTCAGTTTTGAGGGATAAATTGCCAAAATAAAGATTACCATGCCTCTCACTGAACTAATCGCCCAAAGCTCTTATAAATCCCAAGTGTTAAAGGTCCTGAATATAGGAAATGATGCAAACACCCTTAATCTAGATGATGACACTCCTGAAGTGTTGTTTGGTCCAAAAATAGAAGGGAAATTCCAAGAAGGAACCACTCTTCCCTTTTACATCAGTCTGAATATCCATGACCAAATCCTACACAATGCCATGCTAGACTCCAGGGCCTTGCATAATCTCATGCCAAAGGTTGTGATGGAAAGACTAGGCCTATAAATCACAAAACCTTATAAAGACATATATTCATTGGATTCAAGTAGATTCAAGTTTCTAGGCTTAATCAAAGATCTTTGTTTCAGTTTGGCCCAAATACTTGCAAAACACCTGATCATGGACATAGTTGTAACAAAAATTCCCCCCAAATACGGAATGCTTTTATCCAGAACTTGGGGAGCTAAGCTTCAGGGAAATATTCAACTTGATATGTCCTACGCCACTATTCCTGTGTTTAACCAAACCAGAAGACTCTATCGGAAATCACACATGAAATATATGGTCAGCAGCCAAGAAAGGCCATATAACATCCCAATGTACTCCTCACATTCTGATCTGAACTCTTTCATTTTACACACTGATGAGGACATTGAAGAACAGTTAGGAGGATTTGAAACAAAATTAGACCCACCACATCAGCTGCCCAATTTCTCTATGATGAACTAGATGCTCAAAAATATCATGACCATGAGTAGCTATGTCTTGAGGAAAGCAAGTTTGTTCCTCTTGAAAAGGGGATAGAGAAATAAGCACAAAACATGATGTAACACCAAGAAAATTTCTCAAATCATAGGCAAACATCAACAGTAACATCAGGAGACTTTTTCAGAACATAGGCATTAGAAGACTTGCATATCACAAACCTCTTTGGAAATCAGGGGCAGGGAAGCTTAATGTTTTTACCATACCTTAAGGATTTACCATCACATGACTCTACCTCTCCAAATAAAACCTTGACTGTAGCCATAACAGATCAAAATCCAGAAAAAATGTCTAAAAAACTTCTTATGAAAGGATATGATGACTGCAGTCCAAATATACCTAAGTTGTTTGAACTAGCTAGCATTCTTCCACTCCATCAAAGACTTAGAACTACTAGAATTTGCAATATTGTTCAAAATACTACTTCATGTAGAGAAAACAGTGAGAAGCACTATGCCACTGCCATCACTCCAAGAAACAACTTCGATAAAAGAAAATACAAAAATCTAGACCAAAAAGTAGTAGTCAAAGATAAAACAACTGGTCATAGGATCTGTTTTGATTTTAGAAATACTAATACACACCCTTGTGAAAGAAATTTTATCTTTCCTACCCAAGACGATGATATACCAATGATAAGTGCTTTTAATCATGTGTCTTTGTAAGATGATGTTTGAGGATATCGCCAAATGATCTCTTTGCAAAGCGAACAGCTCAAAGAATTTTTCAAGTATGCTAGAATTAGTTCCATCTTCAAACCCAGAATAGCAAAACCACTAGACACCAAAAACATGCTCCTAAAAGCCATGTTTCTAGTTCTGAATTTCTGCATTCTGACATACCTTGATGATGTCATCATATAATTCAAAAATGACAAAGAATATTTGAATTATTTGAAAAATATATACATCAAAAGAAGGAGTGGAAATCAGAGGTATAAAGAGGTACAGCGGGAAGATACGGGGTTGTTCAAAGATTCATGCATGAATCCTTATGTCATGCTTGAAAGAGAAAATTTTCCAAATTTTCTTTTCAAGAGCTGAGTGGACCAAGAGTGGTAGGAGATCCTTATAAAGATAAGATGCTTAAGTTTCACCATTTCCAAGATTTCTGAGTTAAAACATTTTCAATCATTGTATATACCATTGTTTGAAAAATAAATCAAAAAACAGAAAATTCAAAAATAATAGAAAAATAGAAAAAGAGGGTAGTTTGAAAAATAGAAAGAAAGGCCCATGTTCAAAAGATAGTCATTCTGAAAGCGCGCAAGTCTAAATGCCACTACTAGTGCTCAAATGTCTTATTTAGTTATCTAGCGTAATCATAACTGAACATGTTTTAAATTTATTTTTTGATAAGTTAGTGAGAGCAAAGATAATCAACATTGTGTAAGCTTGACTTGTCAAAGAAACTAGATTAGGAAAAGATATTGGTTCCACATGCTCAAAACAGAACCAAAGAGGAAAGAAGGGATGAAAAACAAACTGTGTATCCCAGCCCTAATTTTCTAGATTTCATTTTATGAAAAATAATATTTGTGTGCAGCTTGTCTTTCATGCCACAAGTACATGACAAATCAGATTTTCTAATCCCGATTTAGTCATTTTTCAATTTCATGTTTTAGATTAGAGAATAAAATCCTGTCAAACATCTTAACCTTGACACTCGATCCAGCATAGGTAGAGAAACAAAGGATTTCATCAGCTTAATCAGAACTCCCAGCGGATATAAGTGTAGAATTAGATAGTGTCATTTTTCAAAAACATTATCTCAAAGGGTTGCTAGTCCAAATGCACTCGAAAGAAGAAAAAATGTTAGGAAATATAGTGGGGTAGGTAGAAATGAATTTGATGCTAATCATGCTGTCAATTTTCAGAAATAGCATCAAGGAAGAAAGAAATTTGTGCCAATAGATAAAGGCACTAGTGTTCAGAGAACCGAGATCTGAAATTCTGGACACCTCCTAAAAAGGAGCTGCCCTCCCCAAATGGAGCCACTATTCATCATCATTATTTTTCACTTGTTGATGATGACTAGTTTTTAAAGACAAGTTTTCTAGCAGCTGATCTCCAATTTGTCAAAATTTTCAACTGGAAAACACCCATAAACATTTTTCCATCCTGCCTTCTCAATCAGCCTATGATGAGAAAAAACCTAATTTTCAAAACCTATCTCGTCTCAATCATACAAACTTGTCCATCAGCTCCAAAGAGAATACTCCAAATCTGTCAAAAATCTCCCCTAAGTTAGGTAGTGGCGCTTTAGGCAATATTCCCTTGGAAAACTATCCTAAGCAAAAATTATCTCTGTCTAAAACCTACCAATCATAGATGGCCTTACTATTCTGCAAATAAAATTTGATACACCCTTAAGTCGCGCCACTAACAAGTCTTGGTGTCTCTCCAGTGCATGTTTCAAAAGCCAAGCTAATGTTGTGTTGATCTATAGTGATTCAATGTCTTTTTCAAAAGCAGAAGTGTACCAGTGTTCCAGAAGAAATTATTAAAATTAACATGAGAAGACAACTGCTTCTCATGTGGTTTTGAGCCTGGGATGAAAGTACTGGACAGAGAGGTAATTCAATGAACTCCTGAAAACACCGACAAAAGGTTAGTGACTTATGACTAGCAAGTAATACTCTGCAGATATAGGTCAGGTTGCTTCTGATGTCTAAATATGCATAAGGGTATTTTAACAACAAGATTACATATCTCAGAGAATTGCCCCTCATGGCATATTGTCAATTTGTCACTTTTATTTACTTAACTGTGAATAGGCACTACAAGGAAAGATGACACAGTTTTACAAAGGGATGAAATAGCATCACTGTGTAAAACCTCCTCCAAATATGAGTACATGGTTAGATCATTGGTTTAAAACCTCCTTCATTTAAAAGCAGATGGTTGGGAGATGTGATAAAGGTCTCCTTAATTTAACAAGAAGAGGGCCAGGAACAGAGGTATGGCCTCATTTAAAGGGCATAAGGCTAACAATGCTACAAATAGCCTTAAAAATGTGTTTTACACCTTTTTCTCCAATGGATGAAACCACTAACACAACACTGGTGTTTCAAGGATTCATTATATGGTTTCAATGATTGAAAGGCAGAGTTTAAGTGCAGTGGGAAACAATTGGATGATTATGAGTAGAAATTGGTGTTAAAAAGAGGACAAGCAGTGGTACTATAATAATCAAAGAGGTTTTGTTTTTCTTCTATCAAAGATATCCTTCAAAGGAAATCTTAAGCTAAAGTGAAAAAAAATTGGACAGGCTCATCAATGTGAGGAAAGGGTATGACACCATGATTGAAATTCAAGACAATATTCAAAGAATCAAGCCATATCACTATCACAGTAAAAAACCTTTTATGAAACATGTGAAAAAGCCTTGTTGTTCCATATGATTGCATTGAGGGTCTCTAAAGGCATTTTTCCTTTATGAACAGATATAGGTAAAGCCATGGGTGAATGCAAATAAGTTTTTTCACCCATAGTCAAAGGAAAATATCGAAGGGCGCTTGACTATTTTGGTCAAACTTCACAATGGGCATAATTATCATCAAAACACTAGGAAAGTAGAAATTGTCAAAGTAACTTTTAGAAGTGTGAATCATCTCCTTCCAAGATATGGCAAAGGATGCATCAAAAACCTTGGATTTGACTCTTAAGCAGTGCTCCTTTAAAGGTCAGAAATAAGCAAAAATTGACAGAGTTTCTTCTTTAATGAGAAATAGTGAAAAGGCAGTGAAAGGGTTTTGTTTCTTAAAAGAGCGTTTTTATTTCAACAAGAACCATGACTATGGTTTCATTTAAAAGTAACACCCACAACATTTAAATCTTGGTCAAATATGATTCTTTGTTATGTTTTAAAAATACATTTGCTTTATGTTTTTTTATGACCGAAAAGCCTTCTCAAAAGGCATCCAAAACCCTTCTCAAAAGGCATCCAAAACCCTTGGAAATAGATACAAATGTTTTGAGTTCATTTAAAGGTGGAAGAGATCATTGAAACATCCCATTATGCAAATTCAAAATGCAAATCATGCTCCCTTAGCTACTCGCTGGAGAAGACAAGTGTTTTGGCATTTTTTCAGAGTTTTCAAGGCCTCAAGCCCACGCGGCACACCTGGGAAAGTGCACGGTGTGCCTGTGAGAACACACACAAAGGGTTTACATTGCTGCATAGTGCACCTGTAGTGGCGCGCGACATTCCTGTAGCGCCCATTCATCCATCGCCCGAGACCGACCCGACTGCGCAGTGCTATTTTTTGTGAACATGCCGCTCACCCAAACGCCTTCAAAAAAACTTTGTGGATCTGCTCCAATCAATCAATCAAGGTGCTTAAGATTTTATTTGAGGTATTCTACTTTTCCTCTTCGTAAAATTCAAAGATTGAATGGGTGTTTTGCGGTGTTTTTTCCCCTAAGAAGGAGATAATGATTTTGAAACCATTTCATCATTTAAAAACATGATATAGATAGTGGTATATGAGATAGAGTTTTGTCAAAATTGGAAAAAATATGTCTTGTGCTTAGGGGGTCTCAAATCAATTTGTACAGTGTCTTAACAACAGCTTTGAGGGCAGTTTTTCATTTAAAAATCACCAGAAAAAGCAATGATTAGAGAGTAGGGTTTTTGGTAAAAATTTAAATAGTTTGATGCTATGAAGGCCAAGTATTAGTACAGTCATAGGTGGGTGTTTTCATCAGTCTTAAGGGGCCTTTACTGCCCTTAAGAACAATGATAAACCATACACTAATTACTAGACAAACATACAAAGTTGTAGAGGTTTCAAGTTGGCTGGAAGGTGTCCTAACAATGTTAAAACAAGAACAAAATCTGTCTGCAAAATCGAAGGGGAAAACACTGATTTTAAGGTGAAGGCTTGGTCATGTAAAGTGTCCTCTCTATGTTGTGAAATAGTGAACTTTGTGTAGCCTCCATAGTTCCAAAAAACAGAGTGTGTTGAAAGACTTTTTAAGTCAGCTGAGGGTGTCTTGTTTTACTTTGTAAAAAACAGTGAATAGCAAAAAGAGCATTGTTGGAAGAGAAAGGTGTTCTTATCAAAACAAAGGAGATCCTTGTTCAAACAAGGGACCACCCACACATCTTTTCAAGAGTTTTCCCAAGCATAGTGATAAACTGAATTTTTGTTTTTATTTGACAAGCACTTGTTGATTGGCATTAAAGAGGATAAAACAGTGACTTATAAGGAGGACAGGGGTGTTGTTGAGAAACCATTTCAAGGACCATTTGAGACAACTTTTTTTTTTTTCAGTTAGCAAATATTATCCAAAACAAATTGCCTCATAGGCAAGAAAGTAGAAGTGGCCTTCATAGGAGATTTGAACCTGTTTCAACTGAAGAGGTAAATGCTCATCCATCAGTCCTGTTTAACTTTCGTGAGGTTGGATGTCTAGATTTTTGTCAAAGGGTACAGGAGGTGAAAAGCTATCTCCCCTTAACACATCTTTGTGCTTTGAGATTTCAAGGGAAAGACTTTCAGCTGGCAGGCTTGGATTTCAAGTTTTCTCCTAGATCCATTTCCAAGGCCACAAAAATCCCTTATCTCGGAGAGAAGTGGTTTAAACAGAGCCACCTACACTCAGAACAATACAAACCCTTTTTGAAGCCTGAGCATCGGGATACATGTCCATCCATCTTTCCCTTCTCATATCTATTGACTAGTTATGCTCCCCTCATGAAGATAATCATGAAATACTTCACTTGCAAGGGAAGGTTCTCCCGGGTCTATGCTTACCATGTCTGGTTGCTCATGCATTTCACAAGATGCAAATTGTTAAATCTCCCCTTATTCCTCCATAAAAGTATTGAAAAAATGGCCTCCACTGTTCAGAAAATACCTCTTTCTCAGCAGTCAGCTTGCCTTTTCCATCATTCCCTCATCAAGGTTGTCATTCTTCATCAACTTGAGAAGAAGGGAATCTCTTGCGACACTTTCATTTCACATCCATATTTCGCCACTGTTCCTTCATTCCATGCATCTCCTTCACCTTCCACTCACCATCCTTCGCCTTCTTCAAGTAAGCCCATTCCCAAGAAGCTCAAATTTCCCATGATTGAACAAGAAAAAGAGCGTGATGAGGAAGAAGAGCATGATGAACAGCAACATGATGATGAACAATAGCAACATGATTAAGAAAGGCAGCAAGATGAGGAAGGGAAGCATGATGAAGAGGAGGAACAACATTATGAGAAAGGACAACAAGGTGAAGAAGAGCATAGTGAGGAAAGGCAGCAAGGTGAAGAAGATCACAGTGATGATATGCAACACAGGGATGAAGAGAAACACCATGAAAAAGAGAAAAATAGTGAGGAGGGAAATGATGAGGAAATTGAACAGTTTGATGAGGATATTGGTAGCCCTCACAACAACAAAAAAGAAGAAGATGAAGCCCAAAAAATTGAGGAGACATAGCCTCAAAGTCCTAGAGACAGCAAAGACAAGAGTAGAGAGGGTAGCCCTCAAAAATACATGTAAGAGGACAGTCAAAGCATTCATGAAGAAACTCAAAATAGTGGCGAGGATGATGAGGGAAGTAACAAGGGAAAAGAGCTAATAGAGCATGTGCTAGCTGCCCCTCCTAGGCAAGGAGCCATGCTTTCTTCTCCAAAAGTGGCCAAGCCCCGAACATCAAGAAAAAGGGTGCCTCAAACTATAACTCCAAATGTTACTAGGGCCCTCCGAAGCAAGGGGAAGTTTCCTAAGAAACCCATTGTCGAATTACCCAAGAGGAGGAAGACCAAGAAGGCTACCCAAAGAAAGCGAAAGGAGAAAGAAGAAAGCAACCATGAAAAGGAGAGGGACTTTGACATAATTCAGATCCAAAGTGATGATGGCGACAATGAGGCCTGAATCCTAGAGACTCTCTTGATCAATAGAGAAAAAAAAATTGATGCTTTGAGGGTAGATCTAGAGAGGTCTAGAAACTTCAATCACTTTTTGCAAACAAACAATAAACAAATGAGTGTCCACATGGCGATATATGAGACACGAGCCACCAAATATAAAAAGGAGGCCTCCAAGGCACAAGTTAAATTGGAAGAACTAATGGGTGAGTTCAATGATAGTGAAGATGAAGATCAGCCAAGGAGAAAGAGGCCCAGGACCATGGGACTCATAAGAGCCCTTGAGAAACAAAAAGAGGAAGAAGCTTCCCTTTTCCAATCTTTTCCTCTCACTACTTTGTTCACCCAAGAGATAGAGAAAAATCGAGAAGCATGGATTGAGAGGGTGAATGATCACTTGGATAAGAAGTTGGAAAAGGCCAATAGATATTTGGACCTTCAAAGGAGGATGAACGGGCACTATAAGAAGCTAAATCAGTTCGCCCGACAGAGATTGAAAGCCACACAGGAAAAACTCAAGGAAGCCCAAAGGAGGTGCCCTGCACCAAAAATGGAGAAAGACACCTCAAAGCTCCAAATTTTGGCCTCATGTTCTCAGCATGTTTCTGAAAACCCTTGAGGGTCACGCTCGCCAAAATTGGGCGAAATTCAACAAGTTTTGGTTTTTTGTCATTTTTTGGATTTTGGCTAAAAATCATGGGCATAGCCATTTCTGTTTGGGACATCCTCAAAGGATGAAAATTGTATCATTGGATGCCATAATTTTAGGGGCATCTACTCAGTGATTTTCAGATCAATTGAAGATGATTTGCCCCCTCAAAATGGCAAAAAACACTCACTTTTTCCACACTCTGCCTCGTTTATCAGCGAAGTCTATTTTTTGGGTTTTTACACACAGGTTAGTTTTTGAGAGACTTATAGTGATCAGTTTGGAGAAAATTAAGAATTTTAAAATAATATACATTTATAGCTTTCCAACGACCTATCACGGACCTCATTTCAACATCGAGAAGGCATCCAAAAGCGGCCCACAATACAGAGGACTTTCTGCTGATATATTTCTTAAGTATTTTTGTGAAAAATACACTTTTCTGAAGTGGCTTTGCCTAATGTGCGTTTAGCTATTTTTGGGCATGGTTAGTTATGAAAAGTCAATATATTTTCCTTTTTTAACAATTTTGAGATATTTTATCAGATATTTTGTGCCTTGGGCTTTGCAAAGCCTCAAGGACAAAATCAGATATTTTTGATGGGCCAATGAGATTGCAAGTTGCACTAGGAGGTTTTCCCTCATCTTGGCCTATATATTCCAAGAGACTTCATTATAAATAAGGCTGAACTTGATGATATAGAGCAATATATGGTTATAAAATCTTGGAAGAAACACTTTTCTCATGCATTGGATAGTTTCTTGAATGTTTTTGGATGATGAAGGAGGTTTGTTGTTGGATTCCTTGACTTGGTAAAATGGTATAGTGTCCCTCTCTGTTATGCTTCTCAGTTTTCATTCATTTTCCATTTTCTTGCTTGCTATAAGACAGTAGAGAATAGATTTGAGACATGCCCTTGGAGGCACCTCAAATTTCCTGTTTCTTTATAGTTTCTATGTTTTCTTCCTTCTTAGTCATATCAAAGAATCCTTGATTTCTCTTTGATAACTGATGAAATTGTTTTCTTGTTTCATTTATGGTTTTATGCATGCTAAGTATGATTCACAGTATGAATTGATTACTCATGGCTAGTCATAGCTCCACCTCTAAAACCTTTCTTTGATTGTTTGATTGTCATTTGGTGAACTAAGAAGGTCTTGTACTGATCTTTCCCTTTGCCTAAAACTATGCAATCTTGCTTCAAAGAGCCCAATAGCTTGAAATACTATGCTTAGGCATTTCCTCATAGTGATTTGAGTTGTTTTTTTGTCTTAATTGTATTTCCCCAAAGTCTGATAGCAATTTTCTAAAGTTAGAGAGTCATATATCTCTATGTATTGCTTGAATGTTTATTTCTATGCATTGATCCGTTTATAGTTACATTTCTCATGATTAATTGTTAGCCCTACCATGTTTATGTCAGCTATTGAACTATTTATGTTTGAAATCCTTTGTTCTTCACAAATTTAGTGTCCATCCCACTCCATTTTACCCAAAGATCCATTTTACCTCAAATCAAATCGACCCTTCAACAACCTTGTATCACCATATGAAAGATTTCTTGACCTTTTTGACCCCATAGCCCAGTTAATCTGACAATATTTTTATCTATCTTAGTCTTTGATCAGTTCATCCCTCACAAATTTAAAAACAAATCCAAAAACCTACTTCATAACTAGCCTAAAGTCAGAAACACAGGAAGCAAACACATAGATATCCCTTACACAAATAGAGAGAGCCCTCTCTGAGTCTAGGAAGGCCAGGTCCTTGGGCTCCAAAGTTGGTTTGATGTTACACTGTCATTTAGCTTGCCAATCAGCCAAATAGTGGGACCCTAACATAATGGCGATCACGGTGGGACTTTTCTGAGTTCATTTTAATCTGAATACCTTTCAAGACTTACGGAAAGCCCCTTTCTGAACTAAAGTGCACCATACTATTGAGCCACCTCATCGCCACACTAACATAATGGCGATCACGGTGGGACTTTGAGTGATAAACAAACTTAGATTCCCTAAACATTTCAG
The DNA here is from genome assembly GCA_034641835.2 of Pinus albicaulis. Classification (NCBI taxonomy): domain Eukaryota; kingdom Viridiplantae; phylum Streptophyta; class Pinopsida; order Pinales; family Pinaceae; genus Pinus; species Pinus albicaulis. The sequence goes on along the minus strand of CM076578.1, from coordinate 1,962,320,405 downwards.
CAACCTTAAGAATACTATCTGATTGACTTTTCCCACTGCTCACTAACATAATGGAGATCATGGTGGGACTCTGAGTTAGTGACAATATAAGTACACCTTAGGTCTCTAGAAATCCCTTATCTTCAAGAATACCTGCCATTTAGCCACCTCATCGCCACACTAACATAATGGTGATCATGGTGGGACCTTATGAGTTAGTGACAATCTAAGTACTCCTTAGTAACTCTCGAAGTCTCAATCAAAATTAGAAACTTAAGTGTTGTTTGAAGAGTAGAAGCTAGCTCATTCACCATCTTAGCAAAATGATGATTCAGTTATAGGAAACTCTTCCAAACCTCATAGGCTACATATAAAACTCAGAAAACCCCAAAAAACCTCCCTAGATTGGATTTTCCCTAGTTATTGGTGGTGGACCATAGCTACATCTCTACAAAACAACCAAGCTCCACATAGTGACTCCAATAGCCTCCAGTAGGCCAAAAAATCCATAAAAAACCAAAAAATTCATAAACCATAGCTTTTCTGTTGACTCATCCTTTCCAAAACTTAAAACTTATGGTGCAAACTCTGTGATCAGTGAAAAACTAAGTATAACTTAGCGATTCAGAAAACTTTACCTAAACATAGGAGATAAACATAAATAATCTTGCAAATAGAACCATTAGCTTGTCCAGACAGCCTAGCAAAATTTTGAAACCAAGTGATCACTCTTCCTTGCAAGTCTTCACCTCAAAGTTTGCTAGAAAACTTTTTTCCTGAAAGCATCTTTGATAGTTTTGGTGGTCGACCATAGTTCTCAAAGAAATCCACCTAGCGACTCCACTACCCCTCATTTTTTTTTTGACCACCCTTCACATTAGAAAAAACCCTAGAGAGGCCATTCATCCAAAACAACCACAAATTCCATCTTCTCTAAACTCTAAATTCGAAATTTGGCTTCATGAAGAATCAATACCAGATCTCATCCAGACCCAAATCCGCCTATCAGAGTAGATGACCCAGAGAAGATTCTGTGGCAAGCTTCCAAAACTGGCAACTTAGCTACTGATAGGTCCATTCGTAAAGCAAGATAAGTACCTAAACACCTCACATCCTTGCAGTATTCCCCATTTGACTTAAAATCAGCAAAAACCCTTTTTAGAAGCAAGTCACAAAGTAAAGTAAACTTTGACGATCTTGAGCCCCTAGATCTGCCACAGAGTCCTAGTAGAGAAGCCTCACCTACTACACCTCATGAATTTCATATTCTCCATCACTTTGGCTCCCACCATCCCAGATCTGCTCAAAATCATATCACTAGCCCAAGTACATCCGCCACACCCATCCAAACCACTACTGTTCAAGTCACCTCAGCTCATCCTATAAACCCTCATATTGTACATCATCTATTAGCTCCTTCCATGGCAGCCTGGTATGCACCCTTGGTGTTGCAACACCCTTTGGCTCCTTTAGAAAATGACTATCAATCCAAAATCCCACACTTTACCAGAGTTGAGGCTACTACCGCTCAAGAACATGTAGATAGAATTAGTGATGCCTTTGAATACATGGAAATAGAGGACGAGACCATAAGAATGAGGATGTTTTCCCAAAGCCTGGGCAGACAACCCAAAAAATGTTTTAAAAGCTTAACTCCAAAAAACATACACGATCTCCCAGAACTCTACCAAACCTTCATAAAAAACTGGGAAATCAGAACAAACCCCATTCAAATCCTGTCGGAATATAACAATCTAAAAAGGGAAAATGGGGAAAGTGTCGAAGGATACTGCACTAGGTTCAACAATGTTTATAACGCCCTCCCGCCTCACTTCAAACCTCCACTTGGCTCAGCTTTAGCAAAGTTCCCCAAAGTCTTCAACCCAGACATGCCTTATCAACTAAGAGACAAGGACCCCCCTACCTTAGAGGAAATGCAAAAAGTGGCCATAAGTGTAGAAGCCAACTTAGCAGAAAAAAGAGCTAGGACCAGATCAGAAAGAAAAGTCACATACTGGGTTGAGGTCACCCCTTCAGCTCCTTCCTTAGATCCTAGAATAGATGACTTGGTTAGATCCATGGCGAAAATGTGGGAAAAGATAAGTGAAAAGGCACCTCTTAGGGACAACCAGCCAAACCCTCCAAACAGAAACTGGAACCAAAACTTTAGGACAGAACAACCTCAAAACAAACCAAGGGAAAATAACCAACAAGTTAGGCCACCTTTTAATGAAAATTATGTTGATGAGGATGAGAGGGATATAGAACCCATTGATGAAAATCATTTGAAACTTATAGGTTCTAATAACAAGAGTGAGGTTTACCTCATAGAAGAAGAACAAGCTTTATTCTCTCCGAATCAAAATGAAACCAACTATGAAGATCCCAAAGATCCTGCTATAGATTTTCAGAATGCCATAGTAGAAGCTCACAGGCAGTATGACCTTAGAAGCAGAAAAAACCAAGACAAATCCAAGAAAGGTAGCTTGGACACTGCTAAAACCCCTGATACCATCCTTAAAAGAGCAGTGGATAGCAACAAAATCATAGTCAAGAAAACTGACCAAAGCAAAGATAAAGATATTCAGACAAGTCTTGGCTCATATTCTCCTAGTACCTCCACCAATATTCCCGAGATGGCTGTGTCAAAAAAAATCCCGAAATAAAGTCAGCAAACTTAGAACATAGAGCAAGTCATGGCTGAAAAAATTGAAGCAAAACTGTCTAAACTACAAGCACCCTTTAGTTTTGAGGGATAAATTGCCGAAATAAAGATTACCATGCCTCTCACTGAACTTATTTCCCAAAGCTCTTATAAATCCCAAGTGTTAAAGGTCCTGAATATAGGAAATGATGCAAACACCCTTAATCTAGCTGATGACACTCCTGAAGTGTTGTTTGGTCCAAAAATAGAAGGGAGATTCCAAGAAAGAACCACTCTTCCCTTTTACATCAGTTTGAATATCCATGACCAAATCCTACACAATGCCATGCTAGACTCCGGGGCCTCGCATAATCTCATGCAAAAGGCTGTGATGGAAATACTAGGCCTAGAAATCACAAAACCTTATAAAGACATATATTCATTTGATTCAAGTAGAGTCAAGTGTCTAGGCTTAATCAAAGATCTTTGTTTCAGTTTGGCCCAAATACTTGCAAAAAACTTGATCATTGAAATAGTGGTAGCAGACATTCCCCCCAAGTATGGAATGCTTTTATCCAGAACTTGGGGAGCTAAGCTTTAGGGAAATATTCAACTTGATATGTCCTATGCCACTATTCCTGTGTTTAACCAAACCAGAATACTCTATCGAGAATCACACATGAAATATATGGTCAGCAGCCAAGAAAGGCCAGATAACATCCCAATGTACTCCTTGCATTCTGATCTGAACTCTTTCATTTTACACACTGATGAGGAAATTGAAGAACAATCAGGAGGATTTGAAACAAACTTAGACCCACCACATTAGCTGCCCCAAGTTCTTTATGATGAACTAGATGCTCAAAATTATCATGACCATGAGCAGCTATGTCTTGAGGAAAGAGAGTTTGTTCCCCTTGAAATAGGGATAGAGCAAGAAACACAAAACATGATGTACCACCAAGAAAATTGCTCAAATCATAAGCAAACATCAGGAGACTTTTTCAGAATAGAGGCATTAGAAGACTTGCATATCACAAACCTCTTTGGAAATTAGGGGCAGGGAAGCTTAATTTTTTTACCATACCTTAAGTATTTACCATCACATGACTCTATCTCTCCAAATAAAACCTTGAATGTAGCCATAACAGCTCAAAATCCAGAAACAAATGTCTAAAAAACTTCTTATGAAAGGATATGATGACTGCAGTCCAAATATACCTGAGTTGTTTGAACTATCTAGCATTCTGCCACTCCATCAAAGACTTAGAACTGCTAGAATTTTCAATATTGTTCAAAATACTACTTCATGTAGAGAAAACAGTCAGAAGCACTATGCCACTGCCATCACTCCAAGAAAGAACTTTGATAAAATAAAATACAAAAATCTGGACCAAATAGTAGTATTCAAGGATAAAACAGCTCGTCATAGGATCTGTTTTGATTTTAGAAATACTAATACACACCCTTGTGATAGAAATTTTATCTTTCCTACCCAAGAGCATGATATACCAATGATAAGTGCTTTTAATCATGTGTCTTTGCAAGATGATGTTTGAGGATATCGCCAAATGATCCCTTTGCAAAGAAAACAGCTCAAAGAATTTTTCAAGTATGTTGGAAGTAGTTCCATCTTCAAACCCAAAATTTCAAAACCACTGGACACTAAAAACATGCTCCTAAAAGCCATGTTTCTAGTTCTGAATTTCTGCATTCTGACATACCTTGATGATGTCATCATATACTTCAAAAATGACAAATAATATTTGTATTATTTGAAACAGATGTACAACAAAAGAAGGAGTGGAAATCATAGGTATAAAGAGGTATAGCAAGAAGATACGAGGTTGTTCAGAGATTCATGCATGAATCCTGATGTCATGCTTGAAAGAGAAAATTTTCCAAATTTTTCTTTTCAAGAGCTGAGTGGACCAAGAGTGGTAGGAGATCCTTATGAAAATAAGATTCTTAAGTTTCACCATTTCCAATATTTCTGAGTTAAAACATTTTCAATCATTGTATATACCATTGTTTGAAAAATAAATCAAAAAACAAAAAATTCAAAAACAATAGAAAAATAGAAAAAGAGGGCAGTTTGAAAAATAGAAAGAAAGCCCCATGTTCAAAAAATAGTCATTCTGAAAGAGCGCAAGTCTAAATGCCGCTACTAGTGCTCAAATGTCTTGTTCAGCTATCTAGCCTAATCATAACTGAACATGTTTTAAATTTATTTTCTCATAAGTTAGTGAGAGGAAAGATAGTCAACATGGTGTAAGCTTGACTTGTCAAAGAAACTAGATTAGGCAAATATACTGGTTCCACATGCTCAAAACAAAACCAAAGAGGAAAGCAGGAATGAAAAACAAACTATGGATCCCAGCCCTGATATTCTAGATTTCATTTTATGCAAAATAATATTTCTGTGCAGCTTGTCTTTCATGCAACAAGTACATGACAAATCAAATTGTCTAATCCTGATTTGGTCATTTTTCAATTTCATGTTTTAGATTAGAGAATAAAATCCTGTCAAACAGCTTAACCTTGATAGTCGATCCAGCATAGGTAGAGAAACAAAGGATTTCATCAGCTTAATCTGAACTCTCGGCAGATATAAGTGTAGAATTAGATAGTGTCATTTTTCAAAAATATTATGTCAAAGGGTTGCTAGTCCAAATGCACCCGAAAGAAGAAAAAATGTTAGGAAATATAGTGGAGTAGGTAGAAACGAATTTGATGCTAATCATGCTGTCAATTTTCAGAAATAACATCAAGGAAGAAAGAAATTTGAGCCAATGGATAAAGGCACTGGTCTTCAAAGAACCAAGATCTGAAATTCTGGACACCTCCTGAAAAGAAACTGCCCTCCCCAAATGGAGCCACTGTTAGTCATCATTATTTTTAACCTGTTGATGATGACTAGTTTTTAAAGCCAAGTTTTCTAGCAGCTGATCTCCAATTTGTCAAAATTTTCAGCTGGAAAACACCGATAAACATTTTTCCCTCCTGCCTTCTCAATCAGCCTCTGATGAGAAAAAACCTAATTGTCAAAACCTATCTAGTCTCAATCATAAAAACTTGTCCATCAGCTCCAAAGAGAATACTCCAAATCTGTCAAAGATCTCCCCTAAGTTAGGTAGTGGCGCTTTAGGCGATATTCCCTTGGCATACTATCCTAAGCCAAAATAACCTCTGTCTAAAACGAACCAGTCATAGATGGCCTTCCTATTCTACAAATAAAGCTTGATACACCCTTAAGTCGCGCCACTAACAAATCTTGGTGTCTCTGCAATGCATGTTTCAAAAGCCAAACTAATGTTCTGTTGATCTATAGTGATTCAATGTCTTTTTCAAAAGCAGAAGTGTACCAGTGTTCCAAAATACATTATTAAACTTAGCATGAGAAGACAATTGCTTCTCATGTGGTTTTGAGCCTGGGATGAAAGTACTGGACAGAGAGGTAATTCAATGAACTCCTGCAAACACTGTCAAAAGGTTATTGACTTATGACTAGCAAGTAATACTCTGCAGATACAGGTTAGGTTGCTTCTGATGTCTAAAGATGCATAAGGGTATTTTAACAACAGGATTACATATCTCATATAATTTCCCCTCATGGAATATTGTCAATTTGTCCCTTTTATTTACTTAACTGTGAATAGGCACTACAAGGAAAGATGACACAGTTTGACAAAGGGATGAGATAGCATCACTATGTAAAACCTCCTCCAAATATGAGCAGATGGTTAGGTCATTGGTTTAAAACCTCCTTTAATTAAGAGCAGATGGTTGGGGAATATGATAAAGGCCTCCATTTAACAATTATAGGGCCAGGAACAGAGGTATGGCCTCATTTAAAGGGCACAAGGCTAACAATGCTGCAAATAGCCTTAAAAACTTTTTTTAAACCTTTTTCTCCAATGGATGAAACCACTAACACAGCACTGGTGTTTCAAGGATTGATTATATGGTTTCACTAATTGAAAGGCAGAGTTTAAGTGCAGTGGGAAACAATTGAATGATTATGAGTATAAACTAGTGTTAAAGAGATGACAAGAGTGGTACTATAATAATCAAAGAGGTTTTGTTTTTCTTCTATCAAAGATCTCCTTCAAAGGAAATTTGAAGCTAAAGTGAACAAAATTTGGACAGGCTCATCAATGTGAGGAAAGGGTATGACACCATGATTCAAATTCAAGACAATATTCAAAGAATCAAGCCATATCACTATCATAGTCAAAAACCTTTTATGAAACATGTGAAAAAGCCTTGCTGTTCCATATGATTGAATTAAGGGTCTCTAAAGGAATTTTTCCTTGATGAACAGATATAGGTAAATCCATGGGTGAATGTAAATAAGGTTTTTCATCCACAGTCAAAGGAAAATATCCAAGGGCGCCTGATTGTTTTGATCAAACTTCACAATGGGCATAATTATCATCAAAACACCAGGAGAGCAGAAATTGTCAAAGTAAGTTTTAGAAGTTTGAATCATCTCCTTCCAAGATATGGCAAAGGATGCATCAAAAACCTTGGATTTGACTCTTAATAAGTGCTCCTTTAAAGGTCAGAAATAGGTAAATAGTGACAGATTTTCTTCTTTAATGAGAAACAGTGAAAAGGCAGTGAAAGGGTTTTGTTTCTTAAAAGAGCGTTTTTATTTCAAAAAGAACCATGACTATGGTGTCATTCAAAAATAACACCCACAGCATTTAAATGTTGGTCTAATATGAGTCTTTGTTATGTTTTAAAAAGACATTTTCTTAATGTTTTGTTATGACCGAAAAGCCTTATCAAAAGGCTTCTGAAACCCTTGTAGATAGATACAAATGTTTTGAGTTCATTTAAAGGTGGAAGAGATCGTTGAAACAACCCATTGTGAAAATTGAAAATGCAAATCATGCTCCCTTAGCTACTCGCTGGAGAAGACAAGTGCTTTTGGCATTTTTTCATAGTTTTCAAGGCCTCAAGCCTGCGTGGCATGCCTGTAGCACCTGTTCATCCACCGCCCGAGACCGACCCGACTGCGCGACGCTTTTTTTTGTGAACGTGCCGCTCACCCAAACGCCTTCAAAAAAACTCTGTGGACTGCTGCTGCTCTTCGAGGTATTCTACTTTTCCTGTTCAAAAAATTCAAAGATTGAATGGGTGTTTTGCGGTGTTTTTTCCCCTAAGAAGGAGATAATGATTTTGAAACCATTTCATCATTTAAAAACATGAGATAGACAGTGGTATATGAGACAGAGTTTTTCCAAAACTAGAGAAAATATTTCTTGTGCTTAGGGGGTCTCAAATCAATTTGGACAGTGTCTTAACAAAATCTTTGAGGGCAGTTTGTCATTTAAAAAGCACCAGAAAAAGCAGTGATTAGAAAGTGGGGTTTTTCGTAAAAAGTTAAAGAGTTTGTTTCTATGAAGGCCAAGGATTAGTACAGTGATATGTGGGTGTTTTGATCAGTCTTAAAGGGCCTTAACTGCCTTTAAGAACAGTGATAAACCATACACTAATTACTAGACAGACATACAGAGTTGTAGAGGTTTCAAGTTGGCTGGAAGGTGTCCTAACAGTGTTAAAACAAGAAGAAACTCTGTCTCCAAAATCAAAGGGGAAAACACTGATTTTAAGGTGAAGGCTTGGTCATGTAAAGTGTCCTCTCTATGCTGTGAAATAGTGAACTTTGTGCAGCCTCCATAGTTCCAAAAAACAGAGTGTGTTGAAATAATTTTTAAGTCAGCTGAGGGTGTCTTGTTTTACTTTGTAAAAAACAGTGAATAACAAAAAGAGCATTATTGGAAGATAAAGGTGTTCTTATCAAAACAAAGGATATCCTTGTTCAAACAAGGGACCACCCACACATGTTTTCAAGACTTTTCCCAAGCATAGTGATAAACTTACTTTTTGTTTTTATTTAACAAGCACTTTTTGATTGGCATCAAAGAGGATAAAACATTGACTTATAAGGAGTACAGGGGTGTTGTTGAGAAACCATTTCAAGGACCATTTGAGACAACTTTTTTTTGTCAGTTAACAAAGATTATCCAAAACAAAATGCCTCCCAGGCAAGAAAGTAGAAGTGGCCTTCACAGGAGATTTGAACCTGTTTCAACTGAAGAGGTAAATGCTCATCCATCAATCCTATTTAACTTTCATAAGGTTGGATGTCTAGAGTTTTGTCAAAAGGTGCAGGAGGTGAAAATCTATCTCCCCTTGACACATATTTGTGCTTTGATATTTCAAGGGAAACACTTTTAGCTCGCAGGCTTGGATTTCAAGTTTTCTCCTAGATCCATTTCCAAGGCCACCAAAATCCCTTATGTTGGAGAGAAGTGGTTTAAACAGAGCCACCTACACTTAGAATAGTACAAACCCTTTTTGAAGCTTGAGCATCGGGATACATGTCCATCCATCTTTCCCTTCTCATATCTATTGACTATTTATGCTCCCCTTATGAAGATAATCATGAAATACGTCACTTGCAAGGGAAGGTTCTCCTTGGTATATGCTTACCATGTCTGGTTGCTCATTCATTTCACAAGAGCCAAATTGTTAAATATACCCTTCTTCCTCTATAGAAGTATTGAAAAAATGGCCTCCATTGTTCAGAAAAGACATCCTTCTCAGCAGTTAGCTTGCCTTTTCCATCATTCCCTCATCAAGGTTGTCATTCTTCATCATCTTCAGAAGAAGGGAATCTCTTGGGACACTTTCATCTCACATCCATATTTCGCCATTGTTCCTTCATTCCATGCATTTCCTTCACCTTCCACTCACCATCCTTTTCCTTCTTCAAGTAAGCCCATTCCCAAGAAGCTCAAATTTCCCATGATTGAACAAGAAAAAGAGCATGATGAGGAAGAAGAGCATGATGATGAACAACAGCATGATGATGAACATCAACAACATGATGAAGAAGGGCAGTAAGATGAGGAAGGATAGGATGATGAAGAGGAGGAAAAACATGATAGGAAAGGGAATCAAGGTGAAGAAGAGCATAGTGAGGAAAGGAAACAAGGTGAAGAAGATCACAGTGATGATATGCAGCACAGGGATGAAGAGCAGCACCATGAAAAAGAAAAAAACAGCAAGGAGGGAAATGATGAGGAAATTGAACAGTTTGATGAGGATATTGGTAGCCCTCACAACAACAAAAAAGATGAAGATGAAGCCCAAAACATTGAGGAGACATAGCCTCAAAGTCCTAGAGACAACAAAGACAAGAGTAAAGAGGGCAACCCTCAAAAAGACATGCAAGAGGACAATCAAAGCATTCATGAAGAAACTCAAAAGAGTGGCAAGGATGATGAGTGAAGTAACAAGGGCAAATAGTCAATAGAGCATGTGCTAGCTGCCTCTCCTAGGAAAAGGGCCATGATTTCTTCTCCAAAAGAGGCCAAGTCCCGGACATCAAGGAAAAGGGTGACTCAAACTATAACTCTGAATGTTACTAGGGCCTTCCTAAGCAAGGGGAAGTTTCCCAAGCAACCCATTGTCGAATTACCCAAGAGGAGGAAGACCAAGAATGCTACCCAGAGCAAGGGAAAGGAGAAAGAAGAAAGCAACCGTGAAAAGGAGAGGGAATTTGACATAATTGAGATCCAAAGTGATGAAAGCGACAATGAGGCCTGAATCCTAAAGACTCTCTTGATCAATAGAGAAAAAAAAATTGATGTTTTGAGGGCAGATCTAGAGAGGTCTATAAACTTCAATCACTTTTTGCAAAAACAAAATAAACAGATGAGTGTCCACATGGTGATATATGAGACACAGACCATCAAATATAAAAAGGAGGCCTCCATGGTGCAAGTTAAATTGGAAGAACTCATGAGCGAGTTCAATGATAGCGAAGATGAAGGTCAGCCAAGGAGAAAGAGGCCAAGGACCATCAGACTCAGAAGAGCCCTTGAGAAACAAAAAGAGGAAGAAGCTGCCCTTTTCCAATCTTTTCCTCTCACTACTTTGTTCACCCAAGAGATAGAGAACAATCGAGAAGCATGGGTTGAGAGGGTGAATGATCACTTGGAGAAGAAGTTGGAAAATGCCAATAGAGATTTGGACCTTCAAAGGAGGATGACTGGGCACTATAAGAAGCTAAATCAGTTCGCCCGATGGAAATTGGAGGCAACACAGGAAAAACTCAAGGAAGCCCAAAGGAGGTGTTACACCATTTTTTTGGTCATCTAACCTATTATTATTAGATGAACCCAAGTACGCCATGTAAGACCAATTTTACCCTAAGTAAAATTTCTTTCACCATGTGAAATAGCATTTGCTTATATTTCCTGGTCATATTTAACCCAAAACAAGGAAATTAATTAAATAAATCATTATTTATTTGATTATTTCCTAGGAAAAAGTTATTTAAATCATTATTTAAATAATATTCCTAGTTAAATTTGACTAAATCATTTTTAAATAATTAAATAAATAACTATTTATTTAATTATATTCCCACCATCTCCCTAAAATAATAAATAAATCATTTATTTATTTATTGTTTATAAATAAAGGAATTGACCTAATTCAAAAGACCTTTTCCCTCCAACAAATATAATAAAATATTCCTAAAGGGTGGTTCTAGAATTTGATTAATAATATTTTATTCATACACCAAGTTCTAGATAACCCTAATATTTTGTTATAAATAGAAGGGCTTTCCCCATTCATTAGTCACCTCCATTGCATTAGGTCACTCTCAATCTACTCTTGGTCACCTTTTCCATTTTTACTTTGCGAGCTCCCATTGAGTTCTATGTTTGTCTGGGTTTTCTACACCAACAAGAGAGAGGAATTTTAGATCTGAAAAGATGAGGGCTTTCAAGAACCCATCCCATTGAGGAGAACTGGAAAACACCTTTCTTGTTTTCCTCTCAGGTGCACCTTTTTAATATAATATAAAAATTATTTCAAATACACTGTTCTTGTCTTGTCTATTGGATGCATGGAGCCATATTTTACTTTATCTGCTTAATGTCTTTTATGCTTAGATCTGGATTTGTGCAGCATTATTTGGATCACCTAATTGCAGATTTAAAGATGTTTGGTGGCCATAATCGATGTTAGGGCTATTTGTTATGCGTAGCTAAAGTGATATTTTATGACGAAAGATTCATACTAACAATTAGCGACTCCACACGAGTTTTATTTTGCGACCGCTGTCGTTTTATATATTCTTGCATATCCAACTGTTTCAGACCCTAGGGTTTCTCTTCAGTTTTTTTATTTTCTTATTTTTATGGTACTTTTCACCTCTAAAACCCTGAAAAATTCAAATTTTTAACTTCAGTGTGTTTTTGGCCTTATTGCGCAGGTGACAGACATCAGCCGCAGCAAAGACGACAAATTTTTCTGAAATCTGCCGCCGAGAGACCTGGATCTGAAGGTCACACTTATCAGCCCAAAAAATGCGACCTGGACTTGAGGTCATAATTTTCTGCACCAAATCTGTGACCTGGACTGAAAACAGGTCAGAACCTACGACCTACACTTTTTTCTGCAATTTTCCAGCACTTTTTCTAGGTTTGTCTGAAGCTTCTATCAGGGTTTTCCAGCCTCTGTCTCTGCCCGTTTAGACCTGTTTCTAATCTGTTCCACTCAAATAAGTGGGAATATTGCCCCTTAGGGCTCTAGTACCCTCTACTTTTTTTGGGTGAGTATTTTTGTTTTAGAAGTTTGACTTTTCAGAGTTTCAGCCTTATTTCTTCCAGATCTAATACCTCATTTTCAGATCCCTTTCTATCAACTCTTATCCCTTTCAAATCACCTCATATAGTTTTTTTGGGTTCATTTCTAGCGCCGCCTCCTGGTCCCTTCTACTTTTAGCTGATCCCCTCCTTTCTAGCAGCAACCTTGCCTCTGTCTCTTTGCTATTCTCTGCACCTCTTTTTAGCAGATTTCTCCTTTAGATCCTCGTCCCGCCCGACCTTAGATCTATTGGCCTCTTTTTAGCGTGCTTTGCTTAGATTTTTTTTCCCTCTGATAGAATAGTTTTGAGAGACATGCCTTATTGGGTTAGATTTATGCATTTTTAGTTGTTAATTTTATGTTCTTTCAGTCTTATTTACTGCAGATTTATTTTTAGTTACGCAGCACACTTTTTCTTTTACTCTCAAAACGTCTGGGTTTAAACAATTAAAATTAACACATGCCACACACTCACCCTAAGCGAAGAAGAGCTTGGTTAACACCGCCTGGCAAAGACTTTAATATTAATTGACACTGCACCTCTCTGCCCTTGTTTCTACATTGAACTCACTTGATTTTTCACCTCCCTTCCCTTGTTGGTTTTTCTTATTCCCGTCATCATTGTACCTCCAAGGCATTTGTCCCGGAGACTTCTTGGCCTTCACCCTTATTTTTTGGTTGGTCGACTTCCTCCTTCTCGCCGTCATCGAGTAAGTCCTCCCCCATTTCCGCACTCTGATTCTTCCTCTGGTTGTTCGGGTTCTCCCCCTAATCCTAGTTCCCCCCCTGTTTCTTTCACCATGTCTAGTTCAGGACCTAGCACTAACCCCAGTTCTACTGCTGGGTCCATTTCCTATGGAACCACTATGGGACCTACCTCGACTGCCCCGTTGCTCCCTTATATGGTTGGTCTCAGTCTCCCTGACTTCAATAAGCTGATCAATGATCCTATTCACCACGATGTCAGTTGGCCTGCTATGCCAACCAAGATCCCCTTTGACATTCCCAAGTTCGAAGGCCTTGATAGTGAAGATCCCTCCAACAATATCTGATCTTTCCACATGTGGTGTTCCTCCAATTCCATCACCGATGACTCCATCCGTCTTCGATTGTTCCAACACACGCTTACCGGCGAAGCTTCTAAATGGTATGTTGATCAAGCCACCTCTTCCCATACCACCTTTGTGACCATTGCCCAAGCCTTTTTATCTTATTTCCAGCTCCCTCTCCGATACAACACTGGTACTAAACTCTTGACTTCTTTTCATCAATCCTCTTCGACTCGCCTTTCTGCTCATGTTCAGGAATGGCGAAGAAGACAAAGCTTATGTTGTGCTCCCCCATTTCAAGATCAGGTTTATATGGACTGGTTCCTTTGCTCTCTCTTACCTCCCATTTGCAAAGATGTCGCATTCAATTTTCCCCAAACCAAAGAAGCCACCCTCCAAATAGCCTTGAAGTATGACCTTATCTATGCTCAATCGGGTTATGTTTATACCGTCCTTCCTAACCTCCCCAAGCCCGGTGGCCCTAATGCCTCGGGGGCATCTCACTTTGCTGATGGTATCGATGGAGTTCTGTCACATACCTCTGCTCAACCTCTTCTGGGCTATGGTTTCCCTCCTAGAGGGGCCAGGCCCTCCCACACTTTCCCCCCTCCAGGTAGCATGTATCTAGGATACAACCTGCCTCCTCCTTTTGGCCACACTACTGCTTACCTCAATGTTTCCCATCCTGCCCCTTATCCGTACCCACAACCTAGTGTCCCAGCGCGTCCAGCATTTGGGCCTCCCACTCCCTTGCCTTCTCCACCACCGCAACCACACTTACTACCCCCTCCAAGGAAAGTATTTGTGCAGCAGGGGGCAACTAATATTCTTCCTTCTCAAAGAAAGAGGAAAGGAAATCAACCTGCTTCTGGTAATCGTGGATACAATCCTTCAAGTCTTGACTCTACCACTGCCAACCAGCCACAGGGCTCTCAACCCAAGCCGGACAGGCCGCTTCGCACCAATAAGCCCTATTCGTGTTGTGGTGTTTTTGGTCATTACACTCATGATTTTCCTTTATTAACACAAATGCGACAAATGTGGGAGTCTCAAGCCACCGTGCGGGGACAACACTCCTCCCCTACCGTCCCTCCCAATACGGCTACTTCTCAACCTACTGTGTTTACCGATCCTTTCCCTCAACAAGGATTTCTGGCTACTCAACCACCTCATGCCCCGGTAACCACTCAACCTTCCCCTTCTAGTTCCTCTGATTACCAAATTCTCATGATGGCCTCTGACCAACCTCTCACCATCGACCTTAACCTTTAAACTCGGTCTCGTTAGTAATCCACGCCTCTCGTTCCTTCTGTCTCCGAGTCCCCATCTTCAAGTCCTAGAGAGCCTATATCGACACCCAACGGTCCCTTGCAAATCCCTCCACCCAAATCTGAGGTTCATACCAAAATTCCTAAGGGCCCATTACTTAGAAATGTTGCCTCTGGTCAGGCTGCCCGTTCATACAGCATAGTAGATGATCTGGCACAATCTCCTGCTACCATTTCAACACTGGAACTCCCACAGTCATGTCCTTCTCAAAATAAGGCTCTACTATCTGCCATGGGTGTTGTAGATCCTACTGATGACCAATTAATTATTTTCGATGCCCGTCAGTCAGACCATCCCCCCCTTCCTGTTTCTGTTGCTTTCCAAATCCCAGTCAAAATCTGAAATGCCAATGTCGCTCGGTGTATTATTGATGAGGGGGAATAAACCTGTGTGATGTCCGCTTCGGTTTGGAAACAACTCATATCTCCTGAGCTGGCCCCTTCCATAATCACCCTTCATGCATGGGATGGCCATGCCCCCTAGCCCATTGTCCTATTCCGTAACTGTCCTATCACCCTTGCGGGTAAGACTGTTTGTGTTGACGTTGAAGTTATCGATGCCCCTCTTGATTATAACATTCTGTTGGGGTGTAGTTACACCTATGCCATGTCTGCCGTCCCATCCGCAGTCCACCACAAGATGTTTTTCCCTCATAATGGCAAGATTTTAACCATTGACCAATTGACTTACCATGAACCAAAATCTCAAACTGCCCCTGAGTCCACCATTTCTACCGTCACCAATAAGCAAACTGTTGATTCTCTGATTAGTGTTTCCCCTGGCGTTTATAAAGAATCCTCCTTGCTTGGAACCTTTTTAGACACTCCTCTCGTATCTGATCCTAGTATGGTGAACTTTTGCATGATGCAATCATCTTGGGCTGACCTTGCACAACCCACTTTGGCTAGTAAGCAACCGTACCCTCACCCAACTACACCTGCTCCTAGCCCTTCACCCCCGCTAGCCAACCTTCTTCCCTCAGAATCTCCTTCCCCAAATATTCCTCATGCGCCTCTCCACCCTCCTGGGTCGATCCTGCCCGAGAACAACTTCAATGGCCCCATTCCTCCTAGCCATTTCCCCGCTGGTCAGATTCCTTTCCTTGCTCCTCCTCATGGAGCTCATTTTGTCCCGATCTTGGCCACCATATCCCTCCCCAGCTTGACCTTGGTTATATCTGTCTGGTACGTAGACCCCCTAGCCACTACCCTGCCTAGTCAACCCAAACCTTATCTTGCTTTGACCCCAGTTCAACCGATACCCATGGCTTCTCCCGCTGCACTAGTACCTCAGTCCCCTCATCTTGAACCACCTCCTGTTGCAACCATGTCGGGTAAAAATAGCAAAGCTCACAGGGGGGCATCAAAGGACAAGGCTGCCCCGAAAACATTTGCCCCTCCTTGACCTCCAAAGCATCCTATCCAGTGTGCCTTGTGCGATGTTTTCGGCCACGCTACCCATACCTGTCATGAATTATCACATCTCAAAACCATGGTCAATGAAACATTTATGGAATCCGATATTCCTGAGGTCTATGTCACCATACCTAATTCCCTTCCGAAACTTAAACACTTGCGAACCAATCACCCTTGTTCTCTGTGCGATTTTCATGGACATTATACCCATATTTTCCCCTGCCTTGACAAGTATCGTGCTTCTTTAGCTGCATACCACCAATTTTAAGCCACACTTTCCTGTAATCCTTCTTCACTAACACCAGACCACCTGTCTACCCCGATTACCATTTCTCATCCTGATACTGAAATGATCGAACCTTCAGCCACTATTTCCTACCTTTCCTCATCACCGTGTTTCCCGGCAACCGACCCCTTAGTGCCTTCCCCCGATGTTTCGCCTACCCACTCATCTACTTGCTTCGCTGTCACCCCTCATGCCGACACACCTGTCAGCCTCTCCCCTCAAAATCAGGTGTCTCATATTTCTACCTCCTCAGATCTTTCTCTTCCACCCACTCCTCCCATCTTTTAGTCTGATGAAGACATCATGGAAGCGATGACCGAACTTGATTTTCCGTGGCACAATATGCACCATCATGCATACCTCCTCCCACACCAATCCCATGACCAATATGCTCTAGAATCTAAAGACTTCATTCTCAATAAAGTTGATTGGTTCAAAAACCCCATCCCTGCACCTGACACTTTCGAAGAGGGCAATATGGCTAATATCTCTCCTACCATCAAAATAGACATTTCTGTCAAACCAGGTATCAAAGAACATATCACCATGGGTGCCCAATGCACTCCAGAAGAAATTGAAGTCTACACCAAACTCTTCAACGAATTCCGTGATATTTTCACCTGGTCCTACTCAGAAATGCCCAGACTCGATCCTGCCATTGTCGAACACCACATCGACACATGGCCTGATGCCATTTCAGTCCGTCAAAAGTTGAGAACCATTCATCCCTCAAGATGTGAAGCCATCAAAGCTGAAATCGATAAGCTTTGGCAGGCTGGTTTCATTTACCCCATCGAATACACCACTTGGGTGTCCAACCTAGTTCCCGTCCTCAAAAAAACAGGCACCATTCGTGTTTTCACCGACTTTCGCGACCTGAACAAATCTTGTCCCAAAGACAACTTTCCCACACCATTTATTGACCTAATCATTGATGAGTGTGTGGGGTGCAAGATTCTCTCCTTTATGGATCGCTTCTTCGGTACAACCAAATCGTTATCTGTCGTGCTGATCAACTTAAAACTGCGTTCATTAGTCTATGGGGCACTTTCGCATACCGAGTCATGCCATTTGGCCCTAAAAACGCTGGCACAACTTTCCAACGAGCCATGTCTTATCGTTTCCATGATTTAGCTCTTATTATCCTTACCTATTTAGATGACCTTACTGTTCGTTCTAAACATCGGGTGCAACACCTTCATGATCTGCGTACCATTTTTCTCCGATGTCACAAGTATAAAATTCACCTTAACCCATTGAAATGTGTCTTCTGTGTTCCCACTGGTCGTCTCCTCGGCTTCATAGTGTCTAAATATGGGATAACTCTCGACCCTTTGAAGGTTCAAGCCATTCTTGAACTTCCTATGTCTTGTACCTTACGCCAGCTACAAAGTCTCCAAGGTAAAGCTAATTTTCTTCGCCGATTCGTCCCTGACCACGCCACTACTGCACATGGCTTCCTTAGAATTCTTCGATCTCACACCCTATTTATCTTGGATACCTATGCTCAAGAGTCTTTTGATGCCCTCAAGCATGCTTTCACATCCGCTCCCTTGATCAGTCCTCCTGACTTTGACCATGATTTCATCCTATACATCTACGCTTCCACCTATTCGGTTGATGGTGTCCTTATCCAGGAGGATGATAATGGTATCGAACATGTGATCTATTATGTTAGTAAGAACCTTGCCAGTACACCTGTGTCTTACTCACATGAAGAAAAATTAGCACTAGCTGTCGTGCTCTCCGTCCAAAAACTGCGTCATTATATCCTCATGCATTCCACCAAGGTTGTGATTGATTCCAACCCCATGGCTTTCCTATTGAGTCAACACATCCTCAGTGGGAAGTACGCTCGTTGGGTCATTATCCTCCAATAATTCGACCTTGAATTTTTCACCCCAAAAAGTAAGAAAGGTTTAGTCCTCGCTGAACTCATTTTTGATTTGCCTACCAGGACGCATGACACTCCAATTAATGATGCTCTTCCTGATGAGCATTTATTTTCCATCACCACCAACGATCCTTGGTACGGTGACAACCTTACTTACTTGCGAACCCAAAAGTTCGTCCTTCATCTTGATCGTGATGCCCGATGACGTATCCAACACCAAGCCTCTCGCTACCTTCTAATCGGCGATGACCTTTATCGTCGTGGAGTAGATATTGTCCTTCGTCGTTGCCTCACACACGATGAAGCCGAACAAGTCCTCAATGCCTGTCATAGCTTCGCTTGTGGTGGCCACCTCTCCAGCCTCGCCACCACCCAAAAAATCATGCGTGCTGGGTATTTTTGGCCTTCTCTCTTCATTGATTGCATTGAAGCAGTCAAACACTATTCCAATTGCCAACATTTCGCCCCCAAGGCATGAGCTCCTCCCGCTCCCCTCCATCTTGTCGTCACAACTGGTCCTTTTTGTAAATGGGCCATTGACTTTATGGAATGTCGACCTCCATCTGCTGGTAACCACAAATATATCATCGTGGCGATGGCTATTTCACTAAATGGGCCGAAGCTATGCCAACATTCAACAATACAGCAGACACCGTAGCCCTCTTTTTCTTTAACCACGTCATTGCTCGATTCGGAGTTCCAAAACAATTATTCTCTGACCATGGCTAACATTTTGAAGATGAGATGTGGCATGAACTATCCTCCCTATTGGGTTTTGAGCACCAATATTCATCCTCCTATTACCGCCAAGGTAATGGCCAAGTTGAAGCGGTCAACAAAATTCTTAAGACCATGCTTCAATGAATGGTGAATAAGAACAAAACCAATTGGCATCTCATGCTCTTCCCTACTTTATGGGCTTATCATACTTCTATTAAAACCGCCACCGGTTTCACTCCTTTCCACCTTGTCTTTGGCGAGGAGGCAGTCTTACCAATCGAGTGTGAAATCCCTTCCCCTCACTTGGCCGTTGAATTTCTCCCTAATACCCAACCTCTAGAACAATGACTTTTCATGCTCCAGCGCACCTCTGAAGACCGTCATGTTGCATTGAAAATTCTTGAAGCGACCAAAAAGCGCACCAAAGCTCAGTATGACCGAAAATTACACCCTTTTACCTTTCATGAAGGTGACCTTATTTTCATATATGATGAGGCCCACGATACCCTCGGTCATGGGAAGTTCGACTCATGATGGCTAGGTCCTTACATCATCAGTAAAGACCTTGGTAAGGGGGCATATATTTTAGAGGAATTTGAAGGCCACATCCTTCCTAATCCTTGCAATGCACTCTATCTTAAGAGATATTACCCTTAGCAATTCCCATTCGAAATGCATGTTTTATTTTCTTTTGGATAGCCAGCATCTATTTGTTTTTGCATTTCTCTACTTCACCAGGACACCTGTTGTCCACGAAGCCTTACTTCACCTCCCCTCAAAATCAGATTTTCTCACTTACAACACCTTTCATTGAGGGCACCACTTTGCCTCTATACTCATTCCTATTCGTGTCAATTTCTGTCATGAGATACCCTTTTGTACTCATGTTTTTTACGGTCCCCTTTGGCTCCTCACCCATTTCATTATCATCATTACTATCCATCTGTTCGTCACTCTACTATTTTCTCTCGTGCATTAGTTGGGGATTCCTTATTGCCTCACCTATGGCAAACCTCCTTCTATCTACGTCAACTCATTTACTCCAGAAGCTGGGTCTAGAGGGCAGTGTACCTTGGTTCGAGCTCCTTTCAGCATGATCTTGATCCATATAATTGATGGTCCAGTGATGCCGCAGCAGCTATTGGTGATTCTCGGGTGTGTGTGATATGTCTCAACCCTCATGAGGGGGTGGCCCTACAGGTAGCCCCCCACATGCCCAAATGACTTCTTAATTTCATCACTGAATGCAACTCCTCCCATTTGATGATATTGGCCTCAGCTACTTGCAGCGCCTCTTCGATTTGCATGTATCAGTCAGATTTTGCGAGCCCTTCCTTGTATGTATAGGGAATTTGGGTGTATTCGTCTCTCATGTACTAAAATATTATTGTATCAGTCCTGACGTTTATTCCAGGCACCGCATGTATGTGGGATTCATCATTTTTTTTTTCTGGCTCCTATTTACGCCAGCATATTCTTCGTAGTTCGGTTCCTTGTTTACTGGACTTCCTATTCTTTGTACTTTGTCTCGGCGGGCATAGGTATACCTCCCTCGCTGCCTTTAGCACAAGTACCACTTCATAAACTAGAGACTTGTTGCACCTATAAGTCTCGCCTCCTCAGGGTCTAGTCCTTTATCACATTAGACTACCTTACATTTCCCTCTCTTACTTCCCTCTTGATGTCTAGTGATTGAGTTCTTACAACGTACTTCGGTCATATGATTTGCTCCTAACACTCATACGTTGGGGGGCAACCTGTTACACCATTTTTTTGCTCATCTAACCTATTATTATTAGATGAACCCAAGTACACCATGTAAGACCAATTTTACTCTAAGTAAAATTGCTTTCACCATGTGAAATAACATTTGTTTATATTTCCTGGTCATATTTAACCCAAAACAAGGAAATTAATTAAATAAATCATTATTTATTTGATTATTTCCTAGGAATAAGTTATTTAAATAATATTTCTAGTTAAATTTGACTAAATCATTTTTAAATAACTAAATAAATAATTATCTATTTAATTATATTCCCACCATCTCCCTAAAATAATAAATAAATCATTTATTTATTTATTGTTTATAAATAAAGGAATTGACCCAAGTCAAAAGACCTTTTCCCTCCAACAAATATAATAAAATATTCCTAAAGGGTGGTTCTAGAATTTGATTAATAATATTTTATTCATACACCAAGTTCTAGATAACCCTAATATTTTGTTATAAATAGAAGGGCTTTCCCCATTCATTAGTCACCTCCATTGCATTAGATCACTCTCAATCTACTCTTGGTCACCATTTCCATTTTTACTTTGCGAGCTCCCATTGAGTTCTATGTTTTTCTGGGTTTTCTACACCAACAAGAGAGAGGAATTTTAGATCTGAAAAGCTGAGGACTTTCAAGAACCCATCCCATTGAGGAGAACTAGAAAACACCTTTCTTGTTTTCCTCTCAGGTGCCCCTTTTTAATATAATATAAAAATTCTTTCAAATACATTGTTCTTTTCTTGTCTATTGGATGCATAGAGCCATATTTTACTTTATCTGCTTAATGTCTTTTATGCTTAGATCTAGATTTGTGCAGCATTATTTGGATCACCTAATTGCATATTTAAAGATGTTTGGCAGCCATAATTGATGTTAGGGCTATTTTTTATGCGTAGCTAAAGCAATCTTTTACGACGAAAGATTCATACTAACAATTGGCGAATCCACACGAGTTTTATTTTGCAACTACTGTCGTTTTATATATTCCTACATATCCAGCTGTTTCGGACCCTAGGGTTTCTCTTCAGTTTTTTGTTTTTCCTATTTTTATGGTGCTTTTCACCTCTAAAACCCTCAAACATTAAAATTTTTAACTTCCATGTGTTTCTGGCCTTATTGCGCAGGTGACAGACATCAGCCGCAACTAAGACAACAAATTTTTCTGAAATCTGCTGCCGAGATACCCGGATCTGAAGGTCGCACTTATCGGCCCAAAAACTATGACCTGGCCTTTAGGTCGCACTTTTCTGCCCCAAATTTGCGACCTAGACTGAAAACAGGTAAGAACCTGGGACCTGCACTTTTTTCTGCAATTTTCCAGCACTTTTCTGGGTTTGTCTGAAGCTTCTGTCAGGGTTTTCCAGCCTCTATCTTTGCCCGTTTAGACCTATTTCTGATCTGTTTCACTCAACTAAGTGGGAATCTTGCCCCTTACGGCTCTAGTACCCTCTACTTTTTGTGGGCGAGTATTGTTGTTTGAGAAGTCTGAATTTCCAGAGTTTCGGCCTTATTTATTCCAGATCTAATACCTCATTTTCAGATCCCTTTCGATCAGCTCTTATCCATTTCAAATCACCTCATATAGTTTTGTTTGGGTTCATTTCTAGGGCTTCCTCCTGGTCCCTTCTACTTTTAGCTGATCCCCTCATTTCTAGCAGCAACATTGCCTCTGTCTCTTTGCTGATCTTTGCACCTCTTTTTAGCAGATTTCTCCTTTAGATCCCCATCCCTCCCGACCTTAGATCTATTGGCCTCTTTTTAGCGTGCTTTGCTTAGATTTTTTTTCCCTCTGATAGAATATTTTTGAGAGACCACCTTCTTGGGTTAGATGGATGCATTGTTAACTGTTAATTTTCTATTCTTTCAGTCTTACTTACTGCAGATTTATTTTCAGTTACACAACACACTTTTTATTTTACACTCAAAACGTCTAGGTTTAAACAATTAAAATTAACACATGCCACACACTGACCCTAAGAAAAGAAGAGCCTGGTTAACAACACCTAGCAAAGCCTTTAAAATCAATTGACACTACACCTCCCTGCCCTTGTTTCGACATTCAACTCACTTGATTTTGCACCTCCTTGCCCTTGTCTGTTTTTATTCTTCCCATCATCATTGCGCCTCCAAGGCATTTTTCTCGGAGACTTCTTGGCCTTCACCCTCATTTTCCGATTGGTCGACTTCCTCCTTCCTGCCATCATCGAGTAAGTCCTCCCCCATGTCTGCACTCTGATTCTTCCTTTGATTGTTCGGGTTCTCCCCCTACTCCTGGTCCCCCCCTATTACTTTCACCATGTCTAGTTCAAGACCTAGCACTAACCCCAGTTCTACTGCTAGGTCCGTTTCATGTGGAACCACTACGGGACCTACCTCGACTGCCCCGTTGCTCCCTTATATGGTCGGTCTCAGTCTCCCTGACTTCAATCAGCTGATCAATGATCCTATTAGCCACGATGTCAGTTGGCCTGCTATTCCAACCAAGATCCCCTTCGAAAATCCCAAGTTCGAAGGCCTTGATAGTGAAGATCCCTCCAACCATATCCGATATTTCCACAGGTGGTGTTCCTCCATTTCCATCACCGATGACTCCATCCGTCTTCGCTTGTTCCAATGCACGCTTACCGGCGAAGCTTCTAAATGGTATGTTGATCAAGCCACCTCTTCCCATACCACCTTTGTGACCATTGCCCAGGCCTTTTTATCTTATTTCCAGCTCCCTCTCTGATACGAAAGTGGTACTGAACTCTTGACTTCTTTTCATCAATCCTCTTCGACCCGCCTTTCCACTCATGTCCAATAATGGCGACGAAGACGGAGCTTATGTCGCGCTCCCCCCTTTGAAGATCAGGTTTATATGGATTGGTTCCTTCTCTCTCTCTTACCTCCCATTGGCAAAGATGTCGTATCCCATTTTCCCCAAACCGAAGAAGCCGCCCTCCAAATAGCCTTGAAGTATGACCTTATCTATGCTCAATCGGGTTATGTTTATACCGTCCTTCCTGACCTCCCCAAGCCCGGTGGCCCTAATGCCTCAGGGGCATCTCACTCTGCCGACGGTATCGTTGGAGCTCTATCACATACCTCTGCCCAACCTCTTCTGGGCTATGGTTTCCCTCTAGGAGGGGCCAAAATTTCCTCCGACACTTTCCTCCGTGTAGCATGTACTCCGTGATACAGCCTACCTCCTCCTTTTTCCCACACTCCTGCTTACCTCAATGTTTATGTTATAGCATCATTTCTCACCTTCATATGATTCATGATTGCTTTTATGGCTTTGGGCACCCATTCCTTCCGAACTGGTGCAAACGAGATGACATATAAAGGAATGAGCATCTCCAAGAAACAAAGGTTTCCTGTAATGAACTAGGAAGTGCAGGAGGCACGGGAATTCAGACTTGGATAGGGAATACCAATAGAGTATAATATCAATAATTCTCTCTCTCCCTTAGGCCATGCACATGAGGGGCTTTTATACTCCCTCCAAGTAGTTTCTGGTCAGCTTGAAACAAGTATTACGTGTCGGTGGTTGAACTACCCGAGTAACCATCAACCCAGCTCGAAAATATGGAATTTTAATATATTTTTTAATGATTTTAATGGCATACGCGGGAAAGTACATGTAGACTCACGTATACACGCGAAAAAGTCTGGGCATAATCGCGTATCGGGATTTTAACACTGTTTTTTAGTGAATTTTGTCCAAGTCTGTAGGAATGGGTGCCCAAAGCCATAAAAGCAATCATGAATCATGTGAAGGTGAGAAATGATGCTATAACAGATGCCCCCTAATATATGAGGTCAGAAGGGGTACATGATGGCCGAAATGTATTATGCACATAGAAAGAATTCGCAAGGACAAGAGAGGACTTCACCAGATTTCAGCCTGTCAAAAACCAATGAAAGAAAATAGAGAGTCAACTCATGTTGAGGCGGGCATACCCATGCTCAGTCAAAAATACATCATATAGAAAGTAGTGAATAGATCCAACATGTATACAAGTATTGTTGAACTGAAAATACACAATGAATCATCTGAGCATGGCCCGGAAGTGTAAGTCTGAATCAATGTCCAAGTATCACATATAGAAAGCTGATCAAAGATGGTGCAACTGGATGTCTGATAAAATAAGTAACTGAATCTCCAAGTACCAAATCATAAGGGGTGGAACAAACGGTGGAACAAACGGTACTATCAAACAACTCGCCCCTTGAGCTAACATATAGCACCATGACAGACCGAATCGCAACATATAAGAGGATTACATCACCGCAAATCAATGGACTGACAAAGTGAAATCGAGAATGTCTATAACCCGAGGTCTTCACCGATCACTATGGCACAATTCTACACAATGGGAATAAATGAGTCAAGTCGACCATGTGAGAAATCGTTGGATTACCGTCAATGATGTATACCGTTAACCAATGCGAGACAACCCACCAATAATGATAATGAGTGTCAAGGTGCCCCAGTAAAATCTAGTAATTGTGAATGAATGAGTTGAAGTCGAACACCTGTAAGAATCCATCAATCAGGAGGCAATAATGTATCCTCACTGTCGACGGTGAAGAGTCTGCCATTGATGACTGCAAACCCTAAGGTACTGAAAAAAATATTCTAGACGATATTCCCAAAGCAATGAGTCAAAGTCTATGGGAAAAGATCTACTGGAAGGAAGGCATTACGGCATCCTACATTAGTCCAGCACAAGTGTAACCTGCAAGCCAAGATTTGGAAGGAATCGAAAAAATTAGAGTTAAGGAACCAACCTGAAGTACATTTTCGACATGCACAAGATGAAGCTAGCACACGGTAGAAACCCTTTGAATCAACCAATAATGAGAGCTTACAAAGAGGCGAGATATCCACCAATAGGGTCAAATGGAAATCAAGGTAATGCTCGAATCCCAAGTGTGATAATGTAATATGACTTTGAACACAAGGGAAACCACTCAATCAAAGACCGATAATGATGATCAAATGATGAGCACAAGGTCACCTATCAGTGATGTAAATAGGGCTAGGGTTCGACTCTGGGTTTGCTCTTAGAGAAATATGTCGTAGTCGATAAGAGACAAACCCACAAAGAAGAAGTCAATGAGGAACTTCTCAAACCAAGACGAGCGCATAATCAAAACATCTGATGTGATAGAACATGATACTGACAAGACCGGGAAGGCCGACTGAATAATGAGTCAAGAGACACCGCAGAATGGCCAACTCAGGCTAGACTTCCCTTGAACAAAAGCACGACTCTGTGATGACCATGGCAAAAAAAGTGACACTGTATAAGTCTGTCCTGCAAGAGGCAAAACAAACTCTCCATATGATTGGAAGAGATAACCAACCGGGGGAGAACTGACAAGTGAAACATGGTAAAGGCTGAACCTAGGTCAAAACTAGAACCATCCCAAATGAAGGAAATATATATAAGTATATGTGCTTTTTTCAAGGGTGACAAACTGACTCTGTACTGCCATCAAAATAACGAAGATACATCCCGTTCCCGCTCTTTTTTTTATATTTGATTTTTTTGTCTTTTTCATATAATAAGCCTGAAAAAGAATAAAAGAATGCTATGGTACAATGGATAGAACGAGTATCAAAAAATCAGATGCACTAGTTCCTAGGATTGGAACAATCCTATGCTCAATGCAAGGTGGCGGAAACTGGTAAGTGATACTCAGAGGAACGTTCCATCCATTGGTAAAAGGGTGTCAAGTTGCGATAGCTAAGTGCATGCAATGGTTAACTTGTACAAATAGTCAAGGTCAAAAGTTGGCTTAAACATCGAGTCCAAATGAAGCCGGCTAAAGGCCAGGATAAACAAGTAGCCAATATGCAATGCAGTAATACAACTTAACGACACCAGGGAGCCTCTAGGGTAAAAGCCAGAAAAAATGATAGTGATGAAGAAGAAGAATGAAGCTTCAACACATAAGACATGGCGGGACTAAAGAGGACTCCCGAGCCTACATAAAAAGTAGCATGGGCAACAAGTGATAGCGAGCAACTAACTAGGAAGCCCATGTAAAGGAAGGCTCTACCACCAAGTCATGATTAAATAATCGGCGAGTGAAATGGGTGTAACACTCATGACCTAATGGGATCGACCCTAAGGCAAGTGATCAGTATGGAGGCTAGTATGCAAGATGCAACGAAAAGTGATTTCCCTAACCTATATGCCAGTGAAGATCATATACCTGCCGTGATGAGTTGGTAATCATGGATCAAAAACCGGAAAAAATCTCAAAATCGTCAAAATGTACCTGAAAACATACCAAACTGGGCACTTCCAAGCATCCGGGTTATGCAGCTTAAGATAGATCGAAAAAATGAGCATAAAAAATTTTTGCGAAAATTTTCAACTTTTTAAGCATAAATAGACAAATTACCTCATATTTGGTTCATTATTGCATTGCTGATTTGGAAAAAAGTGCTTTGGAGCAAAAAAATTCTTTCGTCAAATCAGGAACAACCGATCGTCGAAACGCACCGAATATTCAGGTAGGCTCCTCAATCATCCTTGCAAATCATTTTGTCTGTTTAGAAATTAAAATTTAGTGAATTTTACCATTAAAACCCTTGCTAAAAAATTTGGACTTGCGCATACGCGGGTTCATAACAGGAAAGTCGCGTATACACGCGACTGTGCAAAGAAAATGTCGTGTATACACAGGTCCGAATCAAAAAATGCATGCCTAATGCATGATTTAATGAAATTTGACAGGATGACAATCTCATGGAGGGAGCATGAACATAGCGCAATTGATCAAGAGGTCATGCAAGATCGAGCAGCGCAAAATATCCTTCGGAATTGCAGATTGTTCAAATTCTTCAAAATGCCAAATATGAAAAGCAATCCTCGTTTGCTAGAAATGCTCGTCAATTACTGGGAACCAGACCAAGATTGTTTCGTGATAGATCATATGCCAGTACGCATTGAAGTGGAAGACATATACTTTATTACTGGACTCTCCCGGAGGGGAGAACCAGTAGACTTGCACTGGAAGCCCCTGGGAGGGCTAACCATGGAAGACTATGTCCACGTGTATTGCGTAGAGGGTTCGAAAAATGTTGGAACGCAGATTGCAATTAAAGATTTACGGGATTTGCACATGAAAATCCTCCTTTTCACCATTGGCAGAGTGGCAGGATCTGCCTCCCTACATCAGGCGTCCAGAACGCAAATGAGCATAGCAGTAGAATGCTTGACTCATGTGTATGATTGGTGCACAGCCCTTTTACTGAACATGAAACAACAGTTGACCTCAATCCGCCAAGCAAAGACCAAACACTTTGGCTACAGTACAATTTTGATAACATTCTTCTTTGAGAAGATACCATCATTGAGACCCAGAGTTATCTCTACCATCAGTAGCCTGCGGGACCCAAGAATTGCCCGTTGGGCGGACATGATGAAGAGATTGGGGGGTAGTGAAGTACCCCGGACCACATGGTACGACGAGTTCTTCCGTTGGTGGGGAGAACAAATCATTGCGGTGGACAACTATCCCTATGTCGGGATGGACTTCCGTGGAGATCCAGATCTAGTTCTTCCACTAGGCACAGCATGGGGCACAGTCGGTGAGTTTGCAAAATTTTTTGACTTATATAATTTTTTTTTGGATTTTTTAAAATATATATGAAAAAATGAAAATAAACATGTTTTTGATTGGATTCATAATGACTAATAATGTAAACATGATCATGATACAGATATTGGACCAGTGCGTCCTGAGGGTTTCCCGCACCACAAGCGCCGTAGGGGCGAAGCAGATACAGTGGATTCAGATAGAACCCTCCAGGCTGTGCAGAGGAATTTGGAGGGGTTAACCCGCCAAATACCCATGGCTGCTGTGGAAGACCTACCAGAAGCCATCCAGAGACGGGTGGTAGGAGTGCCCCGAGACTGGGTACGACTATTCCGCCGAGTTGCCACCGTGGTCACGTTCTATAGGAACACGACTTCTGGGCAGGGACCTTAGGAGTAGACAGATATTATGTATTAGATGACTGTATATTATTTTTTGAGACTAAACATGATCGGGCATCAGCCCAATTTTTGTATGACCTTATGGATCCAAATTTTGTAAAGTTTTTGAACACTCTGATGATATATATACAACGATATTTGAAGTGATGTGATAAATGTATCAAAATGTATGATATTTTTGATGATTATATTTTATTGTATGGAATGATTAATATGCCAATCAATTTCTTGATTAGCCAATGAGTCGCAAACCAATTGTCACCTCGAGTAATATGAATGAAAGTTAAAAATTGAAATGAT
Source organism: Pinus albicaulis (assembly GCA_034641835.2). Taxonomy (NCBI): domain Eukaryota; kingdom Viridiplantae; phylum Streptophyta; class Pinopsida; order Pinales; family Pinaceae; genus Pinus; species Pinus albicaulis. The sequence goes on along the minus strand of CM076578.1, from coordinate 1,962,291,336 downwards.
CTTTGTAACAAATGTACCCTCAAGAACAACCGGAGTAAAAATGGATCTCGAACCCGATAAGTATTGTTCAACTGTGACACCACCAGCTGAGAGTCCAAGAAAACTACCAACGAATCAATACCCAAAGATATTGCCTCCGAGAGTAGATAAAAAACTGCAGTGTATTCTACTATGTTATTGGAAGCAGGACCAATGCAGACCCCTCTTGATACTAACAGCTGACCAGATGGATAAGGAAGTACCCAAGCCGCGGAAGCTAAGTTCTGGGTGTGTCTACTAGCACCATCGGCGAAACCAAAATGACTCATGACATCCAACACAACCTGCCAAAGAAGATCAAAAAACATCACCATCCCATCAAAGATCGAAAATCAACCAGATATGTACAAAGCAAAAACTACTATATACAAAAGCAACCTGCCAGGCCGAAACCTAGGCATAATACTTCTTCAAATAGAGCCTATTTTGCCCGACAACTCGTTCCCCTTCAAATCAACCAAGGTATATGCTCTCCTTAAGGAATTTTTTTAATGATATAGGGGCCACCACATAGACTTAAACCTTCCCCGCCCCCAGGCATCTTTTTTCTTGGGCATAGACCAAAACAAGGTCACCTTCCGAAAGACCCTAGGCTTGCCGCCTTATCGATCAAACTTAACTCGGTTTTTATGCGTCATTCATCGTGGCGCATCCCGACGTCGCTCATCGAGATGTTCCGCATGAAGCCGCCTTCCGTACCAGAAGTGTCGTGAAGAAGTTCACCACTATCGAAGAGAACAACCCGCATTCAACAGAACACGGAGCTCCACCCGCAATAGTCAAACGGAGTAAAGCCGCCAGAAGCGACCGATGTCTGTATGCCCAAAGTGCGGTGATACAGCATAATATGCCAGTTGATCTAGCTTTATCAATTGTCCCTTGAAGAATTGTCTTCAAGGATTTATTCGCCTGCCCACTTGCCCATTAGCTTGAGGATAATACGGAGATGAATGCTCCTGCCGGAAACCCAATTTGAGAGCCAACTCAGCCATCACACTATTTCGAAAATGACTGCCATGGTCAGTGACAATCTCTCTAGGAATACCAAAATGAGCGATAACTTGTTTGAAAAGGGGAAAAGAGCCAGCCTCACCATCATTCTCAAAAGTAGGTATATTTCGACTCCACTTCTTCGGGTAGCGTGTGCTCCATCGTTGCCAATAATGTACTTCAGGACTTTAGCCGACAAGGTGGTTACAAGTAGTATAATCATCACCCCACTTTGTAAAGGGACCGACAGCATCGCACTGAAAATTCCGAGCCGGATGTGCGCACATTTTTTCGAGACAAACTCAAATACGTACGCACACTTTCGACCGATTCAATACGCCTTTTGAAAATCGAGGGTCAAAAGTATCCCAAAAGTATCCAAGACGCAAAATCTTCAAAATATTTTGGGCCGTAGCAAGCTCGTACAACACCCCATGGGGCCCGACCGTAGAATCATGCCTCGCCCTTCTTCGAGAGTTAATCAGCGTCTTAGGATTGAATCAACCCCTCGACGGTATAAAGAATCACCAATAATCAAATAATTCTTGGCCAAGTGACGCAGCTTACGACGCTCATCTTTCGAAAAAGTAGAGGGAAACTTCGTAGTTTGGAGATACACAATGATATCCCCGTACCAAGGATCCTGTGAAGAGATAAGAAAAAAGTGTTCGTCCGGAAAGGACTCATCATAGATCATCTCTTCTCCACAGGGCAACTCGGAGATCAATTCCGCGAAAACTAATGATTTCTTGGATTTGGCAGACATGAACTCAAGATCAAATTCCTGTAAAATCACAATCCATCAATTGTATTTTCCCCCAATCACTCGCCTAATGAGGACAAAATGAAATGGATTGGCAGCTGCCAAAACATAAGTTTTGCGAAGAATATTGTAATGTCGGAGTCGCTGCACAGCATGAACTGTTGCTAAGGCTAACTTTTCTATCGGAGTGTATCGGAGTTCAGGTCCTACCAAGTCTTGACTAAGGTAGTAAATAACATGCTCTGCAAGAGCATCATCCTCCTGAACCAGAACCATACCGATGGTAGACTCTACTGTTGCTAGATACAAAAGGAAATCTCTGCTATAATCAGGTGGACTCAATAAAGGAGAAGAGGTCAATGCTTTTTTCAAAGCATCAAACGAGCGTTGAACGTAGTCGTCCCAAAGAAAAGGAACTCATTTCTTCAACAATCTCATAAATCCCTTTGTAACTTCAGCATAATTTACGATAAATCTCCGAAGAAAATTAGACTTCCCTTGAAGACTTTGAAGATGACGAATTGAGGACGGGGGAGGCAACCGAAGTATTGCCTCAACCTTGAAGGGATCTACCCTTATCCCTTCCCTAGACATGATTAATCCCAATAGCCGACCGGATGTAACCGCGAAAACGCACTTGTTTGGATTCAATCTAATCTTATAGAACCGACATCGTTCAAATATTTGTTGGAGGTGACTAGGAAGATCCATCCTCTTTCGAGAATGAGTAGCTAAATCATCTAAGTACGCCTCGATAATCTTTTTGATGTCGTGAAAGGCATATTACATGGCCCACTGAAAGGTAGCCCCAACATTTTTAAGACCAAAAGGCATCTTCTTGTATGAAAATGTACCCCAGGGTCAAATAAAGGCAGTCTTATGTTGATCTTCAGGACGGATAGTAATTTGATTATATCCGGAAAAACCGTCCATGAAGGAGAAAATCTCATTACCGGCACACTCGTCAATGATCTGATCGATAAATGGTGTTGGGTAATTATCTTTAGGACATGATTTATTTAGGTCTCTGAAATCAATGCACACTCGAATCGTTCCTTGCTTTTTATCTACGGGAACAGGATTTGAAACCCATTCAGTCAAAGTAACGGGGAAAATGAATCCCTCCTTAAGCAGCTTCTCAACTTTAGCTTTGATAGCTGCTGCCTTTCTAGGATTGACCGGACGAAGTTTTTTCCTCACCGGCTTAGCGTTTTCATACGTCTTGATCTCATGCTGGACAATAGATGGGTCTATTCCAGGCATTTCCTCATAAGACCAAGAAAATACATCCCTATACTCTTTAAAGAGCTCGCTGTAAATTTGAACCTCTTCACGGGAACATTCAGCTCCAATGAAGACATTCTCAATAATATTGGGATCCCTGGAAATGTTCACCGGGATATTAGGAGAGATCACAACCATGTTCCCTTCAGCATAAACCTGTGTTGGTGCTAAAGGTTTCAAGACTGGGTGAACAGGACCAGGAGACGGAGGACTTGGAAAATTTGTTTCAACTTCGCTCAAATCAGCTAAGAAGTAAGACCGATGATGCAAATGATCCCACGGTCTATCTATACCAGTCATGGCTTCCAGGATGGCCTCTTCAGATGGAAGAGTGGTATCAAGACAATCCTAGGCAGAAGAAGAACTAAGTGTCCAAGCCGGAGCCACATCACCATCCAACTCTTCTGGTGAAAGAGGAGCTGGGATGGTTTCTGCAGAGTCAACAATAGACTGATACACAATCTCAGCTGCAGAAATTGGAAATTCCATTCCATGCACTTGACCTTCCGCTAATGTGGCAGTAGGGGAAGGTAAGGTCCAAGGGTCCGAAAAATAATGAGTTCTGAAGAACTCTCTTCGAAGAGGAGCCTTGGAGGATGAAATAGCATTAATATGAACCGTAGGAGGAGGAATATCAAAAGTACCCATCAAGGAAGAATACATTCCAACTCCTAAATTCTCAACAGGCGCCTTAGTATTATCCAACTTAGGAATAGATGAGTCAGTAGACGCATTTGGGTCTACAGGAGGACAGTCCATTTGATCCACTGTAACAATCCTCCCTTCGTGGGGGAAACATATAATTCGAAATAATTAGGATGCAATGGCATCCATCTCATAAATCCAATTTCTCCCCAACAGAAGGTTGTAGTCCAAGCTTGCATCCACTACCTCAACCTCTATATTGACAGTTTTTCCCCCAACACAGATGGGCAAAGCTGGGACAATACCATGGGGTCTGTGAGAATGACCATCGAACGTAGTAAGAACAGTGCTAGATGGAACAACTTTTGGAGATCCAAGTGTCTTCCAGCATGCGAGAGACATCACGCATGTGGAAGCACCCTCATCAACAACCGTTCGAAAGATATTGCACTTCCGATACGACGATTTAATATGAAAAGCCATGTGATGAGAAAGTCTCTTCTTAAAATTAGTCATATCAAAAGTAATCAGAAGAGAATTTTTTGGATCAATAGCCCCAATGGCAGTGAGCAAAGCACTGCGCTGAGCCGGACAAGACTGGAGTACCTCTAAAGCTGACATAGCACAAGGACTCTGCGCCAGATCTTCTACAATCGAGTAGTTCTGGGCAGCCCTCGCATTTGGATTAATCGTTGATCGCTTAGAAGATGCTTTGGGCATCCGAGGCATAGACTCAATAGTAGGCTTCGTGATGTGAAGCGGCTCAGTAGCATCAGGAACTTCCTTAGCTTTCGAAGACTCTTCTCCGCCATAATCACGGGATCTCATAGCGATATCCGCGTGAGCACTCATCATGAAAATGTTCGATGGAATTTCCCTTTCCTGGGTGCCCCCAGAGGAAGCCCCAGGATTTTGGTTCGCGCCAACAACTAATTGCTGCCCTTGGGGAAAAGGGTTTGTTAACACAGCCTGGGAACTAGAAGAACCCTGCTGGGCTAACAAGCACTACGCATCCTGAATTTTAGGGAAAAGGTGTGTGAGATGGTCTCCAGTACACAACTTGCATGGAAACTTCACTTTCTTTTTCTCCTTTGGACCCTCACCAACACGCTCGTTGGTTTTATTTGCATTACCCTTCCCGTTCTTGCCCTTCTTCTTGTTATTTTGTCCCTTCTTCTTCCCATCGGATTGTTTATTTCCTTTGGGATCAGAAGCTTGAACATCATTTATGGACAAAGACTGGGAAGGCGATGACTCAGCAGGCACAGCCTGACTAGAAGGAGCAGATTGCAAAGACAACTGCTGCAGTTGAGTAAGCAGGCTGGCTGCACCACTATTGATCGATCCGACAAGCCCATCACCATGAGGACCGGGCTTAGTTTTTGATAAATCTAATTTGGAGCGAGGAGCATTGGGCAAATATTTATAAAGGACCCCAGACTGATAATAGATCAGTTCCAGCTGCTGGGCCCTAAAAATGGCCTGCTCCTCAGAAAATACCCCAGATAGGGATACATCTTTTGAAATGTCTGACTGCAGAGATTTCAGAAACCATTCGAAAAGGAATTCTCCTGGAATATGAGCTTTAATAAGCCTCTTCCTTCTCCTCCATTCCTGAATGTGATAAAAAATGTGGGTTGCTTCGTCCTGCTTAAAATTAGCCAGGAGTTCCGTCCCAGCCTCATATCGGACAGGCAACTGAAAATGGTTTAGAAATGTGACAGCCAGTTCTCCAAATGTAGCAAAACTGCCCCCAGTTAACTCGATATACCATTTGGCAGCGTTTCCAGTTAGGGTGCGTTGAAACAATCTCAACCTAATCGAATCATCAATCAGGGAGTTCGAAGAACACCATAAGTGGAAAGTGGTGATGTGGTCAGCTGGATCCTCTCCATTCTTACCTTCAAACTTTGGAATATTTGAAGGAATTTTGGTCGGGACCGGAGGCCACCCCGGACTATAACGAATCGGATCATTATTCAACTTCGACAGATCTGGCAAGTTTAACGTTGCCAGAAAAGGTAAGCGAGGCGGAGCCTGAGGATTCCATCCTTGATGGGATGGGTTCCCAACATTCTGAAAAGAATACCCTGGATTTGATGAGGCACCAGGTTGCCAAAAAGGACTCGTAGAAAAAGGAGAAGAACCTCCTCCCAACGCAGAGTTACCAAAACCCATACCAGTTCCCCCCGCTGAAGTATGAAATGAAGAGGAAAGCCCCTGATAGGGGTTCCAGGCATTAGAAAGAGGAGAAAAGGTTTGATAAGCACTCGACGAAGGGAAAGAAGTATTCCCTTGGTGACCAGCGTAAAACTGATTCCCTGCCCCCGCTGTAGTGAACACAGGGTTCCACCCTGTAAAAGTAGTCGAACTTTGCCCCCCAGACCAAGGGTTGAAACTCTGGGTCTGAGAAGTAAATGGAAAGGACCCTAAAGAAGGATTCGAACTAGGAATGTGTCCAGTTCCAAAGGGGAACCCTTGGAAAGAAGCTGATCCACTAGCCATGGAAGACATGGGTGTAGATCCAGCTGCAGCAGCGGAAAAGGAAAAAGAGGGATTCCCACTAGAGGGCATCCCTGAACAGAAAGGACTAGAATGAGAAGCATGTGCTTGGGTGAAACCAGAGCCAAACACAACAACACTAGAAGCAATCGAAGATAAAGCATTAGTTCCCCCTCCTTCAACAGAAGCAGGAGTCTGAATGCCTGCAGCACTCACAGCAGAAGCCGCGTTTCCAGTCGTGGCCATCGAAAGGTATGAATGATACGGAAGATCTTCCGGTCTCTCAGACTCAGGTCCGATGTACTAAACAACGAACGGATAATCAGGAGGAAGAGGAGATGGACCTGACGAAGGAGGTTCAGGTACTTCCTCAATTTGAAAATCTTCTTCTTGAGGAAATAAAACTCGCGAGGTGAGCGGAAAGCTCCTCTCGGAACTGACACCAGAATCAGCTATGAAACCTTCAAACCTTTGTGGAGGATCTCTCTCCACTACGTCAGATGCCACAGGGTGGTAACCACCTACTAAATCACTCCTACGCCTTCTCGAAGAAGGCTCTGGACTCTCGAGAGATAACCCCCAGATTTTCCTCGATCGACGAGGCGCTTGATCAACCACTTTTATAGATTTTAAATTAGACTCAAAAAAGTGAAAAGCTAGGCAAGCTAGGAGCAAAGAGCACTCACTAAAAGAAAAATCCTTGAGATACAATCAAGCAAACAGCCTCCAAGTATTTCCACTCCGGGTGATGAGGACCGGACACCACAATACAGGAAAGCGAAATATAGGACCTCTCGAAAGCAGTCTGGGATGATTAGGGCACAGAACAACTAGCGAAGGTATTAGAAACAGTTACGCTGACCTCCTAACGACAGCCTTTGCCGGCTCAAGCACCCAAGCTTCGCAAGGGCACCCCCCAGAAGTACTGCTGAAAGTGATGCAACGTCTGCCTCAGGTACCACAGGTATTCCCCCCCGCAGTCACCTGTGTGGAACCTAGGAGTGGCAACTATGGGCACCAATCTGTGTCAGAAGCCGGGAAAAACGGTCTTGAGGTCAGATTCAGCTAATCGGAGAGGGGGTATCCCTCTTCTCAGCCTTCATTTCCCCTCGCGCTTGACTCTCTAGAGGAGAGCTTTCCCGGTCCACCTAACGGAGTTGGATTTCACTCAATTAATCAATTTCTATGTTTTGTTTGAGCGGCCTTGGAGAGTTAACTCTCCACTCACCTAATCCAAGGCCCTACAACCTAGCTAGTTGGTGTATGACACTTAGAAAACTTGCTAGTTGATTTTAAATTATATCGCTTATTTTAATGGGCTGTTATGTTAAGTCACAAGGATGCGGAAATGAAACTTATGGTGTTTTGACGCAGAAAGAAATTAATAAAAACCAAACTACATGCAAAATGCAGTTATTGTCTTTCGATGAAAAGCAACTTCTACACGGGTTCTACGAGATTAACAATTATGCTTTTCCTTTTCAGATAGCAGACTCACACTCACAAAAACTATGAAAGAGACTAAATGATTAAATGCATCTAATGCAAATCACTACAAGCATGCAAATCCTAAGATGCAAAATCTCCTAAAGTAGAGTGAAATTTTCCCAAAAGTCCTTCAGTTTTAACTCTTCTTGGTTGTCCAGAAAGCTAGTTTCCGAAATCAAAAACTCTTAATATGAAGACACCAAAGATGCTTAAAAAAAAGAGGAAGAAATAAATGACAACTCCCTTCCAATTATTAAGCCAAAATCCAAAGGCAAGAAACTTCAACCAAGCTTCAAAAGATACAAAGAAACGAAAACAAAAATGCAAAAACGAAAGCAAACAACAAAGCAAAATGTTTTTTGAGCTTTTGTGTTTTATAAAAGAGTTCGAAAAGACCAAGTAAAACTATAAAATTCCAAGCCAATCAATACTGAATTTCAAGCAAATACTTCCAAAAATGTTGCAAATCTTATAAGGCTAACTAGTAGCAACATCAATACAAGCAAAAGAAGACAAGAAAACTCAGCCACTCAGCCTAAAATAATAGTGCAATCCTACCGCAAGCAAAAACTCCAAAGAACCAAAAAAATACTCTTCAAAAATTGCAACAAGACCTAGCCAACTGAACTCAAGAAAACCAATCAAGAAATGAGCAAAAATCGTAGTGCAAAGCAAACACAAAGATAGGAAAGAGTAAATGAGCAGGAGCTCTCTGTTCTGATAAAGCAGAACAGCCAAGAATGCCCAGAAAGTGATCTTGGTACTCAAACCAGAAGTGCCAGCACCAGAAACAACACTTTGCCAAAAAGACTAGTTTTCAATCAAACGAAAGAGAGAAAAGACCAAAGACCACCTTCTTCACAATCCAGAGAGTACAAAGACACTGTAGGAACAGGTCTCCATAGCCATAAAGGACTAAAAAGTCAAGAAATCCAAAAATTAAAAATCTGCCTAGGTATATGCTACTTCACAGTTTAGCAACAAGCGTGCATACGCGACTGTGCTAAAGGAAACACGCGTATACGCGACTTCCTTTAGACAAACTTGTGTGTATATGCGACTGTGTGCATAAAAAAGTGCATATATAAAGGTAAATAGTGAAAAAACAAAAAGGATCAAGCCTGGATAAGAAACCAGGACTTCAGACTGACTGAAAAAAGTAAACTGGACTGCAAATGAAAGTTAAAACTGTGGGCAACCAATCAAACAGCTGAAACCACCCAACAGGGGAGTCACAAGAATGTGATCCCCAGCAGAGTCGCCAGTTCTGTTTCGGGGAATATAAAGGAATGAGCATCTCCAAGAAACAAAGGTTTCTTGAAATGAACTGGGAAGTGTAGGAGGCACGGGAATTCAGACTTGGATAGGGAATACCAACAGAGTATAATATCAATAATTCTCTCTCTCCCTTAGGCCATGTACATGAGGGGCTTTTATACTCCCTCAAAGTAGTTTCAACAGTTGGAAATAGTTGGCCACGTGCTGGGGTGGTTAAACTACCTGAGTAACCATCAACCCAGCCCGAAAATAGGGAATTTTTATATATATTTTTAATGATTTTAATGGCATACGCGGAAAAGTGCAGTTGGACTCGCGTATACACACGGAAAAGTCTGGGCATAATCACGTATGGGGATTTTTACACTGTTTTTTAGTGAATTTGTCCAAGTTTGTAGGAATGGGTGCCCAAAGCCATAAAACCAATCATGAATCATATGAAGGTGAGAAATGATGCTATAACAGTTTCCCATCCTGCCCCTTATCCGTACCCACAACCTAGTGTCCCAGCTCCTCCAGCATTTGGAACTCCCAGTCCCTTGCCTTCTCCACCCCCGCAACTACACTTACTACCCCCTCCAAGGCAAGTATTTGCGCACCAGGGGGAAACTAATCTTATTCCTTCTTAAATAAAGAGGAAAGGAAATCAACCTGCTTCTGGTAATCGTTCATACAATCCTTCAAGTCTTCACTCTACCACTTCCAACCAGCCACAGGGCTCTCAACCCAAGCTGGACAGGCCACTTTGCACCAATAAGCATGTTCATGTTGCGGTTTTTTTGGTCATTACACTCATGATTTTCCTTTATTACCACAAATGCGGCAAATGTGGTAGTCTTAGGCCACCGTGCGGGGACAACACTCCTCCCCTACTGTCCCTCCCAATACGACTACTTCTCAACCTGCTGTGTTTACTGATCCTTGCCCTCAACAAGGATTCGTGGCTACTCAACCACCTCATGCCTCGGTAACCACTCAACCTTCCCCTTTTGGTTCCTCCGATTACCAAATTCTCATGATGGCCTCTGACCAACCTCTCACTATCGATCTTAACCTTCAAACTCGGTCTCGTCAGTACTCCACGCCTCTCGTTCTATCTGTCTCCGAGTCCCCATCTTTAGGTCCTACAGAGCCTCTATCGACACCCAATGGTCCCTTGCAAATCCCTCCACCCAAATCTGGTCAGGTTGCCCATTCATACAACATAGTAGATGATCTGGCACAATCTCCTGCTACCATTTCAACACTGGAACTCCTCCAGTCATGTCCTTCTCAAAAGAAGGATCTACTATCTACCGTGGGTGCTGTAGATCCTACTGATGACCAATTAATTATTTTCGATGCCCTTCAGTCAGACCATCCACCCCTTCCTGTTTCTGTTTCTTTCCAAATCCCAGTTAAAATCTGAAATTCCAATGTCGCTCGGTGTATTATTGATGAGGGGGCATCTACCTGTGTGATGTCCGCTTCGGTTTGGAAACAACTCGGATCTCTTGAGCTAGCCCCTTCCACAATCACCCTAAATGCATGGGATGGCCATGCCTCCTCGCCCATTGGCCTATTCCATCATTGTCCCATCACCCTTGCGGGCAAGACTATTTGTGTCGAAGTTGAAGTTATCGATGCCCCTCTTGATTATAACATTCTGTTGGGGCGTAGTTACACCTATGCCATGTCTTTTGTCCCATCTGCAGTCCACCGCAAGATATGTTTCCCTCATAATGGCAAGATTGTCACCATTGACCAATTAACTTACCATGAACCAAAATCTTAGACCACCCCTGAGTCCACCATTTCTACTATCACCAATAAGTAAATTGTTGATTCTCTGATCAGTGTTTCCCCTGGCGTCTATAAAGAATCCTCCTTGCTTGGAACCTTTTTAGACACTCCTCCCGTATCTGATCCTAGCATGGTGAACATTTGCATGATGCAATCATCTTGGGCTGACCTTGGACAACCCACTTTGGCTAGTAAGCAACCGTACCCTCACCCAACTACACATGCTCCTAGCCCTTCGCCCCCGCTAGCCAACCTTCTTCCTTCGGAATCTCCTTCCCCGAATATTCCTCATGCGCCTCTCCACCCTCCTGGGTCGATCCCACCCGAGAACAACTCCCTTGGCCCCATTCCTCCTGGCCATTTCCCTACTGGTCAGATTCATTTCCTTGCTCCTCCTCATGAATCTCATTCCATCCCAATCTTGGCCACCCCATCCCTCCCCAGCTTGACCTTGGGTATACCTGTCTAGTACCTAGACCCCCTAGCCACTATCCTGCCTGGTTAAACCAAAAATTATCTTGCTTTGACCCCAGTTCAACCGATACCCATGGCTTCTCCTGCTGCACCAGTACCTCAGTCCCCTCATCCTGAACCACCTCCTATTGCGACCATGTCGGGTAAAAATAGCAAAGCTCGCAGGGGGGCATCAAAGGACAAGGCTGCCCCTAAAACCTCTACCCCTCCTCGACCTCCAAAGCATCCCATCCAGTGTGCCTTGTGCGATGTTGTCGGCCACGCTACCCATACCTGTCCTGAATTACCATATCTCAAAACCATGGTCAATGAAACATTTCTGGAATCTGATATTCCTGAGGTCTATGTCACCATACCTAATTCCCTTCCAAAACTTAAACACTTGCGCACCAATCACCCTTGTTCTCTGTGCGATTTTCATGGACATTATACCCATCTTTGCCCCCGCCTTGACGAGTATCGTGCTTTTTTAGCCACATACCGCCAATTTTAAGCCGCACTTGCCCGTAATACTTATTCACTAACACCAGACCACCTGTCTACCCCGATTACCATTTCTCATCCTGATACTGAAATGACCGAACCTTCAGCCACTATTTCCTACCTTTCCTCATCACCGTGTTTCCCGGCAACCGACCCCTTAGTGCCTTCCCCTGATGTTTCACCTACCCACTCATCTGCTTGCTTCACTATCACCCCTCATGCCAACATGCCTGTCAGCCTCTCCCCTCAAAATCAGGTGTCTCATATTTCTACCTCCTCAGATCCTTCTCTTCCACCCACTCCTCCCATCTTTTAGTCTGATGAAGACATCATGGAAGCCATGACCGAACCTGATTTTCTGTGGGATGATATGCACCATTGTGCATACTTCCTCCCACACCAATCCCATGACCAATATGCTCTAGAATCTAAAGAATTAATTCTCAATAAAGTTGATTGGTTCAAAAACCCCATCCGTGCACCTGACACTTTCGAAAAGGGCAATATGGCTAATATCTCTCCTACCATCAAAATAGAAATTTATGTCAAACCAGGTATCAAATAACATATCACGATGGGCGCCCAATGCACTCCAGAAGAAATTGAAGCCTACACCAAACTCTTCAACGAATTCCATGATATTTTCACCTGGTCCTACTCAGAAATGCCCGGACTCCATCCTGCCATTGTCAAACACCACATCGACAGATGGCCTGATGCCATTCCCGTCTGTCAAAAGTTGAGAACTATTCATCCCTCTAGATGTGAAGCCATCAAAGTTGAAATCGATAAGCTCCAGCATGCTAGTTTCATTTACCCCATCGAATACACCACTTGGGTGTCCAACCTAGTTCCCATCCTCAAAAAACAAGGCACCATTCGTGTTTGCACCGACTTTCGCGACCTGAACAAAGCTTGTCCCAAAGACAACTTCCCCACACCATTTATTGACCTAATCATTGATGAGTGTGTGGGGCACGAGATTCTCTCCTTTATATATGGCTTCTCCAGATACAACCAAATCGTTATCTGTCATGCTGATCAACTTAAAACTGCGTTCATTAGTCCGTGGGGCACTTTCGCATACCGAGTCATGTCATTTGGCCTTAAAAACGCCGGTGCCACTTTCCAACGAGCCATGTCTTATCGTTTCCATGATTTGGCTCATATTATCCTTGCCTATTTAGATTACCTTACTGTGCGTTCTAAACATCGGGTGCAACACCTTCATGATCTGCGTACCATTTTTCTCTGATGTCACAAGTATAACATTCGCCTTAACCCATTGAAATGTGTCTTCTGTGTTCCCACCGCTCGTCTCCTCGGCTTCATATTGTCTAAAGAGGGGATAACTCTCAATCCTTTGAAGGTTCAAGCCATTCTTGAACTTCCTATGCCTTTTACCTTACGCCAGCTACAAAGTCTCCAAGGTAAAGCTAATTTTCTTCTCCGATTCGTCCCTGACTATGCCACTACTGCACATGGCTTCCTTAGACTTCTTTGATCTCACACCCTATTTATCTGGGATACCTATGCTCAAGAGTCTTTTGATGCCCTCAAGCATGCTCTCACATCCACTCCATTGATCCGTCCTCTTGAATTTGACCGCGATTTCATCCTATACATCTACGCTTCCACCTATTCGGTTGCTGGTGTCCTTATCCAGGAGGATGATAACGGTATCGAACATGTGATCTATTATGTTAGTAAGAACCTTGCCATTCCACCTATGTCTTACTCGCATGAATAAAAATTAGCACTAGCTGTCGTGCTCTCCATCCAAAACTTGCGTCATTATATCCTCATGCATTCCACCAAGGTTGTGACTGATTCCAACCCCATGGCTTTCCTATTGAGTCAACGCATCCTCTATTGGAAGTACGCTCGTTGGGTCGTTATCCTCCAAGAATTCGACCTTGAAATTTTCACCCCAAAAAGTAAGAAAGGTTTAGTCCTCACTGAACTCATTTATAATTTTCCTACCAGGACGCATGATACTCCAATTAATGATGCTCTTCCCGATGAACATTTATTTTCCATCACCACCAACGATCCTTGGTATGGTGACAACCTTACTTACTTGTGAACCCAAAAGTTCGCCCTTCATCTTGATCGTGATGTCCGACGACGTATCCGACAACAAGCCTCTCTCTACCTTCTAATCAGCGATGACCTTTATCATCATGGAGTAGATACTGTCCTTCGTCGTTGTCTCACACACGTTGAAGCTGAACAAGTCCTCAATGCCTGTCATAGCGGCGCTTGTGGTGGCCACCTCTCCGACCTTGCCACCGCCCAAAAAATCATGCGCGCTGGGTATTTTTGGCCTTCTCTCTTCAGTGATTGCATTGAAGCAGTCAAACACTGTTCCAATTGCCAACATTTCGCCCCCAAGGTGCGAGCTCCTCCCGCTCCCCTCCATATTGTCGTCACAGCTGGTCCTTTTTGTAAATGGGACATTGAATTTACGGAATGTCGACCTCCATCTACTGGTAACAACAAATATATAATCGTGGCGGTTGACTATTTCACTAAATGGGCCGAAGCTATGCCAACATTCAACAATACAGCAGCCACCGCAGCCCTCTTTTTCTTTAACCACGTCATTGCTCGATTCGGAGTTCCAAAACAATTAGTCTCTGACCATGGCCGACATTTTGAAGATGAGATGTGGCATGAAATATCCTTCCTATTGGGTTTTGAGCACCAATATTCATCCTCCTATTACCCCCAAGGTAATGGCCAAGTTGAAGCGGTCAACAAAATTCTTAAGACCATGCTTCAAAAAACGGTGAATAAGCACAAAACCAATTGGCATCTCATGCTCTTCCCTGCTTTATGGGTTGATCGTACTTCTGTTAAAACCGCCACCAGTTTCACTCCTTTCCACCTTGTCTTTGGCGAGGAGGCAGTCTTACCAATCGAGTGTGAAATCCCTTCCCTTCACTTGGCCATTGAAATTCTCCCTGATACCGAACCTCTAGAACAATGACTTTTCATGCTCGAGCACACCTCTGAAGACCGTCGTGTTGCATTGAAAACTCTTGAAGCGACGGAAAAGCACACCAAAGCTCAGTATGACCCAAAAGTCCACCCTCGTACCTTTTGTGAAGGTGACCTTGTTCTCATATATGACCAGGCCCACGATACCCTCGGTCAAGGGAAGTTCGACTCATTATGGCTAGGTCCTTACATCATTAGTAAAGACCTTAGTAAGGGGGCATATCTTTTAGAGGACTTTGAAGGCCACATCCTTCCTAATCCTCGCAATGCACTCTATCTTAAGAGATATTACCCTTAGAATTTCCCATTCGAAATGCATGTTTTATTTTCTTTTAGATAGCCAGCATCTATTTGTTTTTGCATTTTGCTATTTCACTAGGACACCTGTTGTCCACGAAGCCTTACTTCACCTCCCCTCAAAATCAGATTTTCTCACTTACAACACCTTTCATTGGGGGCACCACTTTTCCTCTATACTCATTCCTGTTCGTGTCAATTTCCGTCATGAGATACCCTTTTGTACTCATGTTTTTTACGGTCCCCTTTGGATCCTCACCCATTTCATTATCATCATTATTGTCTGTCTGTTTGTCACTCTACTATTTTCTCTCGCGCCTTAGTCGGGGATTCCTTATTGCCTCACCTATGGCAAACCTCCTTCTATCGACGTCAACTCATTTACTCCAGAAGCTAGGTCTAGAGGGTAGTGTACCTTGGTTTGAGCTCCTTTCAGCATGATCGTGATCTGTATACTTGATGGTCCAGTGATGCCGCAAGAAGACAAGACTCCGTGTGAGATGTCTCAACCCTCATGAGGGGGTGGCCCTGCAGGGAGCCCCCCACATGTCCGGATGACTTCTTAATTTCATCACTGAATGCAACTCCTCCCATTTGATGATATTGGCCTCAGCTTCTTGCAGCACCTCTTCAATTTGCACGTATCAGTCAGATTTTGTGAGCCCTTCCCCGTGTGTATGGGGCATTTGGGTGTATTCGTGTCTCATGTACTAAAATATTATTGTATCAGTCCTGACATTTATTCTAGGCACCGCATGTATGTGGGATTCATCATTTTTTTTTCTGGCTCCTATTTACACCATCATATTCTTCGTAGTTCGGTTCCTTGTTTACTGGACTTCCTATTCTTTGTACTTTGTCTCGGCGGGCATAGGTATGCCTCCCCCGCCACCTTTAGCACAGGTACCACTTCATAAACTAGAGACTTGTTGCACCTGTAATTCTTGCCTCCTCAGGGTCTAGTCCTTTATCACATTAGACTACCTTACATTTCGCTCTCTTACTTCCCTCTTGATGTCTAGTGATTGAGTTCTTAGAACGTACTTCGGTCATATGATTTTCTCCTAACACTCGTACATTGGGGGGCAATCTGTTACACCATTTTTTTGGTCATCTAACCTATTATTATTAGATGAACCCAAGTACACCATGTAAGACCAGTTTTACCCTAAGTAAAATTTCTTTCACCATGTGAAATAACATTTGTTTATATTTCCTGGTCATATTTAACCCAAAACAAAGAAATTAATTAAATAAATCATTATTTATTTGATTATTTCCTAGGAATAGGTTATTTAAATCATTATTTAAATAATTTTCCTAGTTAAATTTGACTAAATCATTTTTAAATAATTAAATAAATCATTATTTATTTAATTGTATTCCCACCATCTCCCTAAAATAATAAATAAATCATTTATTTATTTATTGTTTATAAATAAAGGAATTGACCCAAGTCAAAAGACCTTTTCCCTCCAACAAATATAATAAAATATTCCTAAAGGGTGGTTCTAGAATTTGATTAATAATATTTTATTCATACACCAAGTTCTAGATAACCCTAATATTTTGTTATAAATAGAAGGGATTTCCCCATTCATTAGTCACCTCCATTGCATTAAATCACTCTCGATCTACTCTTGGTCGCCTTTTCCATTTTTACTTTGCGAGCTCCCATTGAGTTCTATGTTTGTCTGGGTTTTCTACACCAACAAGAGAGAGGAATTTTAGATCTGAAAAGATTAGGACATTAAAGAACCCATCCCATTGATGAGAACTGGAAAACACCTTTCTTGTTTTCCTCTCAGGTGCCCCTTTTTAATATAATATAAAAATTCTTTCAAATACACTGTTCTTGTCTTGTCTATTGGATGCATGGAGCCATATTTTACTTTATCTGGTTAATGTCTTTTATGCTTAGATCTGGATTTGTGAAGCATTATTTGGATCACCTAATTGCAGATTTAAATATGTTTGGTGGCCATAATCGATGTTAGGGCTATTTGTTATGCATAGCTAAAGTGATCTTTTACGACAAAAGATTCATAGTAACAGGAGGCACCCTGCACCAAAAATGAAGAAAGACACCTCAAAGCTCCAAATTTTGGCCTCAGCTTCTCAGCATGTTTCTAAAAACCCTTGAGGGTCATGCTCGCCAAAATTGGGTGAAATTCAACAAGTTTTGTTTTTTTGTCATTTTTTGGGCTTTTGGCTAAAAATCATGGGCATCATCATTTCTGTTTGGGACATCCTCAAAGGATGAAAATGGTATCATTGGATGCCATAATTTTAGGGGCATATACTTAGCGATTTTCAGATCAATTGAAGATTATTTTCTCCCCCAAAATGGCAAAAAACACTCACTTTTTCCACACTCTGCCCTGTTTATCAGCAAAGTCTATTTTTTGGGTTTTTACACATACGTCAGTTTTTGAGAGACTTCCAGTGATCAGTTAGGAGAAAAATAAGCATTTTCAGAAAATAGACATTCATATATTTCCAATGAGCCATCACGGGCCTCTTTTATACATCGGGAAGGCATCCAAAAGCTGCCCGCAAGACAAAGGACTTTCTGCTGATATATTTCTTAAGTATTTTTGTGAAAAATACACTTTCCTGAAGTGGCTTTTCCTAATATGAGTTTAGCTATTTTTGGGCATAGTTAGTTATGAAAAGTTAATATATTTTCCTTTTTTAGCATTTTTTAGATATTTGATGAGATATTTTGTGCCTTGGGCTTTGCAAACCCTCAAGGACAAATTCAAATATTTTTGATGGGCCAATGAGATTACAAGTTCCACTAGGAGGTTTTTCCTCATCTTGGCCTATATATTCCTAGAGAATTCATTGTAAATAAGGCTGAACTTGATGATATAGAGCAATATATGGTTATACAAGCTTGGAAGAAACAATTGTCTCATGCATTGGATAGTTTCTTGAATATTTTTGGAAGATGAAGGAGGTTTGTTGTTGGATTCCTTGACTTGGTAAAATGGTATAGTGTCCCTCTCTGTTATGCTTCTTGGTTTTCATTCATTTTCCATGTTCTTACTTGCTATAAGATAGTAGAGAATAGATTTGAGACATGCCCTTAGAGGCACCTCAAATTTCCTGTTTCTGTATAGTTTCTATGTTTTCTTCCTTCTTAGTCATACCAAAGAATCCTTGATTTCTCTTTGATAACTGAAGAAATTGTTTGCTTGTTTCATTTATGGTTTTATGCATGCTAAGTATGATTCACGGTATGCCCTGCTTACTCATGGCTAGTCATAGCTCCACCTCTAAAACCTTTCTTTGATTGTTTGATTGTCATTTGTTGAACCAAGGAAGTCTTGTACTAATCTTGCCCTTTTCCTAAAACTATGAAATCCTGCTTCAAAGTGCCCAATAGCTTGAAATACTATGATTAGGCGTTTCCTCATAGTGATTTGAGTTGTTTTTTTGTCTTAATTGTATTTACCCAAAGTCTGATAACAATTTCCTAAAGTTAGAGATTCATATATCTCTATGTATTGTTTGAATGTTTATTTCTATGCATTGATCAATTTATAGTTACATTTCTCATGATTAATAGTTATCCCTACCATGTTTATCTCAGCTATTGAACTATTTATGTTTGAAATCCTTTATTATTCACAAATTTAGTGACCATCCCACTCCATTTTACCCAAAGATCCATTTACCTCGAATCAAATCGACCCTTCAACAACCTTGTATCACCATCTAAAAGCTTTCTTGACCTTTTCGACCCCATAGCCTAGTTAATCTGAAAATATTTTTATCTATATTAGTCTTTGATCAGTTCATCCCTCACAAACCTAAAAACAATCCAAAAACCTACTTCATAACTAGCCTAAAATCAGAAACACAAAAAGAAAACACACAGATATCCCTTACACAAATAGAGAGAGCCCTCTCTCAGTCCACGAAGGCTAGGTCCTTGGGCTCCAAAGTTGGTTTGATGTTACACTATCATTTGGCTTGACAATCAGCCCAATCATGGGACCCTAACATAAGGTAATAAGGAACAAAAATTATGGATAAAATTACGAGTTATCATAAACTTGATCCTGTAAATTAGGTAGTAATTTGATAGAGTCCAATTTAACTGATCAACTTTAATATATAAAGAATAATATTAAAATTAATGAACACATTTATTTATTTATTAATTTTAATAATAAAAATTTACCTGAATCACTATAATAGATAAAGAATAATATTAAAACTAGCCTAGATCTATCGTAAATCTGGAGTACCAAGTGTACCAAGTGTCAAGAGGGATTAAATCTCAAGATAAAATTCTCTGTAAGAGATTTGATCACTCTTGGCTCTTGATAGATCGAAATTTAAAATTGATCTAGGATGGTTTAATTTCCCCTTTAAATAGGCTATATTCCACATGAATACCATGGGTCAATACCATGGATTCTCAATACCATGGGTTCTCAATACCATGGGCCATTTTTATTTTTATTTTTATTTGATTTTTACAAGGTTATTTTTATTTTTATTTTCACCGACTTAAAATGTTTACATTAAATCACATTAATCTTTTTATTTAATTTTATTTATTTATTTTTATATAATTTGACTTAGTCAAAATGTTAAACATTACATTAAAACTTCTATACTATTGAAGAGCAATTAACTAATAATTTTTTTATTTATCAATTTTAATGATATTTTTTTTAGTTATTTTAAAGTCTAAAAATTTTTAGATATTTTTTTTCTCACAACAATTATTTCATTCTTTTATTCTTTACCCTTTGGCATTTTTATTACCTTTAACTACACTATATTTTTCAGCAATTATATTGTATCTCTCTTTTATATTTATTTCATTGTATTTGTTTTAAAATATTATAGTTTTTCTTGTTGTTGATGATGGGTGGAGTGTCCAATTGAAATGTTGGACGTTTCAAAACTTTCAATTGCAACTAATGTAAATTAAATATCACCAAAAAGAAAACATATGTAATAATCCTTATATTGTGTCTTAGAA
The DNA here is from genome assembly GCA_034641835.2 of Pinus albicaulis. NCBI lineage: Eukaryota > Viridiplantae > Streptophyta > Pinopsida > Pinales > Pinaceae > Pinus > Pinus albicaulis. The sequence goes on along the minus strand of CM076578.1, from coordinate 1,962,271,303 downwards.
TTAAATAGTCTAATTAAGTTTTGGGATCATTTATGTATCGTTAATAGAATAATAGGACAATAAGTGTTCACCTTATTTATATCACTAAGGTAAATTCAATTAAAACAAATTTACAAGTGCTACTAATGTAAATTAAATATCACCAAAATGAGAACATATGTAATAATCCTTATATTGTATCATACAATTACATATTCTATTTTTTCAGAAGGAAAAAAACGCTAGTCTATATTATGTACGAGTACATTTTCCAATTAATGTGTTGCCATGACTCCAAAATTTTTGTCAAAATAGGCTCAAAAATCACAATAGTAAGGGATAAAAATATCATAACAACCTCGACATAGGCCTTGGATGGAAATTAAAAGCAATAGAGAAATCCATCATACAACATACTAATCAGAAATAAAGTGTCATCAGTATCAACAAAATCAACATGAAAGGATCGTAATAGAGTGTGCATGCATTATGACAATGAAAATCATCATTCCTCCCTAATATGATTGAACTCCAGGAATGTGTAACATAAATGACTCACATTGACTTAGAGACCCCCTTTGGACAATGTATCAATAGTCACATTTTCCTCTTGGAAAATGTGCTGAAAAGTGATGGATGTGAAAGACCTTCGGAGGAGATGCATATAAGAAATCCATTCATTGAGAAGAGGTGGAAAATTTTCAATTTATGTCACCATCCCTTCAATAAGAACATGTGAGTCTCCATAAACATGTAATGAATCAATAGATAGATATCTGGAGAACCATAAGAGCCCCAAAAGGCTGAAAACACTTTCCCTGATATTAGTGTCAAGAACCCAAAACCAAGTGATCTTGTAGTTGCTACGATGGTCCACCTGAAGCCACACCCTCCCACTGCAATAGACTCTTTGTGCCACCCCATCGAGGTACGCAGTCAGGATCTGTGGATTATGGGGAATGCACATGAGAGAAATATCCTTTATCTTTTGAGTAGGAAAAGTCTTATTCCCCAACCAAAATAAAATGTTTTGTGTTATATTTTCTGAGTTGATCTACACTCCTTCAAAAACATACCCTTTCTTCGCTTTCCATATTTCCAAAAAACAAATAGAGGAGAGTTTCCTTAAATTTCCCACCATACTCCATCCACCATCTAATACATTGTTCTATACTTGTATATCTCCTGCTAATAATATTCAAAGAATGAAAGATGTTGTCCCATGTCATACATAAAGTGTTGCTTTCTATAAATATATGTATGTTAGTGTCGTAAGTTTCAAAACATAGTGGGCATCTTCTAGGATCGCTAAAACCCCTCTTACAAATATTTTCCCATGTAAGAGTATTATTTTTCCAAACTAACTACGCATAAATAATAATATTTAAAGGAACATAAAGTTTCCAGACTTTAAGGAACCAAAAACATGATTAAGTGTACGGAGAGTGGATATAAGGTACCTATAATTATCTGTGACTTCCACGATATTCTTCTTCAACTTCCCAGATGAATTAATATGGTCATCTTCCACAGATCTACAGAGTCTATCCCATGTGTGTTTTTGAGTGTAATCCTCCCATTCCATAACTCGAAATGCTTCTAGTCCAATTTCCCTAGCCGATTTCCAAATTGAACAACTACCATACCAACCATATATGACTCGATTCAAGAGAAATAGACCTTTGAAATGTAAGCTTGTCAAAGTGTCCTCTAACCATGAGATTGCATCCTTCACACCATAGATATTTTCCATGCCAATGACGATGCAATTTCCACTACCAAAAGACAAGTTAATTTTAAGGAGAAACTAATATTTCACTTAGTGAAGTTGTTCCAAATGTGGGAGCCATAATCAATCCTGATATGACCACTCCTGATCCAATCCTCAGCATTCTTGTGGCGGAGAAATTTAGAAATAATGATTTCTCACCAAATACCTTTGTTAAAGGGACCTCTCCACAGTCCTTTTATAATGAGAGCCAACCCGAATATTTTGACATCCAAAATTTCGAGCCACCATAATCCTTTATAATGGAGATCTTCTCCCATTTTATGAGATGTGCCCAATAAACTACCAACTATTGTAACATGACCAATGTGAATATGAATGTTCCTCGAAGTGATAGCCAATGGCGTGCCCAAAAATTGAGCTTGTTCCAGAATTTTCCTAATAACCAATTCCAATACACATTCCTATAGTTGTTCATCTTGATTCTAAAGCCGAGGTAAATAAAATTGGAACACAATGGCCAAGAGAAGAAATTTAAAATTTGAGAGATTCTATTGATCTCATCTTGATCTCTAGTCGAATGTAATATATATGAATTCTCCTCATTTGCAATCATATTGTAATATTCCTTTTTTTGGTATCACCTATGACAGGGTTAGGATGGACTTCTAGAGTTGGGTGCAGACAGGTCAAAGATAGAAGTTGGTTTCATCAACGGGCCCAGGGGCTTTTTAGAGGAGTTTTGAGGAGTTTCAATGACGACTGACGGCATTCGTTTGATATATTCCATCATCCACACAATTTTCCTTTCATTCTGGCGCATTCCAACAACTTTAAGACAACTTAGTTATTTTTTAGCTTAACTCAATTAATTACACTCAAGGTGGCATTCCAGGAGTAATACATGATAAAACACCTTAGTGGAATAGCTCGTTGGAACCAAAATGAGGAGATCTTCAGGATGGGATGTTGAGAAGTGACTTATAGCAGCCTGAGATAGTACCATCGGAGATATACTATTTTCCTTAATTAAAAATGACTTTAATTAGTCATATAATTAAAGGGAAAATAAAAATTAGAGGAAAAGAGGCCAAAAGTTACTTAAGTGAAATATAATTAAATTAAAGTCACTTTGATAGAGTCCACGAATGATCTTCTAACATAATAATAAAACAATAAAATAAGATGCTTCTAGGGGATTGGAGATATATCCATCAGATCTATAAAAGGATAAGTGAAGGGCATTTGGAGATATCTTGGATTGGATCATTGTTTGTGTGAGAGGTTTGAGAACTTGGATTCTCTACTTCAATAGTAGCCCCAAGACGGAAACCCTTCGGTGATTTAGTAGGAGTTGGTGAGAACCCATCTCTTCCCTTGGTGGATCCATTCAGAATTCACAGGTTGCAGTTTATTTCCAGTTTGTTTTGGAGGCTAGTTGTGGAATTGTTGTAGATCTATTTGGGCCATTATTTCAGCCATTTCTAGTTTTTGTACTAGCATTTTATATTAATGAAATAAGGCTGAGATCTTTTGCATACTTACATTTTCTATTATTTAGTTGCAGATTATATTTCTATTTTTGCCGTAAATATTGTGGTTGATGTTATGCAAATTTTTTATAATGTTAGCAACTTAAAATTATGAAGTTATTTTACATGGCAATCTTCTGCTGATTTTATGGTTGAATTAGTTTCCGGCGAAATTCATAAAATATTCCATTTGGGATATTACACTGGTATCATAGCTGGTGATCTTTCCATCCTAAGGGTTTACTTTCCAAATTACTAAAAAATCCAAATTCAAGGGTTTTATTGCAGCTCAATTTTAGAGAAAGATTGATGGTTTATTATTTTGAGACATTATTGGACGACGCAGTTGAGTTCTTGTGTTTTTTTGTTGTTGCAAGGTTCATTAGCTTACGAGAGCTATAGGCGAACCCAGGTTCATTAAATTTTCAGCAATAGGTGAACCTCGAGGGCTGAGATTGATATTCTATTTCTGGAGCAGCGTGGTAGTCTCTAGCCCGGTGTAGAAGAGGAGAGTTGATGCTAGTTGTGGAGGAAGGTCTCAAACATTTGAGAATTTTTTGTTGAGGAAGTATAGGAGCGATTCATTGCTGCACATTTGGAGGGTTGTTGAATAGTTCATTGATCATTATGTACACAAAATATTCAGCAACCACTGGAAGAGTGTAGAGCTTATTGGGATCAATTTTGGAGGATCGTGATTTGGCCAAACCATTTATGGGTTTTGGTCAGATTGGCTTGAGGAGTCCGAGAGTAATTTTTGAGAATTTTCTGAACAACAGATGTGGGTCTTTTGGGCCAATCCATTGCAGAAACTAGTATAGAATTGTTGTCGGAGAGCATTTTGCTGGGTCAAATTTATATTGCAGGGCCAAAGTTATTCAGTGATAATTTTCCCAATATTTTTCTGGGTTTTTCTGGGTTTTTTTCAGTAAATTTTGTGGTTAAAATCCTGACATTTTCTGAGTAGAAAATCAGTTCCTTTACACAGTCCCTACTCAGCGAGAAGTATAGGAGCTAGGTAAAAATTGAAAATTTTGAAATTTGGAATTAGGGAAAACCATTTCTGGGTTTTTTCTCGGTTTTGTGAGTAGAGACTATGGTTAAAATCCCAGAATTTTATGAGAAATACATCTACTCATTTACGCAATCCCTACTCAGCCAACAGCTATAGGAGCTAAGAGATAAATGGTTAGATTTTGGAGGTCAGAATTCGAGGAAACCATTTATGGGTTTTTCTGGGTTTCGGGCAAAGATCACCTTCCCAAATTCCTATAATTTTCTGTGCAGTAGAAGCATCCCAACTTACAGTCTAAATTCAACCAACAACAACATTCCCAACAGTTGTAGAATTTCCAGAATCAACATAGAGCTGAGGAGAGATAATTTTCTTGCATCTAGGGTAACATTTTTTTATCTTGCTTTTCTAGGATGAATTCATCTTGTTGCGTGATCCGGATTTATGTAGGAATGCAACAGAATAAACATATAACTATAAATAAAAAGGTGCACTGGAAATAACACTTCATTTCATTAATATCAAAGAAATGAAATTTTCTTACAGACATAATCGAAATAAACTAGCTAGGGCGCTGGTAGCTATCTCTGAGAAGAGATGTGGCAGTTGCAGGCCTGTGAACTGAGTTACAATGAGGCTCGAGGGACTATTTATTATTTATAAATAATGGAAAACCCTAAACATCCAAAACACTAACCCTAGGAGATGAAGCACCAAAACTATGGGCCCCGTTTGGGTAAATTGGTGTTTCAACTTCCTGGGGATGTAACTTTGGCATATGATCTCCTTTTGACATGAGCCATATATTTTTAGAGAGATCTATCTCAGGACTAAAAATTTTGAATGAGTGACATCAGTCCATGGACCCATGTTGCTCCCGGTTTTCCCAAAAAACGTTGTTTAGGACCTCAAAACAGCTCCGGAAGTTCAGGACCCGAAAAACTGTTAGAAATAGTAAGTTGTGCCGAAACTAAAAAAATGAAAGAGACAATGGTGGGGCCCCAAGTGGAATAGGCGGGTGACCACCAATATCCACCTGGATCATTCCTCCCCCCTTAGGAAGAAATTTTCCCCATTGCGTTAAGTTCCTCCATGAGATGAGGAAACTTCTGCTGAACTTTGTCCCTGGTGAACCACTTTCCTTGGTGTAGGAGTTGGCCAGATTTGACAACCTGATACAGTTGGATCTTCTGTTCATGAGTGTTTTTTATTTGCATGCCCATGATACAATGTATGGTGGCCTGTTCCATGTAGTCTGAGTTTAACTTTTTTGGTGTGAGTTGTTCTGCAATGTCAAAGGTGTCCAATAGAGGTGGGAAGTAAGGACAAAGGTGGTCCACATTGAATACTGGGTGCAAACCAAGGAATGGTGGAATAATGAGCTCGAAGGCATTGTTCTCTACAACATTGGTGATGGTGTACAGCCCATATCGGTGATTTGAAAATATGAGAACTTCTTATTTCTAATACAAAGATGGACTGTAGGGGCATTTACAGGGTATGTCACCTTTAAAGAAAGGATGAGTTCCTGAAGCTTTCTGGCCCTTTACAGACTCTGCCTAAATAAATAATAGAAGTAATCACTAATGATCTGATAATGAAACTGCTTTTTTGTTGGTACAAGGTATCCATTATCCATAAACTTATGCGTGCAAACTGTTTAATGTGTTTTTCAATTGGAACAAAATGACTTTGATGTGTTTATGAGTCTTTTTGTATGTAGGAGGCTTATTTATTTTTAATGTTTAACATATTTAACTCTGAAAATAAGCAGCAAATAAATCACAGAATATAACTCAGCATCTAATAAGGCAGTTCACCCCTCCTGGGCTACATCTGCTGGGTCCAAGGCCCCCAAATGGGCATGTCCTTGCTCTTATTATGCTCAGAAAATGGTTATACAATGTGTAGAAAGCCTAAAAAGGAAAAAATAGCTACAGAAATGAGTTCAGAGTGCAGAAAACAATAAGAAATGACTATAATTTCACCTCCATCAGATAACTATAATCCAATACAACTCTCCAATCCCCAAGCCCTAGTGGCTCTTCAAACTCTCTCGCTGATAAAACACCTAAAGATGATCTCTGTTAGATTTCATACCTGCACCATTGGCTCTAGAATGCTCAAATTACTCAAATTAGACTCTTGATTCACCTCAAATGGTTAACCACAACTCAACACAACATCAACCCCAGAATGGCCCTAGTGGCTAAAAAAGCTTCTCAGAAGCTAAACAGGCTGAAGATATGCTCCCATGGCTTGGAAACTTGTCTCAATGGCTTCAAAATTCTGAGAAGACCCAAAAAAAAAAAAATCACTCAGAAAGGATTTTCCATGTGAAAGATATGTTCAAAACAGTTTTTTGCCTAATGTTAGGAAAAAATCCCACAAAATGTGGGCCAACTTTAGTTAACTAAATTTAAAATTTAGTGGTTTTCCGAATTTGGTTGAACTCTGCCAAAAACTCTGCCTTCTAAACCACAGCATAAATTGTGAGCGCCATGTGGCCACATGGGTAGTTATGTCGGCGGTGGAGTTTAACGTTTATTGTAACCGTGACATAAAAACCTCCGCAATCCCCGCCAGTTTGCATGTGACCGCCCTTCGCATCGGGTTGATTAACCATTTAATTGTTTGAATTCCTATCGGTGGTATAATTCATGCCCTCAGTCATCATCGTGGTCATATAAATAGGGTCAGGCTAGCCCAAAGGGGCTAGCCCCTTTAGTATTCTGCTCCAATTAAAACAAAGCCATGTGACCCTTTAAAACTTTGACTTTTAAAACATTACCACTCAACCTTTGATTTTTACCATGACTTTGACCCTTTGATTAAAACTTTTCCATTTGGGTTTTAATTTAATAATTCGAATTTAAATAAATAAATGTGTGGTATGAAATTTTTTTAATAAGGTTTTAAAATTAATAAAAATATATATAGAATAATATAATATATGATTATTTAAAACCATATAAAACAATAATAGATATATAATTTAATTTATTAATTAAACCTTAATTAAAATAAAAAAAATTCCAACACATAAATTTATAAATTCCCTTTCAACAATGGAGGTTATTGGGCGATTTCAAAATGCAATAACTTCTTCATACGGTAATGGATTTGAGTGCCGTTCGTAGCGCCAAGATCGTATCATTAAGGCCTATCCAGTTGCTCAGGTTCCAACCAATTTTGAGAAAATAAAATCTTGAGCATTTTCTCCAATTGGACATGATCACCTAATCAATCGGAGCGAGCGAAGCTTGCAGTGGGGTCCAGTGAGGCGCTCTTTCTGAAAATGTAGCCACACTTTGTCTCCCACCTGGAAGTTGTGTGGCACCTGATGTTGATCACGGGGTTGCTTGTAGTTAGCATTGGCTTTGTCCAATATTTCATGAACCTGTTGGAAGATGTGTTGAATGCACTTGATGAAGCTATTTGCTTTGTCAAATTCAGACTGGACATGAGCCGAATCGACCTAAGTAGCCGCAAATGGCATGACTACGTCAATGGGACATAGTGGCTGGAATCCCAAGCCACCTGAAAGGGGCTGTGGTCGATTGAGCTATGGAGAGCCCAGTTATAACTATGTTGTACATGGGGAGGCTCTTGTCCCATGTGCGTGGATGCTTTGAATTGTACATGCGCAGAATGTGTACAATCATTCTGTTGATGACCTCTGTCTGGCCATCTGTTTGGGGATGGAAAGTTGTGGACTTGGTGAGCTTGGTGTCCAGCATTGACCAGAGGTTGGACCAAAATGTGCCGAGGAACCTCCTATGTTGATCTGATATGATAGACCGTGAGATCCCAAAGTGCACTCACACTCATTCAAAGAAGAGTTTAGTAGTGGCTTTTGCTGTGATATTCTTCTGGTAGGCCGCTGTTAACACTGGAAAATCGTACAATAGAAGATGACATCAATTAATGTCTAGCCTAAGGATTTACAGGACATGGATACATTATGGAATCAAGAAGTATTTAAAATCTCTAAGGTTTTGAGAAAATAAAATTTGAACTAGTCATAAATGCTCAAATGTGTGCTTTTTCCTTCGAAAAGAGTGCCTTTTGCGCGCACTAGAGCCTGGTAAGTGCGCATTCCTGGAAGTAGAAAAAAGTCACTTTCCGAGACCACAAGCAAGCAAAGGTTTCTCCTTATGTGAAAGCTGCCTAAGGATAGCATCAGTGCCTCCTTAGACATTATGTGAGCACACAATGGAATCATACCCCTCCCTTGGGTCACCATCCATCATGTACCAAGGGAGGGAAGGAGGATTTGAAGCCCACCTATATAAACCCACCAAGAGATGAACAAATGGTGATCACAAGGTTATGCTAGCCAAAGTTGCCCAAGCAACACCAGCATCATGTGTGACCCAAGGAGCTGGACCACAAGAGGACTCAATGGTTGGCCACCCAACATCTTAGTCCACCACAACAGATAGAGAGAGTTATACTATGTCAGAAGGCAGAACTTGAAGGACAAACATCCTTGCATCAAGACCTAGAGCCATTGCCTAGGGGCCCTTTGGCAAGTGGGTAAGATTTATTTTCATTCCAAGCATTCAATAAGAAGGGGCCATCGAGCCATTGTTTGCATTGTTACTATTTGGAACTCTCTATATAGCTTCTTTTTTGTTTTTAGTTTTAGTTTTTTAACAAAGCATACTTCAGCGTACTACTTCATTTAAGTTTTATGCTTTTGAGCTCCCCCCACATACTGCCTGTTACCTAGAGTTTAGAGGGTAGACCACACTCTCTAAACTCGTGCGATTTTGTACACCCATGTGTGAGGACTCAATGGTTGGCCACCCAACATCTTAGTCCACCACAACAAGATTGGCGACTCCACTAACGTGTTTCAAGTTTATGTGGTTGTGCCTTCTTTTGCAGGAGACCCTTAGTCTATGGTGGAGTGGAGCTAACAGTCCTCTGACCTATCTTGCAGTCCCTAGACTCACTGAGGTGACAGACCGAAGAAGGAAGCTCCTAATATTTTACTTGAAGGAATTTTGCACGCAGATTTTTCACACAAATGCACAGTGCGCGCGTTCAGTAGTGACCTACGCGCAGGAAGGTGCACCTGTCAGAGGTTTTTGCGCCCAATTTGCAGAGAGATTTTTTCTCCCTATCTTCTGCATTTTTTCTGCTTGTAAGTGTATTGGGAAGCCCCTAATGTATCTGCCAACATCTGTGTTGACACCCCACAGCTTCTAAGAACTGATTTTTGTTGCTTTTTGTAGGCATTTAGTTAGTTTTCATTTAAGTTGGTTTTTTGCAAAAAGTGTTCACGTAGTTTAAGTAGCGGTCAAATTAACCATTTCTTTCCAAACAATTTATGTTTTTTGCAAATTCTGGTATGCACACTTATTTTAACTAGTCCAATTAAGTGGCTCATGACCACACATGCATAAGCTAGTGTAGAAATTGTTTAGTTTAAATTTCAATTTTTGCATGTAGGAAATTACGAGACTAGGATTGAATCGAAAATTATAGCAAGTAATCTCTACTTTCTTTGCACCATTGGGTGACCCTAGACAAGAATATGAACACTCTACATTTTTGATTCACCATCTCCCTTTAGTCACTCACATAGACTAATTAGGAGGTGTTGGAAGCGGCCCATTATCTGCAAATGATTTTTATTTGAGCAAGGAACAACGTCACTTAGTTTAACTAGGGGACTTTTGTAAAGGATCATCGATATCCATATGTTCAAATTATGAGATTTTTCACCATAAGTTCACACACATTCACCCACTAATAAAATAAATCCACCTAAAAATAACTTAAACAAACTCACTAAACTCTCCCCACAGGAGCCACAAGAGAAATTATAGATTAAGTTAGGATCAAGGGGGTAGGCATCCAATAAACTACCTTGATCACGCTTCACATTTGAAACATATAAGTTGCATTTTTAGGGAGCTTTAAAATCCACCTACTAGCCCACAGAAAGGAAAACACGAGCGTGGCAAAGACCCGATTCAAAGGGGGTTAGGCTTAGGCGTCGTGTGTGCGGTATCAGTTGGGGCTACCTGACCCGGGTGATACTCGGTACTGTTAGCTGACTACCAGGAAACCCAAGACTCAAATGCTCACGTGGGACGGTGGTTCTTAGTGGCCAAAACTAGGGCATCCTTTACCCTATAGGTGATGGTGCAAGAAAGCACCAGACCCTATATGCTTACCTTGTTTGATTCTCTTCAGCTAACTGGGGGTGTCGCCAGTTCTTTAGGGACATTGTGTAATATTCCTAAATTAACTACAGCTAATAGGAACATTAATTTTGCCTTATTTATTTTTCATTTCATGTATTGATGAATAAATTATAAAGGAGGACATGTCAAACTCCTGAAAATCAAGAATAAATCAATGCCTATGTGAAAAAATACATATCTAGGCTATGTAAATTATTATCTTGCAAGTGTGAATGGGTTAAATCACAAGAATGGGTCATCTTTGACCAAGTCAAATAGCGCAGTCTAGATGCATTGAACCTCTTTGAGGGACATCGTAGTTCTAGAAGGAGGTTGTAATGTGAAAAGGGTTAAGTGATTCAAGGTGGCTTAGCGTTTGGAAAGACTCCTATATTATAAAAGGAAGAGGAGGGCAGCAAGGAAAAGGTTGTTGAACATATTCATTTCACAAGGAATTGTCTACTAGACATCCCTTGTTGGGCATTCCTGTTCAGGAATCCCACCTTCTTCCTTGAGCAGCTCTTGGAGGAGAATTGTGCTAAACTTGTTCACTATCAGGCTTGGGCCAAGCTTCACCTTACATTACAGTGCTTCTCATGTAGAGGGTTGAGCTATATTGTGAGCTGCAACGAGTGGAGATCTAGATCTGCTCAGATCTAGATGATAACAGTGGTTCTTCTCAGTGAGTGTGTCTTTTAACCTCCTAAAAGAGTTCATTTGCTGATTATACTTCAGATCTACATCTTGGCACCAGGCCAAATCATCTTTACAAGCTACAGTGTTGTTTCTCTCCCTAAGAAAATGTTATTTTCAGATCTACAGTTGTAGGGTGCTTTGCTTGCATTTTGGAGGAGAGATCTCCGGTGTTGGGATTCTTCCTTCACTATGGTGATTTGTAGATTGGCCAACCAATCTATTTTCTGCTTCAAATATAATCTGCTATGTACTTATATTATTTATAATTTCTGAATCATTCTGCATATCTGAAGTTTTAGATCTCAGATCTACTTCCGGTGCTTCATGTTTTGAGCAAATCCCCAAGGGGAATGTATAGATCAGCGTTTCTTGTACATGGATCTGTATTGGATCTATATTTTTATGTAAAGATCTGATATAGATATGAAGAATCAATAAACTACTACTTCAGCCCAGAAAATAACGTTGTCATGGTTATGCAGTCTTTTGTCATGGTTGTAACACCTAATTTCTGAGGATTTCTCTTGTATTCTTTCATTCTTCTTGTGTAAAATGTATGATTTATGCCCCTGATATTATTTTTAAATATTAAGACCTTATTTCATTCATACCATTTATAAAATCACGCTCAGATGCTTCAGTAAATTTCTGCATAATTCTAGTCTTGGGAAATCATGGTTTTCTAGCCTAGTTAGGAAAGGAGGAACTGTTTAACTTAGAATTTTTTAATTTTTTTTTGCTTAAATTCGACATAGGAGTCCCTCATAACCCTAGCTATCATATCCAACCACTTTCCCACCTTATTTTCACGCATATCTCTGAATACACTCTTTTTAGGGCCTAAATCCTCACTTTTCCCCACCTTTTGCCTTATAAAACACTGTATAAAGTTGTTGCTGCATATTTTATTGAATTTTAAGTGTTTTTACACATTTATGAGGTACATGGCTGTAGCTCCACATTTTTAATAACTAATATTATTCCCAATCTGTAGCTGTTCCTGAAAAAAGGATATTAGAGTGGTATCAGAGCAAGATCTTTGGCTTAGCCTGTGGCTTAAAGCAAAAGTGTTGTAAAAAAAGGAGCAAGGTCAGAATGATGAAGAACATTGGTTTACTCTCATCACATTTCACATCTAAGAAGAACCTCTCCAAGGAGGTTGAACAAGAAGAAGAAAGGAGAAGCAGTGAAACTCCTAGAAAGTTTCAAGACCAGAAAGATCTTCTGATCAGATTTACGAGATCTATAAATGAGGAAAATTATGAATCCTCATCTTATGGATATTTTCACTCAACCATATCACCTAAGCTTCAAATTTCTGTCAGTAATTTCTTCATGAAGGGGAAGAAAGGAGGTGTATCTAGGAAGGAGACTCTTAGGGAGTATTTGGAGGAGTATGAAGCTCAATCCAAGGAGTTCAAAGATGATTTGAATTTCCAAGTGTTATACAAGATCAAGGAGAGAAAATACACAAAGAAGGAGAATCATGACATGGGTAGATTCTATCTATCTATCTATGATGGATCACCTAGATGTCCAGTCAGGGTTTGGGTGGAGGAGCTAAACAACTTTGTGCAACAACATCAAGCCTATAAAATTGAAGCCATCAAAGTAGCAGCGCTGCACTTTGGAGGTAATGTATATGTTTGGTGGTTTTTTAAGTCCTTTTCCTTGAAGAATACAAATACACCTACTTATGCAGGGTTTATTGCAAGATTTATAGAAAGGTTTGATGAAGCACCTTGTGTAACATCTTCTGGTGACACTATCAAACCATATCAGTCAAATATTTTTCATGAGTTGGAAGGGTCTATGAATCCAACTCCATTTCTGAAGAGCACGGGAGAAGGTATGAGTTTTTTTGATGCCTTGCCTGGGGAAATATCTCCTTTGAATGAAGGGAACTCTTCTCAAGAAGGAAGCATGGAGATTCCTCCTTCACTAGATGACCAAGATCTGAGGTCTCTTGTTGATGATGAGGCAATTTTAGTTATTGGAGAGGAGAAGGAGAAGGTAGGAGATAACACAGTCATGACAATGACACCTCAAACACCACATGAAGATGAAGTTGGAGCACTTTCTCCAATGGAATAAACTCTTGCATTCTTGCAAGGAGTTCCAAAATATCTCACACATGGAGATCTTGATACAACACAAGAGTAGAATGCATCATCATTGTAAAATGATGAAGTCTTGAATATATAAGGAGGGAGAGAGGAGGAATAAAATCTCAAGAATAATAACATATACCCTTCTCTGTTTCAAGGTTTGGAAGACCAAAGAAGGCAAGAGAATCCATGCAACAATGGTAGGGGCAAATCTATCCACCTACATTCACATTCTTCTCTATGCCTTGATGCCTCTTTGAAAGGAGGCATTCCACCAAGAAGACCTCCTGATTGGAGGAAAAATAAAGTGTTCTCTCAACTATGGGCATCATTTTCATACTTTTCTAATGAAGGAGCCTTGGGAGAAGCAAGCACAGTGAAAAGGATCTTTCATGAATTCAGAAAAGAGGTAAGCAATTTTCTGAATAGGACATTGTTATCTTCCATTCATTCATCTGCGCTAAGGAATGAAAGATCAGAAATCTATGATGGTATGGATATGAGGATACATGGAAAAACCATATCTTTGGGGCAGCCCATGGTCTTCTCACTTACAAAAGAGATTTCTGAACATGACAAGAGGATCTTAATACTCTTGCATGCATGGGCCAAATTGAGGAAGTATTGGAGGACAAGAACTTTCGAAGGGGAAGTTGATTTCCATGTGCTTCCATCTGGTCTTGAGGAAGATCAGCTGCAAGGAAGGCAGCAAAAGAAATTTTATGGGACTCCAACATGTGACCTTGGCATCAAGTATGTCAAAGAGGAGAGTCATGACATGATAGGGGCTGCATTTCAGACATCTACAACATTATCATTCTTGGGGAGCCTAGATCCTTATTGGTATTCTCAACTTTTGATGGAGTACAACAAGGACCCTTTTACATTTGAGTTTCTTGATGGGAAGGTAATGGATGGGATGTATAAGGTAGTTGGAGGAGTCATCTATTTCCATGATCAGATTTATTTGGTTAAAGGCTCCAAGCTTAAGGAGAAACTCCTGAATGCAACCTATGAGATCCTGCTTTCCAAACCCACTGGTTTCATTGGAGCATATCATACTATCTTGGATGGATTCATGTGGGAGAATTTCAAAGAGGAGGTGCACTCTTATATGAAGAAGTGCTTGGACCATTTGTTAGATGAGGAGGATCATAGCTCTTGGAAAGAGCCATCATTCACATCTCCTTACCCATTGAGTGTGAGAGGGAACTCATCCATGAGTTATCCCATTTATGTAAAACAAGTATATAGAGAGGATCATCCTCTTGAGAATTATCATGTATCTCCGATATGCTTATATTTTTCTAACACTCATTTTCCAGACATAGCTATAAAGAGGGGAACTATTTATTATGGATTTCATGGGCTACTCAAGGCCGTGAACTATGTTGATGCAGGACACTCCTTGGAGAATCTTGGAAAGATATTATATTCCTCATGGTGTGGTTATTTTACACCAACCATGATGTACATTCTCCAAGCATTCCCAAGGCATGAGGCAGCAAACAAGTGTTGGGGAAGGCACTTGTCATATCTTATTCTATGGCAGTTAAGAATAAAACTGCACTGGTTGCACATGAGGGAACATCTTCCTTCTCATTTATCACACATGGCAGCTAGCATGATTCTAATCATGATCCCACAAGCTGAATATGTCCTTATCTTTGTTGGGGGCATAGTTGGAGGAAAGGCACACTTGTTAAATGTTCCCTTGGGGGAAGGAGTTCCCCATTCTTTTTGCATTGCATGCTTCAATGGGAGCATGATATTTTGTATGGCCACTATGATAGATCACTTGTCTCTTTGTAAAGTGAGCCATATGTTTGTTGGTAACATGCCTCTCATATGTTTTGGGGAGGAGTTATTCTATGGATTGCCAAGCTAGGAGGTGATCCACTCTATTTGGATGATAGCACGGAGATGGGAGGCTTTCATGGATCATGAAAATCCCCATGATTGTCATCACTTCTATCTAGAGGAGGCCATGGATCAGCAAGAAGGTTTCCACAACAACCTTCCATTTCTTCATGATGAGAGCCCTTGGGTTTATTCACGAAAGACAAACTTGCATATTGAATAAGGACCATTGGGAGAAAAAAGTATTGCAGAAAATTCAAAACAATGGAGGAGACTATTTGATGAGGAGGCCAGAAGAGAAGAAGGGGAGATTTTGAAGCAGCCTTGCAGTTGCTTGAGGACAAGAAACATTTGGGAGGGGGAGACTGTAATATTCCTAAATTAGTTGCAGCTAATAGGAATATTAATTTTTCCTTGTTTATTTTTGCATTTCATGATTGATGAATAAATTGTAAAGGAGGACATGTAAAACTCCTGAAAACCAAGAATAAATCAATGCCTATGTGAACAAAGACATATCTGGGCTATGTAAATTATATCTTGCAAGTGTGAATGGGTTAAATCACAAGAATGGGTCACCTTTGACCAAGTCAAACAACGCAGTCTAGATGCATTGAACCTCTTTGAGGGACAGCGTAGTTCTAGAAGGAGGTTGTAATTTGAAAAGGGTTAAGTGATTCAAGGTGGTTTAGGGTTTGGCGAGACTCTTATCTTATAAAAGGAAGAGGAGGGCAACAAGGAGAGGGTTATTGAAGATTATCATTTCACAAGGAATTGTATTCTAGACATCCCTTGTTGGGAATTCCTGTTCAGGAATCCCACCTCCTTCCTTGAGCAGCTCTTGGAGGAGAATTGTGCTAAACTTGTCCACTATCAGGCTTGGGCCAAGCTTCACCTTACATTACAGCGTTGCTCATGTTGAGGGTTGAGATGTCTTGTGAGCTGCAGCAAGTGGAGATCTAGATCTGCTCAGATGTAGACGATAGCAGTGGATCTTCTCAGTGAGTGTGTATTTTAACCTCTCAGAAGAGTTCATTTGCTGATTATAATTCAAATTTGCATCTTGGCATCAGGAAAAATCATCTTCGGAAGCTAAAACTTTTTTTCTCTCCCTAAGACAATGTTATTTGTAGATCTATAGCTGCAGGGTGCTTTGCTTGCATTTTGGAGGAGAGATCTCCGGTGTTGGGATTCCTCCTTCATTGTGGTGATCCGTAGATTGGCCAACCAATATATGTTCTATTTAAGATCTGATCTGCAATGTACTTGTATTATTCAGAATTTCTGAATCATTCTGCAGATCTGAAATTTTAGATCTCAGATCTACTTCCAGTGCTTCATGTTGTGTGCAAATCCCCAAGGGGAATGTATATATCAGCCTTTCTTGTACATGGATCTATATTGGATCTATATTTTTATGTAAATATCTGATATAGATATTAATAATCAATAAAATACTTCTTCAGCCCAAAAAATAATGTTTTCATGGTTATGCAGTCTTTTTTCATGGTTGTAACACCTCATTTCTGAGGATTTCTCTTGTATTCTTTCATTCTTCTTCTGTAAAATGTATGAGTTATGCCCCTGATATTATTTGTAAATATTCAGACCTTATTTCAGTCATACCCTTCAGAAAATCACGCTCACATGCTTCAGTAAATTTCTGCATAATTCTAGTCTTGGGAAATCAGGGTTTTCTAGCCTGGTTAGGAAAGGAGGAACTGTTTAACTTACCAAAACTTTTTTTTGTTTTCTTAAATTTGACATGGGAGTCCCTCATAGCCCTGGATATCATATCCAACTACCTTCCCACATTATTTTCACGCATATCTCTGAATACACTCGTTTTAGGGCCTAAATCCTCACTTTTCCCCACCTTTTTCCTTATAAAACGTTGTATAAAGTTGCTGCTGCATATTTTAATGAATTTTGAGTTTTTTTACACCTGTATGAGGTACATATATGTAGCTCCACATTTTTAATAACTCATATTATTCCCAATCTGTAGTTGTTCCTGAAAAAGGGATATTACACGTTGTGCCAGCACTCGCAAGAAATACTCTCAAGGCCCAGTTAATTTTGAGTGTGTGAGGCCGTTATTAAGTCCTCTAGGATTTTTGAGTATCACGCGCAAACAAACAAAACCATTTTTTTTGCTTGATTTCTCACATAGATTAAGTTAAAGGAAAAATCATTTCATTTTCGTTTTGTCTTATGTATGTGGCCATAAAATTGTTGTCATCACAGACTCGATACCCTCAAAAGTTTTTTCCAAAACCTAACCTGGTCGACACTCAAGCAGTTCCAACGGAACCTTGTCGGTCCAGGCATATTTTGGACCTCCCCCCATTATCGGGAGGGGTTCTAGGTCTTTCACCGTTTAGATGACAAAGATGAAACGTTGCCATAGTGGTGGGTTCCTCCTTCCTTGGAGAAACCATAGTTGGTAACCCTAGCCGGTCTCCCAACACCACACTGCACATCACTCCCCCCTCGTCCCCTAGGGGGTAGAAGAGTGCATCCCATACGGGAATCCAGCTGAATTCACAACCGGGTACATCACAGACTAACCTTCGTTCTAACCAGAAATTCGTCTCTTCACACGTTGCCATGGTGTAAACCTCTCAGTCACCCTTCTTAGCAGCGTTAAATATACCGGATTTAACCAAGCTCACCAATGACTCCAATTGGCCTACCATGCCCACGAAGCTCCCTTCAGACATACCAAAGTTTGAGGCCAAGCAAGTGGAAGACCTAGGGAATCATATAATGAACTTTCACCTGTCGTGCTCATCGAAGAGCATCCTTGACGATACTATTCGATTGAGGCTATTTCAACACACTCTCACGGGAGTGGCCACGAAATGGTACGTCGAGAAACCCCTTGCTTCACATAGAACCTTTAGCGCCCTCGCTACTACGTTCCTCACATAATTTTAGTTACCCATTCACCATAATTCAAGAATGGAGTTACTGAATCATTTCATACAAACCCCCTCTACCCACATTTTTGAACATCTTCGTGAGTGGAGACGGCATCACAGCTTATGCAAAGCAGAACTCAATGACCAACTCCTTTTAGATTTATTCTTGAAAACTCTGATGGTGGAGATTTCAAAGGATGTGGCTCAACGTAACCCCACATCCAAAGAGGATGCAATTAGTAAAGCCCAACATCTTGAACTGATCTATATGCAATTAGGATATAGATACAATATCCTGCCTAATGCCCCGCGTCTGCAATCTTATCAAGAATTTGCAGGCACGTCGAACTCTGCAGAGGAACTTATTGGGTCAATGACCCAAGGGTACCTAGGAAAAAACAGTTAGAATCTTGGTTACAAACATGGGTCTACCCAGAACATGTCTCAACCCAGATTTCAAAGTCATCATATGCAACAGCAAAATTTGACTAATAGGGCGTCATCGTATCACCAAGAAGGATCTTACCCTTCGGTTGAGGGGACCAAGTACGCAGGAAGAAAAATTGACGAAAGAACTCCCCCCCAATGTCCAGGTGTAAACATGGGACATCAGTATGCTCAGTCCCAAGCACATAACCCACCGACGCAAAAAAATGCACAGGTGAAATTTGTGTAGTCGTCCCAAAATCAACCACACCAGTATGATCAGGAGAATTACCCTCCTAACGTGGTTAAAAGAATGGTAAAAAATAAACTCAAAGGGAACCTTGGACTGGGGGGAAACAACTGACAACACCCACCGCGATCCTGGGCTGGAGATAACTCCAACTGGAACCAGAACTAGGAGCCAAGCAATGCCCAAAAGCAAGGCAAGAGGCCACCTCTAGGAACAAACCATTCTTGTTCAATATGTGGCGAGTACGGGCAGTATACTCACCACTGTCCTAAACTCCCTGAGCTTAAAAAGCTTCAAAGTAACTGAGGACAAGGAGGATCTTCCCAGACAACTATAGTTATGCAAGAACCCTTCCCCCATCAAGGAACGGTCAGCACACAGTAGCAAAACCCCAACGATTTCGAGAAAAACAACCATGAAATTTACATGGCTAGGGAAATTTTTTTTTTCCAAACCCATAATCATAGCTACGACACCCCACTAGACACCGGTACGTCAGGGGCTAGTACAAGCGCGCCGACTGCACCTTTGACCATTCCAAATATTCCTTTGGAACCATTGCCAAAAATGGTTAAAGGGCCTAATAGGCGAGCAAGGAACTACTCCAAATAAGCCCACAATTACAACATTGTAGATGATTTAGCCCAGTCACCGACTACTATGTCTACGTTGGAGGTATTGCAATCATGCCCGAAGTAGCGAAAAGCCCTACTTTCCACCTTAGGCACCATCGAACTTGTTGACATGCGCATGATGGCTTTTGATTTAGAAAAAACCACCCCTAAGTTTCCCTCCATGGTCACCTTCGAGATACCATTATTGGTACATAATATCACTATTCACCGATGTGTCATTGACGAGGGTGCATCCACATGGATCATGTCAAAGAATGTATGGTAGAAGTTAGGAGCCCCCGAACTCAAACCTTCCGTCATCGCACTCAGAGCATACGACGGTTGTCCCTTGACCCCCATCTGTCTCTTCCAAAATGTACTAGTCTGATTAGCCTGCAAAACGGTCCACATAGACATCGAAGTCTTGGACGCTCACTTGGATTAAAATATACTCCTTGGGTGGATTTACATGTACGCCATGTCTACCATAGCATCCTCCATTTTCCACATCATGATGTTCCCTCACAAGGATTGAATCATCACAGTAGACCAGCTGACGCACACTAAAAAGATTCCTTTGAACAACATAGATATGGTTCTACCCTATGTAGACATAGCCACATATGGTCTTGTACGGTATCAATAATATGACCCTGGCCAATTCAAACCGTCGTTCGTCCTAGGATCATTCCTAGGCAATCCTCCTATTATCCCTGAGGTATCACGCGATGCCACAAGGGCCCCAGTATGCATAATGTCCACATCAAGAACCAAGGTTAGTCAGGAGAAGGACTCAAGCAATAACGACACCAAGGCATTAGCTACTGCAGCCTCCCTATTCTATGTTGCCTCCCAAACTCCTTTCCTATACCCACCTCCTGGCTTCACCTCCCGGTAGGTCTTGTCAACACTGGTACTACCCACCATATCATTGGAATTCCCAATATGGTATCTCGTTCCCCCTCCAGAAACACCAGATACCAACATTACTACGTTTTGGTTAAAGCCCCCTAGTACTGTGGATCCCCAACCTACCCAAGTAGTAGTCGAAACTTCCCCTGCAAGGGAAATCCCCACTACGAAAATAGGAACCACGATAAAAAAAATTGCCAAGAAAGGACATAAATTGGTGATCCCCACGATACAGAGGTAGTCATCAGCCTGTGCTATATGCGATATCACAAGGCACCCTACTCACATATGCCTAGAGTTAGACGAATTAAAACCACTCCCCGGCTGCGAGGTAGGCATCTCAAAACGACATTCCCATAAAAAGGAACTTGGCACCAAAAGTACAGCCAAACCACTGCGTAGCAATCACGCATGCACCCTCTGTGAAACCTATGGTAATTATACCCACCATTGTATAGAAATACCATGGTATAGGGACACCTTACACATGATCAAGCGATCCTATCAAGAGCATCCCTCCATCCAGTCTATCAATGACGAGCCTCGTATCATCTTGTACCTGCAGGAGGAACGAAAATCACTAGAAAGACAGCCATTTGTCCCTCCTCCCCCCAAACCACCTTACACCAACCAGTAACAGGGGAACCTGGTTGCCTCATCCTCTTGAGTTATCACGTGCATTGATTACTGCAGATGGTTTGATCAGGTATTTGACCCAAGGTCACCTAGGCAGCAGTAATCTGTATTTGGGGAGTGACCATGCGCGTCGATTCTGTAGACGGCTTGATTGGGTATTTGACCCAAGATCTCTTAGGCAGCAGTAACACCCATGATAATAGGAGATTTACGAAGTGGGTATATTATGTAGACAGCTTGTTCGAGTCTTTGACCCAAGATCTCTTAGGCAGCAGTAACACCATTGGTACTCAGGAAGTTACCAGGTAGGTAGATTCTACAGGCAACTTGATCAGGTCTTTGACCCAGGGTCACCTAGGCAATAGTAATCTGTGTTTGGGGAGTGACCATGCATGTCGATTCTGTAGACGGATTCATTGGGTCTTTGACCTAAGATTTCCTAGGCAACAGTAACACCCATGATACTCAAAGGATTACCAGGTAGGTAGATTCTGCAGACGGCTTTATCGAGTCTTTGACCCAAGATCTCCTAGGCAACAATAACACCCATGGCACTCTAGGAGGTACCATGCGCATCAATTCTACAGACAGCTTGATCAGGTATTTTTCCCAAGATCACCTAGGCAGAAGTAGCACCATTCATGTCGATTCTGTAGACGGCTCGATCGGGTCTTTGGCCCAAGGACTCCTAGGCAGTAGTAATCAATACCCTGGATATTCATACGATTCTACTTAGAACGTATCACAACCTAGCTATCATGAAAGTCACCATGGCACTCATATACCAACCAAGGATAAGGGAAATGATATCCCCCATTCCCTGCACAGAATGGACCAATGGCACAACGTAATGCACTGGTCAATCTAGTGCAACCCTTCTTAGGCTCATCACTAACCATACAACCAGGAGAATTATGAAAATCCTCCAAATGCTGCAAAAAGAAGTTGAGGAACAAATAGAAGGGAGATCCTGGACAGGGGGTAGTAACCGACAACGCACCCCTGATCTTAGTCTCAGGGCAACCGCAACTGAAATCAAAAATAGGAGCCAAGTAACAACTCCCAAGCAAACAGAGGTGATGCCACACATTCGCACTCCTGAAAAAATTAAATTTTCAGCACTGGCAGGTATGCAACCTCCCATATTCATTTCCAAAATTCATCTTTTCAATAATATTGGATGAAAAGAAGATTCTTTCACTTGCGGTAGTTGTTTTTGCAAGGTGAACTGGCAAACCATTCCACAACCACTATCACTGTGTTTTGAGCATAAAATATTAAACTGCCAATGATAGTAGGTCCCGCAAATCCTCTTGCATATCCTGACATCATTTCTCCATCAGAAATAAACCATAGGGTCCTCATACCCGGCCACATTTATCATCGCCTCACTCTGCATATGATAAATGTCTACGATGGTCAGTAGAGCCTCCCCTCCATGGCGATCATCATCCCAAGTAGACCATACATCACCCCATAAGTGACACCATGGCCATACCATCTTTATTCTAGGAAGCACCTCATGCCCATCCATATACCATGCATAATGTCAAGTTCACCATTTAAACTTAGCCCCTTCCCAGACGATTGGGTTGTACAAGCAGAATTAAAGTGCACCTCCATGCACCGCATTTGGCCCACCATACCTCCATCAACATTAACCCATATATGACATCTTTTGCTTCATCAACCCCGCACATGAGACCAACTAATGGGACCCCCACCCCTAGAAAAACACCGTCCTCACACCATCAAGTGAGCAACCCTCTTTCATGTTTTGGGGTACCCGTCTCTATGTTTTGTACAAGCTAAACCCCATTATTTTATTCTTTTGGTAACTATACAAAGACCAAAAACAATGCCCTTCGCCTCTTTGCCCTCATATTTCACCTTTTCTCCCATGGTAGTAGTCCCCCATCTCCCTTGGTCGAAGTATTTCATCCCCCCCATGCATCCACGATTATGACAATCATAGCCAGTTCATACCCGCCATGGAAGTCCTACCGAATCCAGGGAATTTTACCTTCAGAAAACACCTATGACTGCCGCCAAGCTGCTCAAATATACTTCAACCTTGGGCCACTAAATCCCCATCATCCATTTTCAGCTACCACCCACCAACATGCCTATGTTAAACCCATTATGGTTAGGTTAAGGCTTCCTTTTTGTTGACATCAACACCTATTTTCAAAAATGGAAGCAGTACCTTGGATGACCCCTCCCCATGCAAAGGGGTATCCTCAGGTGGCACTATGGGAGACATCATTGTCCATAGATGTCATCGATCCTCTTGAAATTCAACTACAAAAAAATATTTCATGTCACAATGGTATCTTATCTTACAACCATTTCACTTTGATCAAGATCTCTTGAAGACCCATGCCTTTATAAGCGTCTCTGACAACAATGCATACACGGGAAGGTCCCAGCTAGTACATATGCGTACATTGTGTAGTGATATGCCATACCAAGATTACACATATGGGTACCAGATTCCACCTATCGTCAAAGAACAAAATGCCCCTGAGGGCGTCACTAGTCATCGTCAAACAACCACTAACATCACTACCACAGTAGTGGCATAGACAACACATGTATGTGTCAATTTTTTTTAACTAGCCATACCGTCACGAGCATGGGACATGTCCGCCACATTGAAATTTTGCAAATATGTTGTATATTTTGTCTTCTTGTAGGGGGTCCCTTAGGCCATGATTATCTCGAAAATGGTACAAGGTGTTGTCTATTCTACACGCAGGCCTCTCTCTCTCTCTCTACATACGATACAGAAAAGAAACTATAATGTATTTTGGCTATACATTTCTTCCTAGACCTTACACATTAGGGGGCAACTGTTAACACTGGAAAATTGTACAGCAGAAGACAACATCAATTAGTGTCTAGCCTAAGGATTTACATGACAAGGATACATTATGGAATCAATAATTATTTAAAATCTCGAAGGTTTTCAGAAAATCAAATTTGAACTAGTCATAAATGCTCAAATGCATGCTTTTTTCTTCGAAAAGAGTGCCTTCTGCATGCATTGGAGCCGAATAAGTGCGCATTCCTAGAAGTAGAAAAATGTCACTTTTCGGGACTGCAAACAATCAAAGGACAGTTTCTCCTTATGTGAAAGTAACCTAAGGATAGCACCAGTGCCTCCTTAGACATTATGTGAGCACACAAAAGCATATTTGAGCACACAATGGAATCACACCCCTCCCTTGGGTCACCATCCATCATTTACCAAGGGAGGGAAGGGGGATTTGAAGCTCACCTATATAAACCCACCAAGAGATGAACAAATGGTGATCACAAGGTTATGCTGGCCAAATTTTTCCAAGCAACACCAGCATCGAGTGTGACCCAAGGAGCTGGAGCAAAAGAAGACTCGATGGTTGGCCACCCAACATCTTTGTCCACCACAGCAGAGAGAGAGAGCTAGATTACATTAGAAGGCAGACCTTGAAGGACAAACATCCTTGCATCGGGACCTAGAGCCATTGCCTAGGGGCCCTTTGGCAAGTGGGTAAGATTTGTTTTCATTCCAAGCATTCAATAAGAAGAGGCCATCGAGCCATTGTTTACATTGTTACTATTTGGAACTCTCTATATAGCTTCTTTTGTGTTTTTAGTTTTAGTTTTTTAACAGAGCATACTTTCGCATATTACTTCATTTAAGTTTTATGTTTTTGAGCTCCCCCCACATACTGCTAGTTACCTATAGTTTAGAGGCTAGACCACACTCTCTAAACCCGTGTGATTTCGTACACCCATGTGTCGCATCCACCACAACAACTGCCATAATGGCCATCCTCAAGAATCTGTCGATGACCAAAAAAACACAGTCATTTCCATGCTTAGTAGAAGGCAGGCCCGACATGTAATCCATGGAGATGGATTCCGAAGGTCGACTAGGGGTAGGTAGCGCAGTATATAGACCTTGCTTCTTGATGGTCGGTTTGGCAATGGAACAAGTAGTGCAGGATCTGATGTGCTTCCCGAAATCCTTTCGATGGTTCAGCCAATAGAAATACTTCTGCAGGATTGCTACTATTTTCTCAACCCCCAAATTCCCAGCAACTCGATTTTAGTGTGCTTCCCATATTATCTTGGCACGCTCGCTTGAAGGAACACAAAGGTGTCCCAGGTGACATAAGAGTGCATCTTGGAGGTGAAAATTTGTAACCCCAAGAGTGCTTTGTATGTGTGGAAGAATTCTGGGTCACTCTCGTAGAGAAGCGGCCAATCAGCAGTCTCGTGCCCACAAGAGTTGAGAACGGTGGTGAGGGCCATGATCGGTGGTTGGCTAAGGTAGTCTGCAACATTATTGGTGCTACCCTTCTTGTACTTGATGTTCAAATGAAGCTGTTGCAGATATGTGGACCACTTTTGAGGGCGATCATTTTTCAACTTCCCTTGTGTTTGTATGAATTGCAGGGGCCGATGGTCTGTGTCGATGATTTTTTCCTTCCCCAAAACATAATGCTTCCATTGTCGAAAAGTTTTCACAATGGAATACATTTCTTTTTCATAAGTGGGATACTTGCGAACTTTGT
Source organism: Pinus albicaulis (assembly GCA_034641835.2). Lineage (NCBI taxonomy): Eukaryota > Viridiplantae > Streptophyta > Pinopsida > Pinales > Pinaceae > Pinus > Pinus albicaulis. The sequence goes on along the minus strand of CM076578.1, from coordinate 1,962,245,860 downwards.
CAGACAATGTCTCACTGTGATATGCCACTGGATATCCCTGTTGAGTAAGAACTTCCCCAATAGCATAGTCAGAGGCATCTATCTCGATCTCAAATGGTTGTTGCAAGTCTGGTAATGTGAGCACTGGGGCAGAACAGAGGAAATTTTTCAATTCTTTGAATGCCTTCTGTTGAGATTCTGACCAAAAGAATTTTTCTCTCGCTCCTCCCTTGGTGACTTAACTCAAGGGCCAAGTGATATGAGAGAATCCCAACACAAACCTATGGTAGAAATTAGCAAGACCTAGAAAGTTGCAAAGCTTTGTTATAGTGGTTGGGGCTAGCCAATCCCGAATGACTTGGATCTTGGATGGATCCACATGCACCCCCCTTTCATCAATAATGTATCCCAGATGTTGAACCTCGGTCATGCCAAAAGTGCACTTCTCCAAATTAGCACACAAAGTTTGTTGCCGCAGTGTTTGGAGGACTTGTCGGATGTGGTGGAGGTGCTCTTCCCAAGTCTAGCTGAAGATCAGAATGTCATCCAAGTACACCACTACAAATGAGTTGGTGAATGGCCTCAATATTTTGTTCATCAACCTCATGAAGGTTGCGGGAGAATTCATCAATCTGAAAGGCATGAATAGCCATTTGAAAAGGCCTTCCTTGGCTTTGAAGGCAGTCTTCCACACATCGAAGGGTTCAATTGGTACCTGGTGATACCCAAAATTCAAGTCGATCTTGCTGAAATATTTCGCCCCTTTGAGTTGGTCCAGAAGGTCATCAATCCATGGGATTGGGTACCTATTCCGTACAGTGATCTTGTAAAACACTCGATAGTCAATACAGAGTCTCCACATCCCATCCTTATTCTGTACCAACACGATCGGGCTCCCACAGGGTGATGAACTTGGTCAAATGTGACCTTTCTGCAGCAGCTCCTGAATTTGCCTCTTGATTTCATCATTCTCCATAACAGAGCGTCAATAGATCGGTCCATTGGGTAGCAGTTCCCCTAGGGTCAGATCAATCGGTTGCTTGACCTGACAATGTAGAGGAACCCCTGTGGGTGAGGTTAAGATGTCCCTGTACTCCTCCACAAGCTTGTCCATTTGTTGTTGTCGTGCAGAAGAACCCTGTCTGGAGGTCGTGGTCATAGTCTTCTTCTTGCCTTGGGGGCAGATCATCAGAAAAACAAATTTCCTGGTTTGGGAAATGAGCTTACTGCATTGTTTGGTAGTAACCGAAGAGATAACGGTAGGAGGTGGTACCTCTAGTATCTTGTACAACTTATTTTCCAAAGTAACAATAATAGCGCGAGGCCGAGACTCATACACAACATGATGATTCCACAAGTATGGTTGTCCTAATAATGCTTCAAAAACATTAATAGGAGCAACGTCACATAATACCTCATCCATGAACGGATTGATGCTATAGGGAAGGCGACACTGCTGGCTGACACAGAGATCTCGTCCTTGGTGAAGCCACCCGATGGTGTATGGATGTGGGTGAGCTGTAGTCGGCAGTCCCAACCGCTTCACGGAATCTGCTGAAATGAGGTTCTTTTGGCTCCCATTGTCAACAATGAACTGTACCGGGGAGCCCTTTACCCACATCTGGGAGTGGAACAGACATTCCTCTTCCTTTGGATCTTCCGGTTCCTCCTTATGGATCTTCGTAGTGGCAATAGTGGCGTTGGGGTCTGCATCAATAATTTGTTTCCCTTTTTCATTCCCCTTGTCAAGTTCTGATTCATATTTGGAGCATGCATCTGACTCAGAAGCCTCATCTCAGCCACTAGCGACTGCTTGGCTCGACACTCACTTGTGTTGTGAGTGGAGCTCTTATGGAAATCACACCACTTTCCCGTGTCCTTCTTTGGCTTTGCGGTTTTTTTCTTTGCTTATGGCTTAGACAGGTTGTCTTGAGCCACCATGCCTTGGCTCTATCCTTTGTTCTATGGTTTGGGAGCACCTTTCCCTTGATTTTGATTCGCAGATCCAAAGTCTCACTTCTTCTATTTCAATTTCTGCTCAATCTTGGTAGCATACCGGCATGTCGTACCAAGTGAGGAGATGTCGATGAACTCCATTTCCTCCTGAATGTATCTTTGCAGAAAACTACAATACTTTAGCACCAAATGTTTCTTTGAATCTTTGATACCCAACAATGTGCACAGGATATGCAACAGATTCTTTAGATCATGCACATCTTGATCCCTTTTTTGTCGCAGCCTGGTCCATTGTATGTACTTGTCCTCATAGCTCCCCACAGGACAGTATTGTTCCTTGATGGCGTCTCGGAAAGAATTCCAAGTGGGTACGGTCGAGAACAGAGAGGGTTCTGTCTCATCCTTTTTCTCACAGTAGGTTTTTTTATCCATCCATAATTTTGACATATTCAAAGATGGCTAAAAAATATCCTTTTGGCCTTCAAGAAACAAATTTTAGAAAATTTGTGAGTTCTTGAAGTCTTGCCATGCCCCTTATCTTTCAAAAATCCATCTCACTAATATATTCATTCAAATATCCCTACTGATTCATAAAGAAAACTTCCTTCAAACTCATAATCCTCATCATTTCTCCATTTCAAAAATATTCCCTTCATAATTCCCCATTTTCCTCTTTTTTCCTCTTATTCCCTTAAAAATCCTTTCACTTCCTCCAAAAACCCATTTTAACCAGCAAGAATCCCTTTTGTTGGTCTAGAACCCTTCTTAATCACATATCAGAACTCTCAAAAACCTTAAAAAACCCACTTTCGGCCTTAAAACTGACCCTTTTCATAAAACAGACCTTAAGCCCCCGCGGGCTTAAGTTCTCAGCCCCTCTGCGCATATGACTGAAACTCGCGACCATTGGCTTAAGTTCTTAGCCCCTTTTTCACTATCGCATTTCGCTTTCCCCCTTTTCCTTCCACCTTCCTCATTCTTTACCACCGATGCTTTCCCGCCGATGAAATCCCAGCCATTGGTTGTTGTCAGATCCAATGGCGATCAACCTCTCCTTTGTTCCATTTTCTTTCATTTGCGATCAAATTTCATCCATCGATCCTCCTCATCAGATGGTTGTCGCTTCACGCACATTCTGCTGCCTTTGCTCCATCCATTGTGTTTTGTGAAGTTGTGAATGAATCTGGACCGTCAATCTCTTTGATCTAAAGACTGTCGTTTGTTCGCAATATCGCTGCCCCCCGTTCATTTCCTGCCAACTCTGCTTTTCTCCGATGAATTTTCAGCCATCGATCCTCCTGATCGGACGATCAACACTTCATCACCTTATCGCCTTTCTCCCCTCCCCTCGTGCCATTCATTTCATTGTGCGATATTGCGCTACATCTTGGACCATTGATCATCCCGATCCAATGGCCAGTGCTCCTCTGCTTTTACCCCACCCATTTCTTCTCCGCAGTAATCTCCGCTGTTGATCTTTTCAATCCAACGACCCATGTTCATTTTCCACATTCATTTCACCCCACCCCTCCATCATACATTTGGAACATGAAATGGTCAGTTTTAGAGGGACACGTGTCGACCTCTCGACCATATCGCGTTTTTTTGATATAATACCACTTAATGCCTTAACCCCACACGAAAACCACTCGCAGTTTTCTGCAAAACCACTTATTTCCATTTACACGCCACTATTCAAAATCTCCTGGGTGTCTTCCTGGTTTCAAGAATAGAACCCTTCCCCGCATATTTCCCTTCCTCTGCATCCCTCCATAACCTTCGCCAAATCCCTCTATTCACCGTTAAACCCAAGAAACACTGGATTTCATAATTATTTCTTCGTCATATGTAGGTTTTAAATGGTGGCTTAATGTTGCAGGCCCTCCCACAGTCAAATATCTGTGGCAGAGGCCAAAAGTGATGATCTTCGAGCAATAATAAATTGCAAAAGGCATATTCGGGGTTTATTATCATTGTTTATCAGTGTCTCATGAACACTGGTGAATATAAAAACCATCTAGTGCCAGTTAAAGCCACCTATGCACCACAAAAAGATTAAAGTGAAGACTAGAAAAGACAACGGTTAAAGCATAAGCCACGCGAATCAATAGCTTAAACCTGCAGATAAAGACCAAAGACAACATGAAGGACTGTAAAGGTAAAAAAAAAAATCAGGCCTAAAACACAGTTTATTGACGAGATTAAAGAAAGAATAGACTAAAAGCAGCCTTGAATACAGCATCCCAGCACAGTTATTCCTCCAAAATATCTAAAGCCACATGTAGCCTACTTCTACCCACAAAGATAAAATTGGTAGTTATTGCACAGTCTAGTAGATATTTCAATCTATCAGAGCAATTATTGCACAGTCATGGGAGGCCTCAAAACCGAAATATGACAGTTACTTGTCTCAGAGGTCAAATAGAGTACTTAGGCCACAATTATCTTCAAATAACACAAGTTGGATTTATTACCAGCCTACCAAATCTACCTCAAAATCAATTAAAAGCAACTAGAGTGGTTCACAAGTTAATATAGCATTCATTGAGTAGAATGGAGCATCCGATGCACATCTATTCTCTCTTAAATGATCATTAAGACCACTTCTTTCACTTCTCCTCATCATTCACCTATAAGTACTCCATGAGGAGCTCATTGTAAAGGGTTGGTTACTGGCATTCGAACTCTTTGAAGTTGTACATAGTCTGGCTGAAGATTAAATAAGAAATTGAAGTATTGCAAGATTGATGATGTTTTGACATGTTTTTTTAATGAGAAGGCTCTATCATTGGATCCCTGAGCATGGATGTTGGTGATGTATTCTAATCTGTTAATTGTTATTTCCTATTTTCCATTTTGTTCTATCATTCTATACTTACAGTAGAGTAAAAATTTTAGGCTAAGAAATGTCTCCTAGAAGCAAGTTAGACATGTTTGCTCTTCACTGTCTTTATGTTTTCATCTGCTAAGGCATTCTAGAGAATTATTAATTTCTCTCTTGAAACCTTATGCTTGTTTATTTTAGAAATAGTTCAAACAGTTGGTCTTAAGAATGATTTATGGTTTTTCCCTTCTTACTTGCTGCCACTTGAAAACTGTTTCCGAAGTCTCCCTTTAAAGTACCATTGTTTACAGTCTTCCAAAGAGGTTTGTTTTGATCATACCCTTTTTTCTTGTTGAGATAATTGTTTTGAAGGTATTTATAGCTGTAATCAAAGATGTCTAGGAGTTCCCTCTTCTATGAATGCAGTTATTTGTGAATCTTGAATGTTTTCTTATCCTTGACAGTGAAATATTTGGGTGAAATAGAGCGTTCCTCGACTCCTAGATTTCATTTGAAAATTTTGTCTTGGAATTATTATTTGCTGAAGTGTGGTTTCTAGAATTTATGGTTAGCTCTGTCTATTGAATGCCTTTTCATGTTCAAATAATGTTTTAAGTCCCTTTGTTGAGAAGTACATATAATTAAGGATTCTTAATTTCCCTTAGTTCTACTTCTCCTTCTAAATCCTTAATGTCCACTTCATTTCATCCACCAAACCCAAGATCCACTTGCCAAGTTAGATTTTCCCTTTGATATCCCATATCCATTGATTGATCTTGTTATAACTTCTTCTTGACTCCTTTTCCTAATGGCTCTGATATTTCCCCTTTCTATCTCTGTTTCCTAGATCATTCATGTACAACCAACCAAACCCAAACAAACAAACATGCACTTAATAACTAGCCTAAAATCAACCCTTAAAAGCATCAAGCTATATCCTTACAAACATATTGAGAGATCCCTCGCTGAGACTAAGAGGGCTAGATCCTAGAGCTCTAAAGCTTGGTTTGAATGTTTCCTTGTCATTTGGCTTGCCAATCAGCAAAATAATAGGACCCCAACATTTTGGCAATCAAGGTGGGACTTCTGAGTAGATAATAGCCTACCAAGCTCTTGTAGACTCATTAGTCCTTCAAAACAAAAAACTTAGAAAACCCAAAAAATCTCAGATTGGTTTCATAATAAACATTGGTGGTGGACCATAGAATATTTTACCTCCAAAAGAGCTAAAATTTTCCACCTAGCGACTCCAATGGCCTCCAGTAGGCCTACTACTTTACCAGTCCTTCTAAACTCCCTTGGGAATGCATTGAGCAATCCAAATCATGCTGACAATGGAAAACAAAGTTCAAAATATTTCACCTGGTGACTCCACAATCCCAAAAGATCTAACGACTCCACTGGTAGAAGTCTTTGAACTGATTGATAAGATTAAGTGACCTCTTTATAATTAACAAACATGGAATCAGGTATAGACAGAGAAGTTAAAATAAACACATTATTGGACCTATTTGGAAAAATAGTGTACATACTTGATAAGAAACTGGAAAGGCATGAGGTTGATATAGATGTTGATTATCTAAAGCAACCTATGCCTTTCCCTGATGAAACACAAACTCAACCACTACAACACATATACAACAAGCAAAATATGTATGATGAGAAATATTATAGAGAAAACAATGAAGAATGTTGTCAAGAAAGTCCCGACAACATACCTCTATCTTGTATTTTGTTGTTAAGAGAACTTTATGACCAAAATGCAAGTGCAAAAAGTGAGCAGTGCTTTGAGGAAATAATAAGCCTCCTAGGAGACACAGAACCTGAAATAGAAGGAAAATCAACACATATAGGGACTCTCCCTCTATGTTATAACTCATTTCAGATTTTTAAAGGAGAGTGGCATCCTGAAAATATAATAGAAACAAAACATGAGCCTCAAGTTGACTATCACATAGATCAAGAAGAGTTGTTTAAAGAGCAAGAAAGATCAGGAAAAAGAAGAAACTCCTCAAGGTATTCTTGTAAACACAAGTAAAGATTCACTAGGAGAGGCTCAAGAAGATATCCGGCCTCAAAATCAATCAACACAAGAGAAAGAGGACTGTTGTACTTCTGTCCAGAGAAAAATAAAAATTCCTCCTCTTTTGACAGAGGAAGAGATTGATCAAATATTAAACAAAATGCCATCCCTCAAAACTTCATTTGAACAAAACACTTCTACTTGTCTACCTACTAAACCTTGTTGTCTTGAACCAAAAAATAAACTTTTAGATCAGCTTAAAGAAAAATAAATTGTTAACCCAATATGCTTGATTGGTGAGATTGATTATACTAATGATTTTCCAAATTTTGATCAGTCTGATGATAATGATGAGCTTCAAGCAGAAACTAATCATGCAGGGAAACCAGCAGTTGATTGGTATCATGAGCTTCACTATCATCAACTTGAAAGAAACAATCAACCAATCCAATCCATCAGAAATATCTTTCACATAATTGGGAGTCAACAATATATCAGTTTTGATGATGAGGTTGAGAATAAAGAGGAATTTCTTGAGCAAGTTGAAGATAAGGAGCCTTCTCCTGAAGGGGTTGAGGTAATAAAAGATACCCCTACTCAAGAATATGATGATCTCTTCACATAGTACAGTCCACTGAATTAGAGCATACCAGGACTACGAGAGGACAGCGCTACAGTATACGATGAGTCCTCTAGTTCAGATGATAATGAAGATGAGGAAGAAGTTCTTTCTAAAAAGAATCTTAAGCTTGATCCAGTGGAGAAAAAATTAAGCCTGGTTGAAACCTATCTTCCAAATATTCATAACCAGGCATTATTTCAAGATCCCTATGCTCATTTCTTGAAGATATTTGAAGAAGGGATAAAGGTTGTTAGAAGCAGTGTATTACCAAAAGAAGGATAATTTTTAGCATTGCTGCTAGAACAAGGGAGATGGGAGTGGCCTTGTTTATCCAGTATGCTCAAGGAGATGAGAAAATACTAATCATGCAACCATTTAATTGATTGGCTATATTGGAAAAGGGAGTTCATCAGCTAAATATATAGATTTTCTAGGTTAGATTAGGTTAGATAGGAAATCAAATAAGCTCAGCCTATGAGAATTTAGTTAGTTTTTGTTTTTTCTTTGAAAAAGAATGAAAATAGAAAAATGAAAAGAGGGAAGATATAAAAGAAGAAAGGTACAACCCCATACCAAAAAAGAATAGAAAATATGAAAGTGTGCAAGCTTAAATGCCACTAATTTAAAGGAACATTGTTATTTGGTGATACAGCTTAATCATGACTAGATAAATTTCAATTTGCTGTCGATAGGTTAGTGAAGGAGATTTTCCAAACTGTTTAATCTTGGCTTATCAATAGAATAGATTAGGATGGAAGAAAAAAATGGTTCAAACATGCTCAAAATCTGAACCAAAGAATCAAAAGAAAGAAAAAGATGGTTGTAACATGATAAAAACTTGAGCCAAAGAAAGAAAGAAAGGCTAGTTCTAATATGCTAAAAACTTGAACCAGGAAAAGAAGAAGAGGACAGCTCAAAAAGATCAAAATCAAATCTGAAAAAAAAGAGACGGATGCTTACTATTCTCATATCTTAAGCCTTCACAGTTTTGTTTTAATTTTCTGCAAATAAAAGTCTATGTGCAGTTGGTTTCTTATGCCATATACACTACAGCAAATCAAACTATTTAATCTTGGTTTTTCTGTGTTTAAATTTCTGTTTTAGAATGTAGAGAATGTAGATCTGTCAAACAACTTAATCTTGACAAATAGTATACTAGGTAGAGAAGTTTTTGAGTCCAATTGTTTAATCTGGACTATTGGAAGAAATAAGGGTAGCATTAGATAGTTTTATCTTTCTGTCTTCAAAAAATAATATGTAAAAGAGATGTTGGTCCAAGTGCACTCAAGAGAAGAAAAAAAGTGCTAGGACAAGTAGTTTTGGGTAGGTAGTGATGCTGCTTTGAAGAATGTCATATGTTGTGGATTTCTGAAATATTATTAAGTCAAAGAAAGAAAAGGATTGTTGCCTAATGGATTAAGGCACTGGGCTGCTAAAAGCCAGAGATTGATAAATTGAGGTTCTAGACACCTAAAAGACAGTTTTCCTCCCCAAGTGGAGCCACTGTTAGCCATCCATAATTTTGACATATTCAAATATGGCTAAAACAGATCCTTTTACCCTTCAAGAAACAAATTTTAGCAAATCTGTGAGTTCTTGAAGTCTTGCCATGCCCCTTATCTTTCAAAAATCCATCTCACTGATATCTTCATTCAAGTAGCCCTGCTAATTCATAAAGAAAACTGCCTTCAAACTCATAATCCTCGTCATTCTCCATTTCAAAAATATTCCCTTCATAATTCCCCATTTTCTTCTTTTTTCCTCTTATTCCCTTAAAAATCCTTTCACTTCCTCAAAAAACCCATTTGAACCAGCCAGAATCCCTTTTGTTGGTCTAGAACCCTTCTTAATCACATATGGGAACTCTGAAAAACCTTAAAAACCCCACTTTAGGCCTTAAAACCAACCCTTTTCATAAAACAAACCTTAAGCCCCTCCGGGCTTAAGTTCTCAGCCACTCCGCGCATATGACCGAAACTCGCAACCGTCGGCTTAAGTTCTTAGCCCCTTTTGCGCTATTGCATTTCGCTTTCCCCCTTTTCCTTCCACCTTCCTTATTCTTTACCACCGATGGTTTCCCGCCAATGAAATCCCAACCATTGGTCGTAATTAGATCCAACGGCGATCAACCTCTCCTCTATTCCCTTTTCTTTCATCCGCGATCAAATCTTGTCCGTCGATCCTCCTGATCGGATGGTCATCGCTTCACACAAATTTCGTTTCCTTTGCTCCATCCATTGTGTTTTGTGAAGTTGCGACTAAATGTGGATCGTCAATCTTTTTGATTCGACGACTGTCATTTGTTCACAATATCACTGCCCCCCGTTCATTTCCCATCAACTCCTCTTTTCTCCGACGAATTTTCAGCCGTCGATCCTCCTGATCAGACAGTCAGCGCTTCATCGCCTTATCGCCTTTCTCCCCTCCCCTCCCGCCATTCATTTCATTGTGCAATATTGTGCTACATCCTGGACCGTTGATCATCCTGATCCAATGGCCAATGCTCCTTTGCTTTTACCCCACCCATTTCTTCTCCACAGTAATCTCCACTGTTGATCTTTTCAATCCAATGACCCATGTTTATTTTTCACGTTCATTTCACCCCACCCCTCCATTGTACATTTGGAACATGAAATGGTCATTTTTAGAGGGACACTTGTCGAACTCTCGACCGTATCGTGTTTTTTTGATACAATACCACTTACTGCCTTAACCCCATGCAAAAACCACTCGTATTTTTCTGCAAAACCGCTTATCACCATTTACATGCCACTATTCAAAATCTCCTAGTTTTCTTCCTGGGTTCAAGAATAGAACCATTCCCCGCATATTTCCCTTCCTCCGTAACACTCCATAACCTTCGCCAAAGCCCTCTTTTCATAGTTAAACCCAAGAAACGCTGGATTTCATAATTATTTTTTCATCGTATGTAGGTTTTAAATGGTGGCTTAATGTTGCAGGCCCTCCCACAGTCAAATATCAGTGGAAGAGGCCAAAAGTGACGATCTTCGGGCCATAACAAATTGCAAAAGGAATATTCGAGGTTTATTGTCATTGTTTATCAGTGTCTCATGAACACTGGTGAATAGAAAAACCATTCAGTGCCAGTTAAAGGCACCTATGCACCACAAAAATATTAAAGTGAAGACCAGAAAAGACAACGGTTAAAGCATAAGCCACGTGAATCAACAACTTAAACCCGTAGATAAAGACCAAAGACAACATGAAGGACTATAAAGGTAAAAAAGACAATCAGGCCTAAAACACAATTTATTGACGAGATTAAAGAAAGAATAGGCTAAAATCAGCCTTGAATACGGCATCACAACACAGTTATTCCTCCAAAATATCTGAAGCCACCTGTAGCCTACTTCAACCCACAAAGATAAAATCGGCAGTTATTGCATAGTCTAGGTGATATCTCAATCTGTCAGAGCAGTTATTGCACAGTCGTGGGAGGCCTCAAAATTGAAATATGGTAGTTACTTGTCTCAGAGGTCAAACAAAGTACTTCATCCACAGTTATCTTCAAAGAACACACATTGGATTTATTACCATCCTACCAGATCTGCCCCAAAGTCAAACAAAAGCAACTAGAGTGGTTCACAAGTTAATATAGCATTCATTGAGAAGAATGGAGCATCTGATGCACATCTATTCTCTCTTAAATTATCATTAAGACCACTTCTTTCACTTCTCCTCCTCATTCACCTATAAGTACTCCATGAGGAGCTCATTGTAAAGGGTTGGTTGCTGGCATTCGAACTCTTTGAAGTTGTACATAGTCTGGCTGAATATTAAATAAGAAATTGAAGTATTAGAAGACTGATGATGTTTTGGCATGTTTTGTTAATGAGAAGACTCTATCATTGGATCCCTAAGCATGGTTGTTGGTGATGGATTCTAATATGTTTATTGTTATTTCCTGTTTTCCATTTTGTTCCATCATTCTATACTTACAGTAGAGTAAAAATTTTAGGCTAAGAAATGTCTCCTAGAAGCACCTTAGACCTGTTTTCTCTTCACAGTCTTTATATTTTCATCTGCCGAGGCATTCTAGAAAATTCTTAATTGCTCTCTTGAACCCTTATGCTTGTTGATTTCATAAATAGTTCAAATAGTTGGTCTCAAGAATGATTTATGGTTTTTCCCTGCTTACTTGCTGCCACTTGAAAACTGTTTCCAAAGTCTCCCTTTAAAGTACCATTGTTTACAGTCTGCCAAAGAGGTCTTTTTTGATCATACCCTTTTTTCTTGCTGAGATAATTGTTTTGAAGGTCTTTATAGTTGTAATCAAAGATGTCTAGGAGTTCCCTCTTCTATGAATGCAGTTATTTGTGAATCTTGAATGTTTTCTTATCCTTGAAGGTGAAATCTTTGGATGAAATAGAGCATTCCTCGAATCCTAGATTTCATTTGAAAATTTTGTCTTGGAATTATTATTTGCTGAAGTCTGGCTTCTAGAATTTATGGTTAGCCCTGTCTATGGAATGCCTCTTCATGTTCAAATAATTTTTTAAGTCCCTTTGTTGAGAAGTACATATAATTAAGGATTTTTAATTGCCCTTAGTTCTACTTCTCCTTTTAAATCCTTAATTTCCATTTCATTTCATCCACCAAACCCAAGATCCACTGGCCAAGTTAGATTTTCCCTTTGATATCCCATATCCATTGATTGAGCTTGTTATAACTTCTTCTTGACTCCTTTGCCCAATGGCTTTGATATTTCCCCTTTCTATCTGTGTTTCCTAGATCATTCATGTCCAACCAACCAAACCCAAACAAACAAACATGCACTTAATAACTAGCCTAAAATCAAACCTTAAAAGCATCAAGCTATATCCTTACAAACATATTGAGAGATCCCTCTCCGAGACTAGGAGGGCTAGATCCTAGAGCTCTAAAGCTTGGTTTGAATTTTGCCTTGTCATTTGGCTTGCCAATCAACAAAATAAGAGGACCCCAATAGGTTTCCCACCAGTCCTTGACATGGGAGGTAGCTTTGAGGAGTGCAAAAATAATCTTCTCCCAATAGGAAAAGTCATGAACTGAGAAATATCCTTCGAATAGATTCAACCATATATCTATGGCATCTACATATATTTGACCCTTAAATATGGGAATGTTAAAATTTACTTGTACCTTAAAAGGCGTCACACCTCCAGAGTGGCTGCTAGATGCATATGCACAACCGGTGAGAAGCCGTTGAAGGATTTGGGCAAATTTATCCATCATTGCGTTATTTTGCTTTTCGAGGGCCTCCTTGAGAAATATTTTGATAGGATCTCCTTGAGAAATATTTTCATCCCCCATGGGCATCCGTCAAGGTTTGCGAGGACAATCTTGCAAAGATTCCACCAGATCAAGTCCTAACTCTTTATACCCCGACCTCGTTGGGGACATGAAAAGAAGGATCGAAAAAAAGCAGACCGCTCTAATACCGCTGATCCAGATTTATGCAGGAACACAACCGAATAAAAATATAACCATAAATACAAATGTGCAGTGGAAATAACACTTCATTTCATTAATATCAAAGAACTGAAATTTGCTTACAGACAGAATGGAAATAAACTAGCTAGGGCACTGGTAGCTATCTCTGAAAAGAGATGTGGTGGCTATAGGCCTCTTAATTGAGTTACAATGAGGCTCAAGGGCCTATTAATTATTTAGAAACAATGGAAAACCCTAAACATCCAAAACCCTAACCCTAGGAGATGAAGCATCAAAACTATGGGCCTCGTTTGGGTAAATTGGTGTTTCAACTTCCCGAGGACGTAAATTTGGCATACGATCTCCGTTTGACGCGAACCATACCTTGTTAGAAGGATCTATCCGAGGACTACAAATTTTGAGTGAGTAACGTCAAGCCCATGTTTCTCCCATTTTTCCCAAAAAACGTCGTTTAGGGCCTCAAAATGGCTCCGGAAGTCCAGGAACTGAAAAAATGCTAAAAATAGTAAGTTGTGCTGAAACTAAAAAACTGAAAGAGACAATGGTGGGGCCCCAAGTGGAATAGGTGGGTGACCACCAATATCCACCTGGATCATTGTGCAAAAATTATTTTTCTAAAGCCCAATTTATTTTCCAAAGCCTAAATTATTTGCCAGAGCTAGATTTATTTGTTGGGTAGGGTATTGTAATGAGCAATGTATTAATGTATGTAGGATTTTTTTTGTGGTACCTTTCATTATTATCATAAATTTCATTGTTGCCATAAACATGGGGTTCTTAAAATACCTTTTAAACCCACATGGCAGCACATTCGTTGAAGCCTTGAACCACAATGTTTCTATGGACCAAGAAACCAAGAAGAACAATAGACCTTTCTCAAAGGGGGTCTATGCCATTCTTCAAAAGGGGAAATCAAGGGACCTAGAGAAAGAACCAGAAATAGGGAACAAAATCCTCGTGCTTGGCACAGATTTGAAACACATGAAGATCACATCGAGAATTATTTACAAACTTGAGGAACTTGATGAACTCCTTTCCAAAGTAAAACAGTTAGATGGGAGAAAATTAATTTGGGCCTTAAAACGATGTATGCTTTCTCTTATACAACCCAAGTTCTTGCAGGAAACTTGTGGAGGGGTCACACTTCCAGTTGCAGTTTGTCTCAGCAACATCATGAGACTAACCGCACCTACAACCCCTTACAATGATGACATTATGAGGAGAGTTTTCAGACTGATGGTAGGGACCTTTCAGGATTTGGACAATAGTGCACGCTCTACCTTTGGGAAGAAGCTTGAGGTTTTAGGAGGTATGGCCACATTCATAACATATTTCATCATGTTTTATCTTTAATGCGATGACTTGATTATGAAAATTTTTCAATGCTTCTTCAGCATTAGGAGACATCATGCTGACACATTCATAGCACACATATAGTCCGTCATGTCATAATGTATGAGCGACAGTGAGGCCCTTTGCCGAGAGTTGCAGACTAGGGTGTTGACCATTTGGAGGAGAGAGAAGTTGGTCTCACCTGTTCCTTATGAGCTAGAACAAGGGTTGGTTGAGCATAATATTGGGCTATTCAAGAGACAGTTGACTAGGGAATAGCTGCTCCAGTTTGGTGGATCAGGAAGTAGAAATGAATTCAGGAAGAACAGACTTTGCTTCATCTGCAGAGAACCTTGGGTGCCTGATCACTCATTCTTGAGTGATGCAGATGATGTGGAAAAGGAAAAACATAAGGACATTCCTTCTGTATGCTAGTATGATGACTCTTCATCAGATGAGTCCATGGGATCATATGAGGATGCTTCGGGGGAGCGAGAGTAGTCATGCAGAGTTGATGACAGTAGTTCAAAGTTGTATTCCAGTGTGCAGGGTGAGCAGTCAGGGAACTCTATGGGAGATAATCTGGGTAATGAGTCACTTGTGATGATTCAGCCGAAGTAGCATATGATGGAGCATGAGTCAGCAGAGGAGGAGACTATGCACATCATGCATGATAGTCCTTTGGGGGAGAGCCAGATGGAGGCTCACATTGAGTTGGTGATGGATGTACGACTACCCTTAGGGTCAACCATTGGTGAGGAGTAGATGGATGTACGGGCATCTAGCAGGAAGGTAGTAGTTACAGATACTTATCCTCATGAGGTGTTGGAGGTTGATGGGATAGTTCTGTGGGAGGCTAGTATATATCAGGAGCATGAAATTCCTGATCAGGAGAGGGATGAGATGTTGGAGATGGTGGAGCATCCATCTCTGGGCCGCTACACATATGAGGTGCGGATAGATACACATGGAGTCAGCAGAGTAGCAGTGCTTTCAGGGAGTATCACTCTCCAGAGTACATCGATGGGGCTTGCAACATATCTCACCCACTTTGGCCATTATAGAGAGTGTTAGAGTCCTGTAATTTACAATATCACAAGGTGAATGATTATTTCTTATATTTTTTACTCAAAATAATATTCTGTGGCTATCATTTATTTTCAGAGAAAGAAAGGGAACTCCTGACTATAAAGAGCTTCAAAGGAATCAATCTTTCTTTATGTCCAGTAAAAGGAAGGAGGTGTTGCTGATAAGGTGTGAGGGGGATCAAACTTTATTTCTACCCTCATGCCATTTCATTTCATTCACCCTCTTTTCTCCCCTTATTTCCTCCATATTCTGAAATTATCTGAATCCCATTCAAACCCCAAAACCCACATGCATAACCTTTGGGACTTATTGCTTTATAACCCCTTTTATATTAATGTCCGCAATACTATTGTCATAGTTCCACCCACCCACTAGCAGCCATGTTTTAACATATAAACCTTAACTTTTCTGCTTTTTCACTTTATATTTCTACCTCACCTTTTTCCATCACATATCATTGGATTTGTTTACCATCCGCTTCTTTATTTCCCAATTGTAATGGTCCCTTTCTTCCCCACCCTCCATCGCATATTACATATTATAAACCTCGATCGCCGACTTGCAATGTATCACATTGAATTTGTTTCAACTTACCTTTGAAATGCCCACAATCTATTTGGTTTAACTTGCGACGCGGTGGGTGGCCCACCACAGCAGCTCCACCCCGCACTTCACAGCCATTTCCAATACATATCACATATTATCTTCAACATCATAAAAATTTTCCTTACCACATAAAATATTCATTGATTGATAAACCCCGCCGATTGAAGTGTGCTCCACTTATCCCTAACACATCATCCTCAAATCAGCGCAAATCACACTTCGCAGTTTTAAGTGTTTACCTTATTACCCAAATGCTAAATTCTGCAATGAGCGATGTGGGTGGGTCCCTCTCCCCGCACTTCACAAGTTTTAGATTTTAAACCCCCGTGCTTATAACTTCAAATTAAAGTATGCGATTTCTGATGCAGTTCGGTCCCACTTTCCCTCCATGTCATCTATCACTTCACATTGTATATCAGATTACATTGTTTAAAACTTAAACTCTAATATTGCAAAGTGTGCGGTTGCAATGCAACTTCAGAATTAAATTCGATAATATTTCAAGTCTAGGTAAATGGATTTTTATGTTATTTTTGTTCGAAAAAGGTTTAAAAGCAAAAATAAAGGACTCGGGTAGCAAAAGGGTCGAGTTTGGTCCCACCTTACCTATCACGTCTTTTCCTTCTGGTCATCACCCTTCACCTCTCCTACATCTCCACTCAATGCCTTCTCATATGATGGTCCGCGTTGCACTTCACACCCCCATCAGCTTCCGAACTTTAACCATGGGGGGGGGAGGGGGGGTTCGAAATGGGCAGTATCACTTACCCCCTCCCCGCTACATGTCGCTCTTCCACTATTTCACACCCCCTTCTATATTACATCTTACCACATAAGACCCCCTCTGAAAATTTGTTTTCGCTCACCTCCAAACTGCTACCTCATTCATTTGACCACTATCACTACTTTTGTTCCACATCCATCGTCATCCCTTTAGGTTCGAGCTTCTACATTTTGTGCACCATTTATGAATAAATAGGCTAAAGATGGCAAAAAGACTCGGGAAGGACCTGCCAAGGAGAAAAATTAGGGCAAGGCTGAACGAAAGGAAGAAAATATCGACTCGGACATTCATGCAGAGATATAACAATAGAAACCGAAAAGGCAGCAAAGCACATCAACACAATCACTAATCAATGAAAAGTAGTTAGCGCTACATCATATTTAATTACCCAACACAATTTTTCTGAAGAGCAGGGCCAGATGTCAAAGCCACCACTGATTACCTCTTCATGACCATCACAACTACCTTCAATCTTATTTTTTGATCTTCCGAAGAGCCATCGAAGCATTTGGATCCATGAAGAGCTGCCCAACATTAATTCTATAGGTGGTGTTGTTGTCAGAGATTTCTATTCAGGCCTTGCATGGCCACACTTGTCCATTTTCTGCTAATTGTAATCAATGAAAGGTTTCCAAGTAAGATAGGTCAACCAACTTAGTCTTAAGATAAATACTGCATGCCTTAGCAATATCAAGGGTTGGAAAATTAGACCCTACTGAAGCTTGCATTGTAAGAAGTATTGGAAATCCGTAACTGTTTGAGTTAGGCATCAATAATAAGAGACCACTCATAGGATTCTTGAGCTATGTTAATGGTGATGTTTTTCCTCTATATTAATGTTTCCCTTTGTCTTTTCATGTTGTGTATCAGTTTATCTGATTTCAAAACATAAAATTTAGATTAAGATTTTCTAAAAGAGCACCTTAATTATGTATGTGTTTGTTTTTTTAATGTTTTCCTCTAAGACCCGAATTTATAATTCAGAGACGGTATGCTCTGCATTTAATTTTAAACTTAATCTCCTTCTCCCATCTCATATTCACACTGCTAGTAAGATTCAGTCTGCATAGTTAGCTTTCCCTGTGAATGCCCTTGAAAAGTTGATACACAATTCTGCCTTTTATGAATCCATAGCCCAAGGGATTAATTTTTACATCTACATCTTTCCAACCACCTAATCAATCAAATAAAAAACCCCTATCACTGTAACTAGCCTAATATCAGCACTTGTAATTATCAATTTAAATCATAAAATAGGTAGAGCCCTCTCTGAGTCTAGGAAGGCTAGGTCCTAGACTCCAAAGTGGTTTGATGTTGTTATTTATAGTTTATTCTTTCCAATCTCCTAAATTGTAGAGTTATAACATAATGACAACCATACTTGGGAATTGTAATATTCCAAAATCAGGACAACTCAGCAAGCCTGCTGAAATAACACACTTTTGAGAATACTGTGCATAAAAATGAGTTTGCAGCTCCTGGATCCCTTATATCAGGTCATCTAAGATCTAAATCCAAAATGAGAGAAAAAACAAATCATACTAGGTAGGTTAAACAGATCTCCCACAAACTAGTCTAGCTGAAAACCACCCAAAGAGAGGGGTTGTAGCTCTATGCAAAGGACTGCTTCAGAAATAACGCAGATCCATTGAAGCACATTAGGAGGCTGGTATGAAGGTTCATAAATCATATATATAACAGAAAATCATATGTTATTTATAGCCCATACAGTATACAAGAGAAAGAATGAGATTATACAACAAAAATCCTCAGAAATGTGGTGCTACAACCATGATAAAAGACTGCATAGCCATGACAGTGTTAATCTTAGGGATGAAGTAGCAGTTTATTAATTCTTCATATCTAGAGCAGATCTGTACATAAAAATATAGATCTAATACAGATATGTGTACAAGAAATGCTGATCTATACATTCCCCTTGGGGTTTTGCTCAAAACATGAAGCAGAGAGAGTAGATATGAGATCTAAGCTTGCAGATATACAGAATGATTCAGAAATTTCTGAATAATAAAATGGCACAGAAAATCATATCTGAAACTAACATGGATTGGATGGCCCATCCATGGATCACCACAGTGAGAGGAAGAATCCCAACACCGGAGATCTCTCCTCCAAAATGTAGACAAAACACCCTCCAGCTATAGATTTGAAAATAATGATTTCTAGGGAGAGAAACAACATTGTAGCCTCTAAGAGCCCACGAGGCATAAAGCAGTCGGTGATGGGGTGCACTCTTAAGGCACTCCGTTCTGCAAGGTCACCGGTTCGAAACCCGTGGGTGTAGGATTAGTCTAACCGAGCAAAAAAAAAACATTGTAGCCTCTAAGAATGATTTTTCCTGATTCCAAGATGTAGATCTAAAGCACAATCAGCTAATGAACTTTTCCAGGAGGTTAAAAGACACTCTCACTGAGAAGATCCACTATTATATGCTAGATCTAAGAAGATCTAGTTCTTCCACTGCTGCAAATCATAAGGGCAGATCAACCCTCAACAAGGGTAGCACTGTAGGTGTAAGGTGAGCTTGGCCTAGAAGCCTGATGTGGAAAATATAGCACAAGTATCCTCCAAGAGCTACTCAAGGAAGGAGGTGGGATTCCCGAAGAGGAAGTCCCAACAAGGGATGTCTAAGCAAACAATACCTTCAGAAAATGATAATCTTCAACAACCCTCTCTTGTTGATATCCTCCTCCTTTTATAAGATTGGAGTCTTGGAAAAACCCTAAACCACTTCATTGGTTTAGCCCTTTCCACATTTATAATCCCCTTCTAGAACTGTGTTGTCCCTCAAGGAGGTTCAATGCATCTAGACTGCGATGTTGACCTGGTCAAAGATGACCCATTCTTATGATTTAAACCCATTCACACCTGCAAAAGTTTCTTTAAATAGCCTAGATATGTCTCTATTTACATAGGCATTTATTTATTCTTTGTTTTCAGGAGTTTTACATGTCCTTCGTTACAATTTATTCATCAATCATGAAATGAAAAAATAAACAAGGAAAAATTAATATTCCAATTAGCTGAAGCTAATTTATGAATATTACAGTCTCCCCCTCTCAAATGTTGCTTGTCCTCAAGCAACTGCAAGGGTGCTGCAAAATCTCCCCTTCTTCTCTTCTGGCCTCCTCATCCAATAGTCTCCCCAATTTCTCTGAATTTTCTGCAATAGTACTGTCCTCCAATGGTCCCTCCTCAATGTGCAAATTGTCCCTTGGTAAATAAACCCAATGGCTATCATTATGAAAGAATGGAAGGTTGTTATGGGAACCTTCTTGTTGATCCACAACCTCCTTAAGAGAGAAGTGATGACAATCATGGGGATTTTCATGATTCATGAAAGTTTCCCATCTCCATGCTATCATCCAAATGAAGTGGACCACCTCCCAGCTTGGCAATCCATAGAAAAAATCCCTCCCAACACATATGAGAGGCATGTTCCCAACAAAAATATGGCTCACTCTACAAAGAGGCAAGTGATATATCATATTTTCCATACAAAATCTCATGCTCCCATTGAAGCATGCAATGCAAAAAGAATGAGAAACTCCTTTCCCCAAGGATACATCCAACAAGTGTGCCTCTCCTCCAATGTAATGTCCCTTTTTGGGGATCCTCAAGATTCTATGTTAGAAATGGACTACAGAGGCATTTACTGGTTATGTCACCTCTGAAAAGAGGGTGATAACCAGAGGCTACATGGCCAACTGTAGACTCTGCCTATAGAACTTGGAATAATCCCAATTCAGGAATCTCAACAAGGCCTTCAATGAAAACGATGCATAAGAAAATATGAGAAATGAAAACGTAGATCAGAGCTGTGATTCCCTCATTCAAGATTTATGTGACATGTATATGCAATTTCAGTAGAAAAAAATAAGTTTATGTGAAACAGATCTCCCGGAAACTAGACTAGCTAGAAATCAACCAAAGAGAGAGACTGCTGCAAAATGAAAACCCCAGCTACTAGAATTGTGCAGATTTGACTGAAACTCAGAGGAGTTCAGATAAATATCTGATACTTCATTATTATATCAGTAAATTATATTTTCAAATGAGTTTATTTCCTTTACAACTGATTACAAAAAGAACTAGGGCAATATCCCTTCAGAAATGAGAGCTGCAACTAGAAATAAACTGTAGAAATACACAGACATCGTTATTTTCCAGGTGGTTTAGCTATTTTACATTACATTTCAGATCTATGATAGATATATGGATGAAACATAAGATCTAATACATGTCTGGAAGCTACAAGACTTTAAGAACAATATCCAATTGGAATTACATCAAAATACTGCATATTAAGTTGTAGATTTGAATTACAATATACTGTGCTGGAGAAAACCCAGAAATTTCTGAAGATAAATTTTATTACTGAAATAGATTATATCTATAGAGACATGGATCAGCAACCCAATCCATGGATCACCAAGGGAAGGCAAGCCTAACACCAAGATATCTTCCTCCAAACTGATAGCAAATTGAAATAACAAAGCCCTCTCACAAAATAATGCAGTATGAAGCAGAAACTGCGCAGAGGGTGAAGGAGACTGAGTACATGGAATGAAAAGTACGGATATGATATAAAATATAGATCAGCTAACTCCTTGGAGGCTGAAGAACACTCTCCAATAGATAAATCCTCTCAAAAACAACTAGATCTAAGCATATCTACAAAGCCACTTTCTACAAAAGATAGCAGCTGCAAAACCCTCAATGGGCCAATGTTGCTCATGAAAGATAGAGCTTGGTATCAAACTAGATAATGGCCAAATTCAGCAAAGAAATCGTCCAATGATACTCAAGGGAAGAGATGAAACTCCTAAATATGAATTACAATCGCAATCCTCCACTAAACAATAGAGAATGGTATTTGTCTAAGCAGACAAATACTTCAAAAATATAATTCATCAACAACCTCTTCATGTGTTCTCTCCTCCTTTTCATAACATGAGATAGCCTTTGCAAACCCTAAACCACTTTTGTGAGTTGGTACTTTTCACATTAGAAGCTCCCTTCTAGAACTGCACAGTCCCTCTTGGTGATGCATTGAACCTAGAAAACATAGTTGATTTGGTCAAGGTTGACCTAATCCTTGGCTCAATCCTCTTTCACACCTACAACTGATTATTTACATAGCCCAAATTTTTCTTTGTTCACATGGGAATTGATTTATCAGAGTTTTACATTTCCTTCTTTATTCATTTATTCATAAAGCATAAAATAAATAAAAATTTAATGTCTCCTCTTAGCTAAGGCTAAGTAGGGACATTATAGTCCTCCCCCTCAAAATGTTGCTTGTCTTCAAGCAACTGGTAGGGTAAGAGTTGTGTCTCTTCTCCTTCTCCATTGATGACACCATAAATAATAAATCTCTATTCACAAAGCAAGTGTTCACCAAGGCAATACATCAAAAACTGCTCCTCCAATGCTAGCATGATAGGTTCATAGTCTGCCCCTTCAGGAGTGTAAAACTCAACAGAAATATGTATGGGTGAACCAATGTCACCTCTGAAACATGTATCATGAAGTAGTGGATATAGTTACATCTCATGTGGTACATGTACACTACTGACTCTTTACCCATACATACCCATAAAGAAAACCAATATGTCATCTATGTATGGTAGCAAAATCACATAAAGGCAAACTGAAATTTGCATATGAGGAGGTGGGTCACAATCCCACATAAGGTACCAGCGCAGTACACTCCTTGTTATGTGTACATATGAATGTGATAGGTGGTACTCCCACTACATATTTGATGCATAAGCCACTTTGACATGGCTGAAAGTGAAACTCTCATTAGGTGCCTTTGGAAAGCACCCATCATGAAAAAAAATCTCCCTTTGCACCTCAAGGGAGTGGCCAACTTTGGAGTTTTCGTTGGCCCCATCTTTGCCATGAGATCTACATGTAATATTTCTCTTTGTAGGAGCCATGTCCTGCATAAATATGGTAAGAGAGTGTGCCAAATCAGAAAAATAAAATTTCTCTACAAGATTAGATTTCTTACCATACAAACCTCCCATACTCATAGAGTTAGGCATGGGCTTTTCCCCTCTTTCGAGAGAAGAAAGAGATGGCTGAAATATATCCTGCATAGGATCCTTTGGCTGCCCCGTCTCCACATATCTATTTCACTCTTGTAAGTGCTGATTTAGTTCCTCCCAATCATAATGCTGATGTAGCTCCTCCTCCATACCCCCCCAATCAAAACTCTTCAAGACTAGGGAGTATATTTTTGTTGATTGCATGTAACTGGAAAGGAACTCCTTGTGTGCCCTTTGTAGTATTTCTTGCTTAAGCTTTGAGACTTGAGACAATAATACTTTTCCAAGATGATATATGACCCCTTCATGGACCATATAGCCTCCTCCTTGATTTATGCCATCTAAAATCATCCTGGTGTGCAAATATTTGGAGTACTCTACAAGGAGCTGAGACTTCCAATATGGATCTACACTTCTCAACAAGGACAGTGTTGTAGATGTATCTATGGTGGTGCTTGCCTTGTTGGTGCTTTCTCCTTTGGCAGTATGCATGCCAAAATTTTGTGTAGGAAGGTTGATCCTCCCCTTTTCTTCCTCAAACATCGCAGTGACTCTTTCTTCCATTGTTTCAGCACTTAGTGAAGCTTTCTCCACAAAATATAATGGCATCCTAATAGGCTTGCCATGATGTAGGAATGTCCCTTGCGTCAATCTCATGAACATGAGAGAAGGAACCATGAGATCCTTTCCCTCACTGCGCAAATCCATCTTTGTTGTGTGGGTAGAGACATCAAGTGAAGGGTAGGTGTGCATGCCTTGAATAACTTGTTGCTTCCCACTCTTCAAATCCACCAATTCCATATGTAAGGCCCTCCAATCAGTGGTGATTTTTCCCAAAGTAATCAACCACTAGACACCCAAGATGATGTTGGTGTCTGGTATGTATACCACAAAGAAGTGGTCCCTCAAAGTGTAGGTCCCCATAGTCACAGAAAGTGAGGGAACATACTGCATGCACTGCATAGTTATGTCCCCCGAAACCAAAACAGAGAACACATTAAAAGAATAAGTAGGGATCCCTCTCCTCTGCACCAAGTGAGCATCAATAAAATTGTGGGTTTCCCCACTATCAATAAGAATAGATACTCTTTGGTCCATAACTGAACCCTGCACTCTAAGAGTCAAATATTTTGGCACTCCCTCAAAGAATCAAGAGTCCCAATGGTTGGAGCAAATGCTCCTTCTTCTTCCCTGGATGATGATGGATCCTCCTCCTCATCACCACCAGCGCTGTGACCTCTCCTAATTCCATCATTGCCTTCCTCCTCCTCACAATCAGAGAAGAATTCAATATAATGTGCTCTCCCAGCAGCACATCTATGTCCCAACACCCATGATTCTTGACAAGTAAAACATAATTTCTTCTTTCTCAACTCCCTCTGGAGATCATCGTAAAGAAGTTTTTTCTGTGAGCTCTCCTTGGGTGGAGCAGCTTTCCCTTCCTTCCCCTTAAAAGAGTGAGTGGCTTTGCTAGGAAGGGTTTCCTTTGCTCTTGGCAAGGCATCTTGGAGATCTCTTGTTCTTTCAATGGCATCATGCAGTGTGGTGGGTTTGGTAGATTTGACCAACCCATGCAAAGGTTCCTCCAAGCCATCTAGGAACATACAGACTCTCCTTGCAACTGAAAGATCAGAAACCATAATAGACAGCCTCAAAAATTCATAAATATAGGCTTCAACATCTCTTGTCTGCTTAAGATTGGCCAAGCTTATGAAGGGGCCTCCGGATCCTTTCGATCAAATCTTTCCACTAGTCTCCTAGTGAACTCAGCATAAGTGGACACATTGCTATGCCCCAATGTACAAAGTCCATGAAACCACCAGTTGTGGGCTTCTCCATCAAAATGTAGCACATCAATCATAATGGCTTCTATTTCAGGCACTTTATTCAGCTGGAAGTAGATGTCCAACTTTTCCACCCATGCTTTAGCTGAACAAGAGCGTGATCCATCAAACTTAGGCAAGAAGAACCTACCTATGGTGTGGTGCCTCCCATGAAGGAAACCTCCATCTCTATACCACTACAATGGTCTCCTCCGGTCCTTTAGATGGCAGAAATATTGAAATCTCAAGTTATCCTTGAACCTTTGGCTTTGTGAATCATATTCTACAAAATAAACTTCCAAATAGGTTGACTCTTGAAGCCCTTCATTCTCTACAGCCAAGAAGGTAGGCATTGTAGAGCGTTGTGAGATCTGTGGAGCTTGTGGCAATCTCACTGGTGCGCCAGTCCAAAACTGAGACATTTCTGAACTCTCTCCTTGATGGAGTCTACCAAGGGAATCCCTCATTCTTTCTATCCTCATCTCCTTTATTTCCTTGGATAGATCTTGCATGGTTTCCAAGAGATTTTTTGCAAACTCTTCTGGCTCCTTATCTTTATCACTCAACTCAGGACCTTTTCCTTTTTCTTTACCCTTGTCAAGCTCAAAAGTAGTATAGTCATACTTTCTATAACCTATATTCTAGTATCTCCTCTCCCTCTGAGAAAGAGGAACTTCATCTTCAGAATGCAGCATGACTAAGGCTCCAAAGCTAGCACAGGTTGTGCCAAGAGTGGAGCTCCGATACCACTATAATGTCCCTTTTTGGGGATCCTCAAGATTATATGTCAGAGATGGAATATAGAGGCATTTACTAGTTATGTAACCTCTAAAAAGAGGGTGAGAACCAAAGGATACTAGGCCAACTGTAGACTCTGCCTATAGAACTTGGAATAATCCCAATTGAGGAATCTCAACAAGGCCTTCAATGAAAATGTTGTGTAAGCAAATATGAGAAATGAAAATGCAGATTAGGGCTGGGATTCCCTCATTAAAGCTATATGTGACATGTATATGCAATTTCAGCAGAAAAAAATAAGTTAAGCATGTTAAAAAGATCTCCCAGAAACAAGACTAGCTAGAAATCAGCCAAAGAGAGAGACTGCTGCAAAATGAAAACCCCAGCTACTAGAATTGTGCAGATTTGACTGAAACTCAGAGGAGGTCAGAAAAATATCTGATACTTCAGTATTATATCAGTAGATAATATTTTAAAATGATTTTATTTCCTTTAAAACTTATTACAAAAAGAACTAGGGCAAGATCCCTTCAGAAATGAGAGCTGCAACTAGAAATAAACTGCAGAAATACATAGACAGCATTATTTTCCAGGTGGTTCAGCTTCTGTACATTAAAATTTCAGATATAGGAAATATATATGGATGAAAAACTAGATATAATACATATATGGAAGCTACAATACTTTAAGAACAAGATCCAATTGGAATTACATCAAAATACTGCATATTAAGCTGTAGATCTGAATTACAATATATTGTGCTGCAGAAAACCCAGAAATTTCTGAAGATAAATTTTATTACTGAAATAGATCAGATCTATAGAGACACGGATCAGAAACCCAATCCACAGATCACTAAGTTAAGGCAAGCCTAAGACCAAGAGATCTTCCTCCAAACTGATAGAAAACTGAAATAACAAAGCCCTCTCACAAAACAATGCAGTATGAAGCAGAAATTGCGCAGAGGGTGAAGGAGACTGAGTACATGGAATGAAAAGTACAGATCTGATATAAAATATAGATCATCTAACTCCTTGGAGACTAAAGAATAGTCTCCAGTAGAGAAAGCCTCTCAAAAACAACTAGATCTAAGCAGATGTACAATGCCACTTACTACAAAAGATAGCAGCTGCAAAACCCTCAATGGGCCAGCGCTGCTCATGAAAGATAGAGCTTGGTCTCAAACTAGATGGTGACCAACTTTAGAAAATAACTCCTCCAATGATCCTCAAGGGAAGAGATGAAAATCCTAAACAGGTATTCCAATCACAATCCTCCACTAAACAACAGAGAATGGTATTTGTCTAAGGAGACAAATACTTCAGAAATATAATTCATCAACAACCTCTTCATGTGTCTTCTCCTCATTTTTATAACATGAGATAGCCTTTGCAAACCCTAAACCACTTGGATGATTTGGTCCTTTTCCCATTAGAATCTCCCTTCTATAACTGCGCAGTCCCTCTTGGTGATGCATTGAACCTAGACAGCGTAGTTGCTTGGTCAAGGTGGACCCAATCCTTGGCTCAATCCTCTTTCACACCTACAAGTGATTATTTACATAGCCTAGATTTGTCTTTGTTCACATGGGAATTTATTTATTAGGAGTTTTACATGTCCTCCTTTATTCATTTATTCATAAAGCATAAAATAAATCAAAATTTAATGTCTCCTCTTAGCTAAGGCTAAGTAGGGACATTACATCCAACCATGCCCCCAAAAAAGATAAGGACATCTTTAGCTTGTGGGATCATAATTAGAATCATGCTAGCTACCATGTATGATAAATGAGAAGGAAGATGTTCCCTCATGTGTAACCAACGGATTTTTATCCTTAATTGCCATAGAATAGGATATGACAAGTGCCTTCCCCAATGCTTGTTTGCTACCTCATGCCTTTGGAATTCTTGGAGAATGTACATCATAGTTGGTGTAAAAGAATCACACCATGAAGAATATAATAGCTTTCCAAGATTCTCCAAGGAATTACCTGCATCAAAATAGTTCATGGCCTTGAGTAGCCCATGAAACCCATCATAAATAGTGCCCCCTTTTGGAGCAATGCTCTGCAAATGAGTGTTAGAAAAAGATAAGCATATAGGAGATACATTATAATGCTCAAAAGGACAAGCCTCTCTATATACTTGTTTAACATTAGTGGGGTAACTCATGGATGAGTTCCCTCTCACACTTAATGAGTAAGTAGATGTGAATGATGGCTCCTCCCAAGAGCTATGTTCCTCCTCCTCTACCAATGATCACGAGCTCAAGTCTGAGCTATTGAAAAAGCTCAAAATTGAAAGTGTTCAAAATCACTTGCAACCTGAATGAATAGATAGGTCTTGGCAATACGATCCTAACGCCATGAATGACACTCAAATCCGACACTGTATGTCAAAGTTATTCAAGTTTGAAAATTCACAATTTCATGCAAAAGACTAGCTTGACTAGATTTGACTTCCAAATTTGAAAATTTTTAAAAAGGAATATTCTAGGAATATTCCTTGGAATATTCTAGGAATATTCCTTGGAATATTCCCTGGAATATTCCACTTGGGCCAACTATATTTCGACACTTGGCATACAGGTATTCTTTAATGGTTTGAATGTTTGATAATTTGACCAATTACAGGCTGCCATGTGGCAGGCCCAGAGGCCGCCATGTGGCCCCCTGGTCTGTGAAATGGTGGTGTGTTAAAATTATTTTGGAAGTCCACAGGGATTGAACCGCCAACCTCACTCCAGCAAGTGCTCCGACCCAACCACACGGGCTACAACATATTACTTAAATAATAATGTTCTTGGCATATATTTGATGAGTGAAATAGTTTTGGGCGGAGGTTTAAAGGGACTAGTCCTTAGGGCTAGCCCCCATTCAACGTGACCATATCACTTAGACCAAGGGCTATAAGCTGACAGTTACAGTGCAGATTGCCAGCCACCACATGTGGCCATATTATAAATGTTAATGCCACATTAAGTTATGGTTACGTTAACCAACATGCTAAACCACAGAGGGTGCGAACATGTGTCCACCTTAATCGCCCAACATTAAATACTACAGTTATCTGACCGACGGATTTGGAGGAGCATGCCAAAGTTGGCAGGATGGCCATTTTAGTCGGCCTAACTCCAGTTTCTCCATATTTGGTGGAGTTTGTTTAGGGGATATTGGGAAAATACTGTTTTCGTCATAACTTTTGATAGGGAGAACCTTTTTGAATTTTTTATTTTTTTTATTTTTTTATTTCAGATATTTAGAGGATTCTGGATCCATTGGAATATGTTGCAGAGCCATTGGAGTTGATCTTCAACCCCTTTTTCTTCAAGGAAGCAATGAGAACCATGAGGGCCAAGAGGGAGTTGGAACTGTGTTGAGCTATTCTTAATCATTTGTGGTAAACCAAAAGTCATTTTCGACTATTTTCAGCATCCCAGAGCCATTGGGATAGGTTCTAGAGGTAGTAGAGGTGTTCTACATCCATTTTAGCTTCAGGGAATCTTTTTGAGCCATCAAGGCTATTTGGGAAATGGAGTTGTATAGAGTTGTATCTCTCTGTTTGAGGTGAACCAAATACCATTATCATCTATTTTCCACCTTCTGAAAATAATGGAAGAGGTTTTAGAATTTTTTGAAGAATTTTAGAGCTTGAAAAGCTTCAGGAGAGTTTTCAGAGCCACCAGGGCCATTTTGGGGTTGGAGCTGGTTTGAGTTGTACCTCTCTGTTTGAGGTGAACCAAAGCTCATTTTCAGCTAATTTAGACCTTATAAACCTAATGAAAGAGGTTTCAAACCTGTTTGAGGACTTATACAGCCCGAAAAGCTACATATGAGTTCAAAGAGCCGTCAGGGCCTTATTGAAGAAATCATTGTTTATGGTAATTCTTCATTGTTTAGTGAATTTGGAAAGGCATTATTAGATTTTTCCTATCTTCTAAATTAGTTTTTGCATTTATATTTGTCTATTGAGACACTTTTAAACTTTTATTAGCATTTGAAATAATTTTAATACAAGAGGACAAGCTCATTTTGGGAGGCTTGATCCAGTAGACATAGTTCAGGAGGGGTGAACTGCTCATCAAACATTTGTGTCATGTTATGCTAAAGTTATCTTGCCATACATTTCTGATTTAATATGTTAAGCAGAAATTTAAATTAACTTCCCTTCACACATAAACTCTTATACAGTTACCAAAATCACTTTGTTTTATGCATCAAGACATGGAGAATTTTTCACACATTTAATTAATGGAAATGGATACCTTGCACACATTTCAAGTACTTCCATTTTTAGATTAGATGGTATCATAGCATAGGTTGAGCTCAGGTTGAGAATTTTTTTTTGTGCAAAAGGTGTTAAAATAATGTAAAATATTGACTGTTTTATTGGTTGCAAAATGGTTGATTGTTGAGTTTGCTTGAATTGAAAAGATAGTTGTTGATAGCTAAGTCTTGGAAAGGAAAAAAGAGTTGTAGACTATTTCCTTACCCCAAAGTACCTCAAGATTATCTTTGGAAAACAAACTCACTTGATTAGTGTTTGATTCAATCTATTGGAGTTTGTGTTTTATGGTTGCTTGAATAAGAAGGGGTCTTTAAAGACATTTGGCTAAAAGCTTGTCATTTGATTGAAAGCATTGAGAACTTCTCATTGGAAGTTCCTTTTTTTAATTTTACCATTTACATAATGTCAACTTCTTATACAAGTGAAGTTTCCTCCTTGACGAGATTCTTCAATGATGACATGAAGAATGAGTTCATTAAAGTGAAGGACATGGTGCAGATTCTCATTGAGGATCAAAGAGAAAGTGTTAAGCTTCATGCACAATTTTTGGCTATGAAGGATGAGAAGGAAACAATTCTCCAAAGGTTGCATGACATGGAGAAACAACTCCTTCAAGCTCAAGAATATTTTTCCAAGAACAAGCATGAGGAAGAGGTAAACCATTCCAACTTGTCTTCAATTTCCTCAATTGTAAATTGTGTTCGTTCTTTTGAAAAACATAGAAGGGGAATAGGGTCCAAAATAATGTTTAAAATGGTCTATCATGAAGGCAAAGGTTTGGGAAAGCATGCACAAGGCATGGTTGACCCTATTTGAATTGTGGAGCGTCCCAAGAATTTTGGTCTTGGATATGAGCAATTTAATGGCAAAGACTCCAAATCCTTGAATGCATGTGATGCAAATTTAAAGAGAACCTTTATTCCAAGTTCTAAAATGCATATATGTAAAATTGTTTTAAGGATGATTGCCATTGTTTTAAGCCATCATTGCAGCAAGTAGATGGTGAATAGGTTGCTTATGGCGAGCCTTCAAGTTCAAACAGTTTTCAAGACAAGAATTGTGATGAAAGTCTGAAAAGAAAGTTGTTTCCTCTACTAGTTCATCGTCTTTCGAAGATAAAAAGGATGGACATTCCATGCAGCAAAAGAGGTATAACTATTCACATGATCAATTTGATTATGTTTCAGCAAAGAATGATAATTTTTCTTGTTCAAATGAAAGAAAGTTTTGTTGCACATTTTGTGGTGTATTTAACCATGTTGCTTCAAGTTGCTGGTTGAAGAAAAAAGCACACAGCAAGCAGAAGAGGAAAATAAAAATTTCTCAGAAAGTGCTTAAGAGTTGCACAATTTGTCAAAGGAAGGGACATGATGTCTCTCATTGTTGGACCTTGCATCCAACAAATCGTCCAAAGCACATGCAGCTAGAGGAGAAAAAGCTTGGCGTAAGTGGATTTATGGAGTCCATTATCGATGTAGAAATGGAAGATTCACATGAAGGTGTATTGCAACAGAAAAATACACCATGGAGTTGGCTTGGTAGGAAGTGGATTGACTTCTTAATGTAGTAATTCATCTTCATTTTGTACGTGCAAATTTCAGATTGGTATGCATGTATTTCAGTTGAAAATTTGATGCAAGATTGCTTGTAAAAGCAGTTTCATTTGAAGGAATTTCTTTATTGTTGCAAAATTTCGTCATGGAGGTGTAAAAAAATGAGTATGATACTCACTTATATTGCAGAAATGTCTTTTGGTTCAACTCTTAGTCACCCACATGTTTTTTGGATGATCTACTTGTTGGTATTTGAAAAGAAGAGTTGAAGTTGCACATGTACATAGAGGTTGTATGTATAAATAGCAAACTGTATATAGTTCATTGTACATGATACATACACATGTGTTTGTCAAGATGTATCTTATTGTTTTTTGACTTGTGTCGATTGTGTTACACATGATTATCGACTTGTGTCGATTGTGTCACACATGTTTGTTGACTTGTGTCGATTATGTCACACATGTTTATCGACTTGTATTGATTGTGTCATACATGTTTATCGACTTGTGTCGGTTGTGTGCACACTTGTTACATATTTTGTGTGTCAATTGTATAGCACATTTCATTGTCAACTTGTTGTTGATGTCATATGTTTCACAAGGTGCCTTTGGTGTTGATTGGTGCAGAGAACGAAGTGTCAGTGCAAAGCAGTGCAAGATTACATGAGATGGAAGGGCATGCAAGAAAAGAGGGAAAAAATTTCAGCAAGGGTCATTGCTAATTTCAGTATGGTAGATTTTTATGGCGAGAAAAATTGGTCGGGATTCAGCACAAGTACATGGCTCATTCAGCAAAAATTCACCATGAGGACAGTTGGCAAGTCAGGAAAATTTTTGGAAGCTGAAGAGAAGAGGATGCTGTTATTCTCTCATTTTTTGTACTATAGTTCAGTTTCAGAATTTCAATGAGCTTTTAGGGTCCAAAAGCTTCTCATTTGGGAGGTGTGATCAAGAGCTCAAGTCTGAGCTATTGAAAAAGCTCAAAATTGAAAATGTTCAAAATCACTTGCAACTTGAATGACCAAATAGGCCTCGGCGATACGATCCTGACACCGTGAACGACACTCAAATATGACACTGTATGTGAAAGTTATTCAGGTTTGAAAATTCACAATTTCATGCAAATGACCAGTTTGACCAGGTTTGACTTCCAAATTTGAAAAATTAAAAAAAGGATTCCAAGGAATATTCCTAGAATATTCCTCTAAATATTCCTTGGAATATTCCACCTGGGCCAATTATATTTCAACACTTGGCATAAAGGTATTTGTCAATTGTTTGACTATTCGATAATCTGACCAATTACGAGCTGCCACGTGGCAGGCCCGGAGGTCGCCACATGCCCCCCTGGTCAGTGAAATGGTGGCATGTTAAAATTATTTTGGAAGTCAGCGGGATTGAACCGCCAACCTCACTCCAACAAGCACTCCGACCCAACCACACGGGCTACAACATATTACTTAAATATTAATGTTCTTGGCATATATTTGAGGAGTGAAATAGTTTTGGGCAGAGGTTTAAAGGGGCTAGCCCCCATTCAACGTGACAATATCACTTAGAACAAGGGCTATAAGCCGATAGTTACGGTGCAGATTTATAGCCACCACATGTGGCCATATTATAAATTTTAATTCGACGTTAAGTTATGGTTACGTTAACCAACATGCTAAAACATGGAGGGTGCAGATATGTGTCTACCCTAACCACCCAACATTAAATGCTACAGTTATCTGACTGGTGGATTTGGATGAGTGCGCCAAAGTTGGCAGGATGGCCATTTTAGTCGGCCTAACTCCATTTTCTCCACATTTGGTGGAGTTTGTTTAGGGGATATTGGGAAAATATTATTTTGGTCGTAAATTCTGATAGGGAGAACCTTTTTAAATTTTTTTATTTTTTATTTTTTATTTATTTTATTTTTTATTTTTTATTTTTTATTTTATTTTATTTTTTTTGTTTCAGGTATTCAGAGGATTTTGGATCCATTGGAATAGGTTGCAGAGCCATTGGAGTTGATCTTCAACCCCTTTTGCTTCAGGGAAGCAATGAGAGCCATGAGTGCCAAGTGGGAGTTGGAGTTGTGTTGAGCTATGCTTAACCATTTGTGGTAAACAAAATTCATTTTCGACAATTTTCAGCATTATCGAGCCATTGGGATAGGTTCAAAAGGTAGTAAAGGTGTTCTACATCCATTTTAGCTTCAGGGAAGCTTTTTGAGCCATCACAGCCATTTGGGAAATGGAGATGTACAGAGTTGTACCTCTCTTTTTGAGGTGAACCAAAGACCATTATAAGATATTTTCCACCTTATGAACCTAATGGAAGAGTTTTCAGAACTGTTTGAAGACTCTTAGAGCTTGAAAAGCTTCAGGAGAGTTTTCAGGGCCACAAGGACGATTTTGGGGTTGGAGCTGTTTTGAGTTGTACCTCTATGTTTGAGGTGAACCAAAGATCATTTTCAGCTAATTTCAACCTTATGAACCTAATGAAAGAGGTTTCAGACCTATTTGAGGACTTATTTAGCCTGAAAAGCTACAGAAGAGTTTAAAGAGCCATCAGGGACTTATTGAACAAATCACTTTTTATGGTAATTCTTCATTGTTTAGTGAAATTGGAAAGGCATTCTTAGCTTTTTATTGTCTTCTGAATCAGTATTTGCATTTAGATTTGTATATTGAGACACTTTTAAACTTGTATTAGCATTTGAAATCATTTTGATACAAGAGTACAAGATCATTTTGGGAGGCTTGATCCAACAGACGTAGCCCAGGAGGGGTGAATTGCTCATCAAACATTTGTATCATGTTATGCTAAAGTTATCTTGTTGTACATTTCTGATTTAATACGTTAAACATAAAATTAAATTAACTTTCCTTCACACATAAACTCTTATACAGTTACCAAAAGAACTTTGTTTTATGCAACAATACATGGAGAATTTTTCACACATTTAATTAATGGAAATGGATACCTTGCACACATTTTCAAGTACTTCCATTTTCAGATCAACTAAGTAATCCATGCACATCTTCATATGAGAGTGCACCTCTTCTTTTAAACCTTCCCATATGAATCCACCCAAGAGAGTATGATATGATTTAATAAAACTAGTAGGTTTGAAAAGCAATATCTCATAGGTGGCATCTAGTAGCCTCTCCTTGAGCTGGGATTCACTAACCAACAGAATGAGATTTTAGAAATAGATGACTCCATAAACCACCTTGAACCTTTCATCCTTTACTTCCCCATCAAGAACCCCCCATGTGGAAAGGTCCTTGGAGTACTCCATCATGAGTTGGGAATCCCAATAAGGATCCAAGCTCTCCAAGAATGACAGTGTTGTAGAGGTCTGAAATTCTTCCCCTGTTATATCATGGCTCCCTTATTTGACATCCTTGATATCAAATTCACATGTTGGAGCATAATAATCTTCCTTTTTTTGCCCCATTTGCATCTGATCTTGCTCAAGACAAGATTGAAGCATATGGAAATCAACTTCCCCTCGGAAAGTCCTTGTCTTCCTAAACTTCCTCATTTTGGCCCATATATACAAGAAGGTTAGGATCCCTTGCCATATTCAGAAATATTTTTTGTGAGTGAAGAGATCATGGGCTGCCCCAAATATATGGATTTTCCATGTGTCCTCATGCTCGTGCCATCACAGATCTCTGATTTCTCCTCTCTCAGCGCAGATATCTGAGTGGAAGTTAGCAATGCCCCTTTCAGGAAATTTCTCATCTCTCTTCTGAATTCATGAGAGATTCTCTGCGTTGTGCTAGCTTCTCCAAAGGCTCCCTCTTTATCCAAGAATGCATATGCCACCCAT
This sequence comes from Pinus albicaulis, assembly GCA_034641835.2. Classification (NCBI taxonomy): domain Eukaryota; kingdom Viridiplantae; phylum Streptophyta; class Pinopsida; order Pinales; family Pinaceae; genus Pinus; species Pinus albicaulis. The sequence goes on along the minus strand of CM076578.1, from coordinate 1,962,210,886 downwards.
AGTTGAGAGAATACTTTATATTTCCTCCTATCAAGAGGTGCTCCTGATAAAGTACCTCCTTGCAAAGAGGTGTCAAGGCATAGAGTAGAATGTGGATGTAGGTAGATAGATTTTCCCTTACCTTTAGTGCATAGGTCCTCTTACCTTCTTTTCTCTTCCAAGCTTTGTAGTAGAGAATGGTTCATGTTCTCCACCTTGTGATGCCCTTCCTCCTCTTTTCCTTCTTCTATCTCCAAGATCTCATCATTTGACAATGGTGGTACATATTGCTCATGTGCTATGCCAAGAGCTCTATGTGTGAGACCTTGTGGAACTCCTTGCAAGAGTGCAAGAGTTTCTTCTCTTGGAGCAAGTGCTCTAACTTCATATTCATGAGGTGCTTGAGGTGATTTTGTTGTGACTACGTTATGATCTCCTGTCTTCTCCTCCTTTTCAATAACTGAAATTGTCTCATCATTAATAAGAGACCTTAGATCTTGGTCATCTATTGAAGGAGAAACCTTCATGCTTTCCTCTTGAGAAGAGGACCCTTCACTCAATGGAGATATTGCCCTTGGCAAGGCATTAAAAAAACTTACACCCTCTTCCATGGTCTTCAGAAATTGAGTTGGATTCATAGACCCTTCCAACTCATGCAAAAGCTTCATTTGATGTGGTTTGATAGTGTCAACAGAAGATGTTATATATGGAGCTTCATCAAACCTTTCTATCAATCTTGCAATAAACCTTGAATAAGTATGTGTATTGACATTCTTCAAGGAAAAAGACTCAAACAACCACCAAGCACATTCTTTACCTTCAAAATGCAGTGCTGCTACTTTGATGGCTTCAATCTCTGAAACTTGATGTTGTTGCATGAAGTTGTATAGCTCTTCCACCCAAACCCTGACTGGACATTTAGGTGATCCATTAAAGATAGATAGATAGAATCTACCCTTATAATGCTACTCCTCTTTTATGTCTTTTCCCTCCTTGATCTTGCAGAACCCTTGGAAGTTCAAGTCATATTTGAACTCCTTGGATTGAGCTTGATACTCCTCCAAATACTCTCTAAGAGTCTCCTTTTTGGGCACACCTCCTTTCTTCCTCTTCATGAAGAAATCACAGACATAACGCTAAAGCTTTGGTGATATGGCTGAGTGCACATATTGATGAGATGAGGATTCAAAATTATCCTCATGTATAGATCTTGTAGATTTGATCAGAAGATCTTCCTGCTCTTGAAACTTTTTAGGAGTTTTACTGCTTCTTATCTCTTCTTCTTGTTCAACCTCCTTGGAGAGGTTCTTACTAGATCTGAAAAGTGATGAGAGTAAACTAATATTATTCACCATTCTGACCTTTATCCTTTATTTTCATCACTTTTTCTTGAAGCCATAGGTTGAGCCAAAGATCTTGCTCTGATACCACTGTAATATTCCAAAATTGGGACAGCTCAGCAAGCTTGCTGAAATAACGCACTTCTGAGAATACTGTGCTAGAAATGAGTTTTCAGCTCTTGGATCCCTTATATCAGCTCATCTAAGATCTAAATCCAAAAGGAGAGAAAAAACAAATCAGATTAGGTGGGTTAAACAGATCTCCCAAAAACTAGTCTAGTTGAAAACCACCCAAAGAGAGGGGTTGCAGCTCTATGCAAAGGAATGCTTGAGAAATAACACAGATCCACTGAATAACATTAGGATTCTGGTATGAAGGTTCAAAAATAATATATATAACATCAAATAAGAGGTTATTTACAGCCCATACAATATACAAGAGAAAGAATGAGATTATACAACAAAAATCCTCAGAAATGAGGTACTACAACCATGATAAAAGACTGCATAACAATGACAGCATTATTTTTAGGGCTGAAGCAGTATTTTATCAATTATTCAGATATATAGCATATATTTACATAAAAATATAGATCTAATACAGATCTCTGTACAAGAAATGCTGAGCTATACATTCCCCTTGGGGTTTTGCTCAAAACATGAAGCACAGAGAGTAGATCTGAGATCTAAGCTTGCAAATCTGCAGAATGATTCAAAAATGTCTGAATAATACAATGGTATAGTATATCATATCTGAAACTAATATGGATTGGATGGCCCATCCATGGATCACCACAGTGAGACGAAGAATCCCAACACCGGAGATCTCTCCTCCAAAATGTAAAAAAAACACCCTGCAGCTGTAGATCTGCAAATAACGCTATCTAGGGAGAGAAAAAATGTTGTAGCCTCTAAGAATGATTTTTCCTGATGCCAATATGTATATCTAAAGCATAATCATCTAATTAACTCTTCCACGAGGTTAAAATACAAACTCACTGAGAAAAGCCACTAGTATAGGCAAGATCTAAGCAGATCTAGTTCTTCCACTACTAAAACTCACAAGGAAAGCTTAGCCCTCAACAGGAGAAACACTGTAGGTGTAAGGTGAGCTTGGCCCAGAAGCCTGATGTGGAAAAAATAGCACAAGTCTCCTCCAAGAGCTGCTCAAGGAAGGAGGTGGGATTCCTAAACAAGAAGTCCCAACAAGGGATGTCTAAGCAGATAATACCTTCAAAAAAATGATAATCTTCAAAAACCCTCTCTTGTTGATCTCCTCCTCCTTTTATAAGATTGTATTCTTGGAAAAATCCTAAACCACTTCATTGGTTTAGCCCTTTCCACATTTAGAATATCCTTTTAGAACTGCGTTGTCCCTCAAGGAGGTTCAATGCATCTAGACTGCGTTGTTGACTTGGTCAAAGATGACCCATTCTTGTGATTTAAACCCATTCACACCTGTAGAAGTTTCTTTAAATAGACTAGATATGTCTCTGTCCACATAGCCATTGATTTATTCTTGGTTTTTAGGAGTTTTACATGTCCTCCGTTACAATTTATTCATCAATCATGAAATGCAAAAATAAACAAGGCAAAATTAATATTCCAATTAGCTACAGCTAATTTAGGAATATTACAGGAATTAGTTTTAAAAAAAGCTTAATATTTCATTACAAATCTTAAACCCCAGTCAAAATATTCTATGATTCAAGTATGTTCCAAGATTGGTATTTGGTTTTTGATGGTGGACAACAGCCGGACACAAGAAAGTTTAAATCATCCCACTTGGTGACTCCACAGTTTTCAGTTGACCTAAAGACTCCACTGGTAGAAGAATCTAGATTGGTTGTGAATATACAGTGACCCCACTCTCTGAATAATTGACAAGATGGATCCAAGAATATAACATAGGTATTTTCCAATGAACAAATATCACATTCCTGGATTCCCACATAAAATGCCTTAGGTAAATTGGCAAAGAAACCTTCCTATTTTTCAAGATGAGAATTTTGATGATGCTTCGTTACATTTCATTAAATTTCATATACATTCATGGAATTTTAAGGTCGAATGGCATGAGGATTTCCTCATGAATATTTTCATGAAAACATTATAAGGGAAAGCAAGGGAATGGTATGAAGGTTTGAACCTTGGTAGTTTGTTTCTTTAAAAGATTTCTGCCAGGTGTTTTATGAGCATTATAAAGAAAATTCTCCATCTTTATCATTAGCTGAAAATTGTTGTGATCAATCTAAGGATCTCATACAATACCTTGTGAATATTGATGAGGATTTAGGAAATAGGCATCCTGGGGATCTCTTAGAAGAAATTCATGAATTTCATTCTCAAGTTAACTGTCATGATAACCAAGAGAAGTTAGTTGAAAATGAAAGAAAACATGAAATGAAAGAAGCTCCACAAGATCTCTCCATGGGGAAAAATGATAATTCATATGCTCTTTTTTGTGAGGCTAAAGAAAACATTCAACCTCATGATCATTCTTCATAAGAACAATCCAAAGAAAACAAAGACTCCCTCCTCCTTTAACTGAAGAAGAAATCAATTAGATTCTAAGCATGCAACCAACCTCTAAATTTTTATGTAACAAAGAGATTATGTCTATTTGTTCTATTGCTTATTTGTGTACTGAAGCATTTCTTCATGAAGGAACAGAAGAACAAATTGATACTGATGTTGTTCTACCTTCTCAAGAAGGCCTATTTCTAGAAAGTGCTACTATTCATCAAAATGAGGGCCTTCAAACAGAATTCAGCCAACTCAGCCAAGATATATCAGGTTTTCTGGAGGACAACATAGTGGTATATAATGAGGATTCCATGTCAAATTACCATGAAGAATACACAAATATTCTCTTTTATAAGGATCCTAAGCATAACAAATTGGAACCAGGAGCAACCCTAGATTAAGTTTTTTATTTAAATCCTTGAGGCCAGGTATTTTTCCAAGATCCTTTTGTTGGTTTCTTAGAATCATCTAAAGAAGAAGTATTCTATGCACAAGATGGTATGTTGCAGAGTTTAAGGAAAATTTTGAGCATTGATGCTCAAGGGCAAGTAAAATGGGAGTGGCCCTTTTGTTTTTTCATCCTACTCAAAAAAGTGAACAAGAATAAATCATTTTGTCATTTACTTGATTGGTTGCATTGGAGAAAGGAGTTCAAATAGTGTATATATCACCTCTAAGTTAGATTAGGGTAGGTAGGTGTGCAAATAAGCTCAGTATTTTGAGCATTTTTCCAGTTTTAATTTTAGACTTCTTTCTAGTTTTCAGATCAAGTATGCCCTAGACTTCAACTTGCAGAGAGTGTCGATTTTGTACTGAGTCTGCTCAACCTACAGAGGTTTTAGTAGCATATTAAGTTGCAGATTTGGGATCAACCTAATGGATCAAACCACTATTCTATGGTGTTCTTGACACCCCCTGAAGGAGCTATCATCCCCAGCTAGAGCCACTCTTAGAGTCCTGTAATTTACAGTATCACAAGGTGACTGATTATTGCTTATATTTTTTACTGAAAATAATATTCCATGGCTATCATTTATTTTTATAGAAAGAAAGGGAACTCCTAACTATAAATAGCTTCAAAGGAATCAATCTGCCTTTCCATCCAGTAATAGGAAGGAGGTGTTGTTGATAAGGTGTGATGGAGATCAAACTTTATTCCTGCCCTCGTTCCATTTCATTTCATTCACCCTCTTTGCCCCCCCCTAATTTCCTTCATATTATGAAATTCTCTGAATCCCATTCAAACCCCAAAACCCACATGGATAACCTTTGGGACTTATTTCTTTATAAACCATTTTATATTAAATTCTGCAATATTATTATCATAGCTCTGCCCACCCACTAGCAATCGTATTTTAACACATAAACCATTCATTTTCCATTTTTTCGCATTATATTGCTACCTTACCTTTTTCAATCACATTTCATTGGTTTCGTTTACCATCCGCTTCCTTATTTCCCGATTGAAATTAAAGTGGGACCATCCCTCCATGTCACCATTTCTTCCCTACCCTTCATCGCGGATCGCATATTATAGACCTTTCACATTGCAACTAAAACTTAAAAACCGTGATCGCTGACTTGTGATGTATCACATCACATTTGTTTAAACTTAGCCTTGAAATGGCCACGATCTATTTGGTTTAACTTGCGACGTGGTGGTTGGCCCACCGCAATAGCTCTGCCCCCCACTTCAGAATTGTTTCCAATACATATCACATATCATATACAACATCATAAAAATTTTCCTTACTGCATAAGACATTCGTCGATTGATAAACCCCGCTGATTTTAGTGGGCTCCAATTCTCCCTCACACAACATCCTCAAATCAGCACAAATCACACTTCGCAGTTTTAAGCATTTACCTTATTTCCAAAATGATAAATTCTATGATGAGTGATGCGGGTGGGACCCTCTCCTCGCACTTCACAAGTTTTATATTTTAAACCCCCATGCTTATAACTTAAAATTAAAGTTTACAATTTGCGATACAGTCCAGTCCCACTTTCCCTCAAATTCATCTCTCACATCGCATCGCATATCTGATTACATTGTTTAAAACTTAAACTCTAAATATTGCAAAGTGTGTGGATGCGATTCGGCTTTAGAAGTAAAGTATATAAGATTTCAAGTTCGGGTAAATGGTTTTTTACGCTATTTTCATTTGAAAAAGGGTTAAACACAAAAAGAAAGGACTAGGGTAGCAAAAGGGTTGATTCCAATCCCACCTTACTTGCCACGTATTTTCCTTCTCCTCATTTCCCTTCACCTCTCCTCCATATCCACTCAACCACTTCTCATCTGGTGGTCCGTGTTGCATTTCGCACCCCCCTTAACTTCTGAACTTTGACCATGGGGGGGGGGGGGAATGGGTGGTATCGCTTACACCCTCCCCACTACATGTCGCCCTTCCGCTATTTCGCACCCCCCTTCTATATTACCGCTTACCACCAAAGACCCCCTCCAAAAATTTGTTTTCACTCGCCTCCAAACCACTGCCACATTCATTTCACCACTCTCACTACTGTTGCGCCATGTCCACCATCATCCCTTCAGGTCTGGGCTTCTACGGTTTGTGCGCCATTTATGAAGAAATAGGCTAAACATGGCAGAAAGACTCGGGTAGGACCCAACAAGGGGAAAAAAGTAGGGTGAGGATGAATGGTAGGTATAAAAGATCAATTTAGGCATTCGTGCAGAGATATAACAATAAAAACCGAAAAGGCATCAAAGAACATCAACACAGTCACTAATCAATGAAAAGTAGCCAGCACTGCACCAGATTTAGTTACCCAATGCTGGTTTTTTGAAGGGTAGGGCCAGATGTCATAGCCACCACTGATTACCTCTTCGTGACCATCACAACTACCTCCAATCTTATTGTTTGATCTTCTGAAGAGCCATCAAAGCATTTGAATCCATGAAGAGCTGCCCAACATTAATTCTATAGGCGATGTTGTTCTCAGAGATTTCTATTCAAGCCTTGCATGGACACACTTGTCCATTTTCTGCTAATTGTAATCAATGAAAGGTTTCCAAGTAAGATAGGGAAACCGACTTAGTCTTAAGATAAATAATACATGCCTTAGCAGTATCAATGGTTGGAAAATTGGACCCTGTTGAAGCTTGCATTATAAGAAGTATTAGAAATCTGTAACTATTTGAGCTGGGCATCAATAATAAGAGACCATTCATAGGATTCTTGAGCTATGTTAATGGTGATTTTTTTCCTCTGTATTAATGTTTTCCTCTGTATTTTCATGTTGTGCATCAATTTATCTAATTTCAAAACAGAAAATTTAGATTAATATTTGCTAAAAGAGCACCTTAATTCTGTTTGTGTTTGTTATCTTAATTTTTTCCTCTGAGACCTAAATGCAGAATTCAGAGATGGTCTTCTTTGCATTTAAGTTGATCCTTAATCTCCTTCTCCCATCTCATATTCACACTGCTAGTAAGATACATTCTGCATAATTAGATTGCCCTATGAAGGCCCTTGAAAATTTGATGCACAATTCTTCCTTTTATGACTCCATATCCCAATGGATTAAGTTTTCCAGATCTATCTGTCCAACCACCCAATCAATCAAAAAAACAACCCCCATCATTGTAACTATCATAATATCAACACTCATAATTATCAAGTTAAATCATAAAACAGAGGGAGCCCTCTCTGAGTCTAGGAAGGCTAGGTCCTGGACTCCAAAGTGGTTTGATGTTGTGCTTTATAGTTTAGTCTTTCCAATCTCCTAAATTATAGAGTGCTAATAGAGAGAGGGGCCTTCCTCTATAGGCAGATCTTGTTGGTAGATTGGACATAGAAACACGAGTTGATTATGGGCTGGCGATAACACTCCATATCTGTTTTGTATGTAGATGTCACTACATTGGATTCTTCTTCTAGATTAGAGTGGTGGGAGATCATGAGTTGGCACCCTATTGATGGTACAATATTCTTTGTAGGGAGCATAGCGGAGAAGGGGCCCTTAGACATGATAGATGTTACAGATTCCCGTTGGCTGTGGAGCACAAGCTGAAAGTTCTTCAGCATTCCATCCTGACTTCAGGAGAGAGAGGTTAGCATTACATCGAGTCCGGAGTTGGATTGGAGAGAGGTGATGAGCTGGTATTCTATTGATAGAGTATCATTCTTGGTCACGGGTACATTTCAGCAGGAGCACTTAGATGGGAGAGATGTTACATGTTCCATTGGGCCATGGATTGTGGACCGACAATCCATGAGTATTTTAGTAGCACTAGCTCGAAATCCACAAATCAGGATTGACCTAGGCCTAGACTAAGAGTTGGAATGGAGAGAGCTAAAGAGTTGGTACCTAGTTGGTGGGGCAGCTTATACAGTTAGAGATATAACACAGTAGGAGCCATGGATAATTGATGCTCGCTGACAGACTTTGCTTCATGGGGTAGCAGCTATAGCCAGAGGCAGTACGCAATTCGAGATGTGGGACTTGGGTGATGATTAGCCATGGTGGCGTTGGGATCCAGGATGATTGTTTGATGACAGGTACAATGAGATATCAGTTTGGGATCCTGTCATTGAGGGGTCTATTCCGGATGGCTTGACATAGGTGCATAGCAACACCTAGGGTTTTTTATGGGATCTAGGCATTGGGTCTCAGTTGCATCGGGCCAACAGGGTGGCCCACATATTTGGATTGCTTGAGGGAAAGAAATCTTGGGAAGGAAGGTCTGTAATATTCCTTTTTTTTATATCACCTATGATAGGGTTAGTGTTGGAGCAAGGTCCCCTAACCACATTTTTGGACCATTTTTGTAATATTTTCTAATATTTGGTCAAAGCCCCCAATGAATTGTGAAGGGTCAAAGGGTAGATCAAGAGTCTGCAAACCACGGTTCGCGTAACATAGAGTTGCGCATGATAATATTTTATAAATAGATGAATAAATCGAGTCAAGAGATAGGAAAAGTTGGGGATTAATCTTGGATATGAACTTGTGAATATTTTGTGTCGATTGTCTGGGTAAGGGCTCCTACTTGTTGTGTTCATAGAGATCCTAAGTCCTGCTCTGTGCGGACCCCATTGGCTATGTTCATGGGTTGGTAAATAGAGTCTGTGAGTCAGATCTAGATACAAATTAATGACAAGACTATTGTGATCATTAAGTATTTATGTGTTATGATTATCGGCTATGCTTTATGTTAAATTTGAGATTATTCTTGCTCACTACATACTGATGGTTTACTAATGTGCATGTGGATGCGATATTATGAATGCATAGCTCTGGTTTAAGTACTCTACTCATTGTATATGTTATTTATGATCTTTTCTATGTAGATATATTGTTAAGGGTTTTCGTATCAAGGCTTCTTCTGCGCACGTATGTATGATCTAAAGTGACCCACTTTAATTAAATTTCTCTTTCTCAAGGTGCAGAAACCTAGTTCCAACACCCTCCCATACTACTTTGGGTGAGACCTTGACCTACGCAAGCAGGATATTACCAAAAGGGCCAGTAGTATTGATTAGGAGTTGATAAATTTTGCTCAAAATTGAAAGTTATAGGATTGGATTGAAACCATGACGGTTTTTTATATCTCATCTTCTTGATTCCGGCACCACAAATGGTTCAAAAAATTGATGTCGTATGAGGGAGATATTGCATTCTGATCGAATTCCCAAACAACTAAATTTTGCAACAGGGTTGACTTGGATGCCCAGTCAACATGGAGGGTGCACAGTCAGCCAAAGGAATATTCTAAGGAATATTCCTTTCGTCACAACCAATCCTAGGCTGACAAGTGGCGCATTGTGATTTTTTCAATGGGATGTATGTTGTGTTTTTGTGACCAATCAGAGGGTGACAAATGGCTAGCCTTGAGGCCGCCACATGTCCCCTAAGTGTTGTAATAAAATTTGTATGGAGGTTTGTAGGCCTCGACCTTGTGACCTTCGATAGAGCACGTACTTGCCACACCACATGAGCTTAAATAATATCTTAACCTCTATGCATCACGGGTTATATTTAAATTTGATTCAAATCATCGATGGGGGTTGGGACCACCGACGGTCCCAACACATTAGGTCCCGTGGAAGGTTGGTCACATGATAATGCAATTAAACCATAACATAAAACATTAACGTCAAAAAAAATTTCTACAATGGTTTCATGTTAATACTTATCACATTTTATAACTCTCTGCGTGATTTAAACTCCGACAATTCCATTAGCACAACTGCAAACTAGAGTCTCCACCTTTACAATCGTGGTTCAACCCTTGAGCTCCACCGACCTTCAACGGTCAGGCCGTGTTTTGGGTTGGCATGTGGCCACCCAACCACTAACATTAAATATTGTGGTTAGCACTGGCAGAGTTTTAGATCACGCCCTAAATTTGTGCAAATTTTCCATTTTTTACTCCAGTTAAGTGGAGTCTTCCACAATTAGTAGATTTTTTCTAGGTGTTACTGGGAAAATGAGTTGGAGGCTCAATTTTCGCCCATTCAGAGGTAATGAAGAGTCAATCTAGACTAATTGGAGCATTCTAGAGCCATTTCTGCAAAGAAAACAGCCAGTAGAGGCATGTAACTACATGTATTTGCAAAATTTTGAGCATAACGACAGATGGACATGCCATCGGGAGCTGGACTAGAAGATGTAGCCCAGGAGGGGTGAAATTATTCATCATGCCTGCTATGTAAATGTTATGTGGTGACTTTATTATTTGTTTTGCACTACTGTTCAGTTTATTTTGTGCTCATTTCATGTTTCTAATTCGCTAAAATCATCTATAATTCATAGTTAAAATCATCAGTACTCAAGCAAACTAAAGAGAGATATATGCACATGTTTTATAATTGAAAATACACTTAGCACAACAAAACTAATACAGTCCTTTTAGATCAGATTGGTATCAGAGCTAGAGTTTATTCTCTGGTGTTGTTTTGTGCAAAAGATTTGTTTAAATGTTTGCAAGTTTTAGATGCTTATGCTCAAGCTCAAGAGAGGAGAAGGCAAATTGGTGGGAGCAGAATGGTCTCAAGAAGAGCCAAATCAAAGGAGAGCAAGATTTCCAAAATCTCCACCACCTAGTTCACCTCCTAAGGAAGCAGAAGTTGTATTAAGCATACCTCAAGAGGAAGGAGAAATCCATGAAGAATTTGATCCCAAAGAGGAAGAAAGAATGTTCAGGAAATCATTCCTTTACATTACTGAGGTGATTAGAATACTTTATCAAGAAAGGAATGAGAAACTGGAAGGAGAAGGATCCAAACTTCACAAGGAAGGACATGGATCTTCAGGAGGTCACAATGATCAAGATAAGTCAAAGAAGGGTAATGGAGGAAATGGAGGCAATGCAAGGCCATCATCCTCACCCTCATCATCATCATTCTCTAATTCATCTTCAATACTTCAGCCATACAAGTCAAACAACACTCGTAAAAGTCCTTTTTTAAAACTTGATGTTAAGTTTGAATTGCCAATGTTTAATGGTGAAGTCAATGCTAAAAAATCTTGATAATTGGATTAGGAAATTGGAGGTTTATTTGAGAATCCAAAACCTTCAAGATGATGATACCAAAATCCAATTAGCTTCATTGAGAATGGAAGGTGTTTAGTCTCAAAATATTCCCTATTCTCACTCCATTATTCACCAATACCTTCACAATTACTTCCATATTACCTTCATGTCACCCTCATTCCACCTCCACATCATTACATTTACCTCATCATTGGGTTATAACTATGCTTTTCCAAAGTTTATTAATTCTCAAAATTTTTAAGTGGATTTGTGGTTAAACTTTAGAAAATAATATGCTTATACTTATACCTAACAATTAAAATGAGTTTGTTGCCATGTTTAGGTACAAAGGAAGCTTTCTAGACATCTTTATGTGGCACTCTATGATCAAATTCGAATTTGAGGAGATCATGGACCTCATGGAGAAGATCAGGGACCTCATGGGGGAGATCATGGAGGATAGGGTTATGTGTCACCATTGGTTGAGAAATATGTGTGTCAAAGGAGGGAATAGTGGATTTACATTTATGAGTTTGTTATCATAGCTTTTGTATGAATAGGAGTGTTTCTCCTTCATTTGCAATCTTGAATCTTAGTCTTCATTTTGTAATCTTAGTATCTTATAGGTTGGTAGTGAGAAGTTAGATTGGAGAATCATTGTAATGGTTGCAATTGCAATTTGAAATTGATGATGAATAAGACGAAGCTTCTTTGATCCTCTACATTTGACTTTTCTATTGGTGTGCTTGTGAATCCTTGGAAGGATCCCCATAGCCTAGCAAGTACACTTTTATTTTAGTAAGCTTTTATTTTATGTTGTTTGTGAATTTCTTTAGATTAAATTATTAGTTTCATATGTTTCGAATATTAATGAATGACCTTTCGTAAGAAAGTATTAATGTTTCCTTCAATGAATCTAATTTGCTATTTAATTTTTGATTTCATTAGTTTAAGTTTCTGATTTATATGCTTGAGATATAAATGAATAGTCTCTTGTAAGAGAGCTTTAACATTTCATGCAATCAATTAGAATTAGGTTAAGTGCTTTAATTTCATTAGTTTAAATATTTTATTGATTAAGATGATTAGAAATACTAATGAACAACCTCCTGTAAGGGAGCTTTGGTATTTCTTTACCTAGCTTAGTTTAGTTTGTATCTAATTCCTATTTTTGATGATCCTCGAAGTTTAATTACCTGGATTGATAGTAAATGAAACTCTAATTTGCATCCGTATTTTAGACTAAACAGAAGGTGCAACACTTGTTTGGTGGGAAGCCAAGACAAAGGAGGAGATCAAGAAGCATGGTCAGATTATTTTGTCATTGACTGATTTCATTACTACTATAAAACAATTGTTTTATCCATTAGCTGATATAAAGCCATAATGAACTGGAAAAAATTTAAGCAATTGAAGGAACACAATGTGCAAGAATAAACCCAAGAATTTACGACAAGAGATCTCTTATTAGCGGTAGATTTGCAGAGCCAAGATACTTTTCTCAAGTACATAGGCGGCTTACATAGCTACCTAAAGCATATTATTCTCATGTTTAACCCCACAAGTCTAGATGAAGTATGTGTTCAGGTCACACATCTAGAATCTACAGGGAAGAACATTTCTGAAGAGGGTAGGAAGAAACCTTTTAAGGGTAAAATCAAAGAGAAGACCTCAAAAGGTAAAAGCAAAAGAAATTCATCTGTTAAGAAAGAGGGAGAAAAATTGGTTTGTAAAAATTGTTCAAAATAAGGCCATGATGAAAATCATTATTGGAAATTACATCCTAAAATGAGGCCCAAGAAATACAACAACAAAGGAAAACCGAAAACTGCAGCTACAACTCAACATGATTTAGGAGAAGATTTAGGTGATGAATCTGTTGGTGTCCCGTGTCTTGATAGTTTGGAAAATCAAAAGACAAGGCAACATCAGAACCAATCTTTAGAGTTCTAGGATCTAGTCCTCCTGTTCTCAGAGACGGATCTCTCAAATGTTTGTTTGCAAAGGTTTATCTTGTGTGTTTGGAATATGGATTTTAGACTAGTTATTAAGTACAGGTGTTTGTTTGTTTTTTTGGTTGGGTGATACAGAAAAACATGAAAGGTATAGGAAAGATATATAGAATGGGGAAGCACCTGGTTCATTGGGCGATGGATTCAAAAGAAGTCATAACAAACCTATCAATGGATATGGGATATCAGAGGGAAAATCTAACTTGGCCACAGGATCCTTTGGTTTTTGGAATGAGATGGACATCAATGATTTGGAAAGAGAAGTTTAATTCTCAAAAAAGGGAATTTGAAAACACAATTTGAACAATAAAGAGCTTTTTGATAGACAGGGCCAACATGAATTCTACAAATCACACCTTTAAGCAAACAATGATTTCAAAAAAAAATTCAAAATGACACCTAAGATTCAGGGAACACCCTATTTCCTCAAAGATTTAATTTCAAATGATTTAGAAAACATAAAAGATCCACTGATAATTGTAGTCATAGAAGAGGGAACACCTAACACACCTATGAATACAACTATAAAGACCTTCACGACAACTGTTTAAGCAAGGACAAAGGGCAAGATCAGAATAGACCTCCTTGATTTACTGTAAACATTATTCAAAGGGAGACTTCAATAACAGCTTTTAAGTGGCAGTAGACAAGAAGGGAAAACCATAAATCATGTTGAAACCAACAATTTGAGCTATTAAGGAAATAAACAAGCATGAAGACTAAAGAGAGAGATTAGAGACTCTAAAGTACTTCGGTAGAAGAAAAAATGAAACAGTGAAGGATGAACAGGTCTAAGATGCTTCCAAGAGTCATTTCTTAGCCTAAAAATTTCAACCTACTGTAGTAAGAAATTATGGAACATAATGAAAACAGGGGAAAAAAATTTCAACAGTTTAGAATACTTCACCAACATCCAAGCTCATGGATCCAATGATAGAGCCTTCTTAGTAACAAGCATGCAAAAAAATCATCAGGGCTTCCAAGACTTCAATTTGTTCTTCAACTTCAACAGAAAATGTATTATTTCAGAGAGTTCCAATATTACAACTAGTGATCAACCAACAACCAACCAACCCTGTCCTCATCTTCTGCAAAAGTATTTATAGAAGAAATGAGGAAGTGGAATGGGATAAAATATCTTCTAAGTTCAATTAATACAATGTACTGTCTTTCGGCCTCTGAGGGGCTTAATGGAGAAGATTTTTATATTTCCTCTGTATTAATTGGTTTACATTAACTCTTGGGCTTTCTGGAACGAATTTGTTGACTTCGAGGCTCCTGGTTATCCTTGTAATAACTTCTGCTGAAAGTTTGCAATAGGTTCCTTTGTTTGAAATAATTGTTCAGCTGTATTGATGCGAAATACCTCCTGGTCTGGTAATAACTTCGGCCTTCTTTTGATTGATTTGACGCTGCAGGTGGCTCTGAGGTGGCTGGGGGATTCAATTAGCCCCTGATGTGGCATCTTATGCTTTCTGTTTGATAAAACACTCACGATTTTCTTCAAACTTTGTTTTAATCGAGAAGATTAGGCTTTTGATAATCCATCTTAGCCATAATCTCCTTAAATCTACCTTCAATCTCTGTTTTTAGTATATTGTTGTCTTCGACACTGATACTCTTTGACTATGCTTGATTTACTATGTTTTTCTGGTGTGCAGTGTTGCGTAGGGGTGATATGGCATCAATGCCTCATGAAACACCGATGAAACGTGAATTTCAAACCCTGCGAAGGATTTTGTTTGATGAATCGAAGGCAGGAGGATCATCACCCTCTGCCTCTGAAAATTCTTCAGTCATGGTGGAAAAAACCATTAACCCTGCAAAATACAAAAAAATATTATAAAATCCTACATGTATAGGCTAACTGCTTCAGAAGGCAGGTGGAGGGAGCGTGGCTGTTGGATGGCATCATCCAACAGTCGAGATTGATTAGAGGGGTCAAAGGGAAGTGGAGGAGGAAATTAAATCAGAGCCTTCGATCGCGCAGAGATTGACGGTCGGGATCGAGGGTGACTGTATGGAAAACACATGGAGATTTGCCCCAATTAAACTTTGACGCGTGGATGTTGATGTGGCACTAGGGATAGGGGCGATGGAGTATGGGTCGTCGATCTGCAGATCAGATCGATGCCAGAAAATATTCTATGATTGCACCGTACCTGTGGTTATCACATGGGTATTTTCGGGGAGCGATCACCGTCCGATGAGCAGCCTCAGATCAAACGGTGGACATCAATATTGCGTTGGGTCCACATACGATATTTAACGCGTGATGAATGGCGGTTTCGTGAATATTTTTCAGGCCACGCATCAAACGGTGTATGGAATCGCTGCAAAAATAAAAGAAACCGCCCCGCTCTCAAAAGCAGTGCGATGGATACCGCGTAGTTTTGCAACGGTGAGTGGTTGGCAAGGACATAAAGTTTTAATATTTTCGGGGGTGGGAGTAAATACAATATGGTTAGGTGCCCGTCTACGGGGCCATGGGTTACATTGAAATCTATATGATCGGGGGTTATGGATGAAGGGCTAATCAGCATGGGGTGATGCGATAAGCACTTAGATGGCCAACGCTTGCTTCTAGCACCAAGGCGTGTGGAGAGGAAAGGTTAAAGACTTAGCTCAAGGGGGCTTAAGTCTATAATATGAAAAAAATGTGATTTTTATAGATTTTCCATGATTTTCGAAGGAGTTTGAGGATTTCGATAAGGCAAGGCAAAGGTCTTAGGCCTTATCAAAGGGTTTTGATGAAAGGGAAAAAAGAGGAAACATGGAAATGAGGGATTTATGGGAAAAGGAAAGGTAAAGATGAGGTTAGTTTTGGAAGGAGGAAAAGGAAAATGGTGCTTGCAGCAGTTTTTCTTCATGTAATGACCACAGAACTTCTGAGTTGAAAAGGGGAAAATCAATGACGATTATCCAAAGGATAGGATATTATCAAAAGACTTTAAGCACCAACAATTTTAGTAATGAAATTGTTTCTTGAAGGCTATCCAAAATCATTTATCCACCACTTGATATGACAGAATTTATGGGTGGCTAACAGTGGCTCCACTTGGGGATCGTGCCTTCTTGAAGGCATCAAGAATTTCAGACTTGGATTCTCTGGGAGGCTGATCAGTTGCCTCATCCATTGGGTTGCCCTTCCTTTGCTGGGATGATCTTGTTTTGAAAACATATTAGCAGCCATAAGAACAATGGATCTTCATCAATACAATATTTCTACCTACCCAATCAATACAATATTTATACCTACCCAATCCTACTAATCTAACATTTTTTCTTCATTAGAGTGCACTTGGATTGGAAAACTATTTCACAACATTTTATTATTTTTTGAAAGCAGGAAATCTAATATAGTTCTACTCCTTATTTCTCCATGGACTCAGATTAATCAGATGAGCCCATATGATTCTCTACCTAATCTAATATCTGTGGGGATTAAACTGTCCAGTAGAATTTATTCTTTAAATTCTATAACATAAATTTAAAAACAGTCAAAGTCAAGATTAAGTTGTTTGACTTGCTGTGATATATGGCATAAAAACAAGCTGCACATAGACATTTATTTTGCAGAGAATTTAAAACAAAAATGGAATGTTTGAGATCTAAGATTTAAAAACATTTCCTTCCTCTTTTCTTCAGCTCTTTATTGACTCTTTCTTGGGCTGTCTTTCCTTTGCTAACCGGTTCAGATTTTGGGCTGATTAGAACCAGATTTTTACATCTTTTGACTCAGAACTTGCAACAGATTTGAGTCATTTTCTCTTTGGAAACTCAGGATCAGATTTTGAGTATGTTTGAACCTTTAATTTCTATCCTAAACTATCTATTGATAAGCCAATATTAAACAGTTTGGAAAATTGAATTCATTATCCTATCAGCAAAAAATTTAAAGCTAATTAGTCAAGATTAGGCTGTTTGACTAACTAGAAGTGTGTTCTTCAGGAGTGGCATTTAAGCTTACACACTTTCAGAATTTGTTTCTCTTTTTGGTATGGGGCTATACATTTCTTGTTTTCATAATCTGCCCTCTTTTCTTTCTTTTCTTTGTTTTTGTATTTTTTGATTTTTATAACTTTGAATGCAATGTTCCGGCTATAACATTTACAATGAAAAAATGAAATGCTTTAAAACAAAAGATTCTTGGCAGAAGTAATGCTTGAGCATCCTGCCATTGACAAGACCTCCATATAGATCCTCTCCATTTAATTCTTTCAGGAAGAATGCATTATGACCCCTCTCAGCATGAACAATATAGGGGGCTTTCCACAGGTTCTCAAACTTGCCATGTTTTCCCTTATCTTTTCTCCTTGCATCCCACTTAAGAACAACATTTCCAACTTGGAAATTGTCTGCCTTAGTCCTCTTATTAAACAGCTTCTTCATATTTTCTTGGACCAACTGTGTTCTCTCGTAAACTTCTTCTCTGGTCTATTGTAAATGGATGGTTTGATTGATTCTCCTCTGCATATAATTCTCTTCAAACTGCAATTCTTGAAGGATATTTATGACTGGCACTCCCAATGAGGTGGGAAAAACTGTGTCCATGCCATAAAATAGCTGATAGGGGGACATATTTATTGATTTCTTTGTAGTTAACCTATCAGCCCATAAGGCATGAACCAGTTTACTGTGCCATGATCTCTGATTTTGTTCCAATAGTTTTTTAATGATATTGATAAGGCTCTTGTTGGAAGATTCAGCTAATCCATTTCCCTGGGGATAGTAAGTAGTGGAATGACCCAAGGTTATGTGGTATTTGTAACAGAAATCAACCATCTTCTTAGATTTAAAAGCAGCAGCATTGTCTGTTATGGTTTTTCTGGGACAACCAAATCTGGATAGGATATTTGTTTCAAGAAACTTGATAATGACAGAGTCATTATCATTTCTGGAGGGTATAGCTTCTATCCACTTGGTAAAGAAGTCAGTGGCCGTGAGGATCCACTTATGTTGAGCTGAGGAGGATGGGTGGATTTCCCCAATGAAGTCCAGCCCCCATTGTTGAAAAGGTGCCTCAACTCTGATAGGATGTAAGGGTAAGGGAAGAAGTTTTCTTTTGCCATCAAAGATTTGACACTTATGGCAAGACATGACCAACTTCTGAGTGTCTAGGAAAAGGGTAGGCCAATAGTAACCAGATCTAAGAATTTTGTTCGTTGTGGCCTTCCAGTAGAGGTGTCCTCCACATTCTCCGTCATGCAACTCATGCATGATTTTTCCTGCATCATCTTCAAGTAAACATTTAAGAAAAATTCCAACAACATTTTTCCAATATAATACCCCATCTAAGATGCAAAAACTCAAAGCTTTTTGTTTCAAAAATCTAGCTTTAGTTTTAGACAAAGAAGGAGGGGCATTTAAATATAAAAGCACATAAATAATGTCAGCATACCAAGGAGAATTCAGAAATGTTTCTTCAATAAAAGGAGCAGTAGATTCTTCTATTTCTTCCAACATATCTACCATATTTATGTCTAGTGCTTGGAAGTTAGACTCAACCATAAGTTTTGCTAATCCCTGCCCTTTAACTAGTTTGGTGGGCTTGATTTCTAAGTCATATTCAAGAATAGTTGCAATCCATTTTCCCCTTTTACCATCAGGGTCTTGACTTAGAATGTCCTTGACAACAGTATGTGGAACAAAAGCAATTATGTGAGAGTGTAAAATATAGACCCTAAAGTCCTTTAAAGCTTTCACTAATGCTAAGGCTTGATTCTCCATGATGTTATATTTGAGAGGAGCATCTCTTAAGGCCCTACTAAAGAAAGATATTGGTTGTTCTTGTCCCAAATCATTCTTTTGAAGTAAAACTGCAGCTATTGTATGCTCAGATGCAAAAGAAAAGATGTAAAAGTCTTTGGTGAAATCTGGACTAATTAGGACTGGTGTTTGGATAAGAGCTTGTTTGACCAGTTCGAATGATTGTTTAGCTGGTAAAGTCCATTTTACACCCAAATATTTCTTAAGCATGTTTGTAATGTTTTTTAATAGCTCAGCAAGGTTGGGGATGAATCTCCTTAGAAAATTAATCTTTCTAATGAAAGATTGTAATTCTTTGAGGCTTCTTGGATGGCTAATTTGCAATATGCCATCTATCCTTGTAGGGTCTATTTTGATTCCCTCTTCTGAAATTATATGGCCAAGAAGTTTACCTTCTTGGAGACCAAAGAGTGTCTTCTTGGGATTCAATGATAAGCCAAATTTCCTACACTTCTCAAAAACTTTTCTGAGGTGAATCAAATGTTCTTCATCAGTTTTTGAGAAAATGGTTATGTCATCAAGGTAAATGATTATGAAATAGCCAATGTCTTCAGAAAAGGCTATGTCCATGGCCCTTTGGAAAGTGGCCCCTGCATTCATCAATCTGAAAGGCATTTTGACATACATAAAGGTGCCCCAAGGTGTGGTAAAAGCAGTTTTGATTTGATCACTTGGGAGCACTAACACCTGGTTATAACCCGAGAACCCATCTAAGAGGGATATCCTTCTTGACCCAACTACCTTTTGAAGTATATGGTCCATCTTAGGTAAGGGGTAGTTGTCTTTTAAAGAGGCTCTATTTAAAATTTTGAAGTCAATACAGAGCGTGATTTCCCCTATTTTCTTTCTAACAGAAACTAAATTTGATACCCATTCTGAAAATCTAATGGGTACTATGATCCCAACATCATGCATTTTTTCAATTTCTGCTTTAACTAAAGGTAGTAAGAGAGGGTTTATTCTCCTTAGTTTTTGTTTAAAAGGCTTTTGATTTTCCTTCAAAGGGATTTTATGCTGGATGATGCTGGTATCATACGATTTTAGGTCTTTGTACCCCCAAGCAAAAACATCTTTAAACTCTTTGAACAGCACTATGTATTGCAACTTTATGTGAGTTGGGAGAGTGCTGGACAGTTTGATCATCTTGGGTTCTGCTAGACTGCCTATGTTATGTTCTTCTACATTTGTTTCCACAGGCTCCATTCTTGGTTCTTTGGCTACATCGTTAAAATCAACAAGGTGTTCTAAAGGTGTAAGACCTCTTGGAATTTTATCATTTTTGCATTGTAAAACTTCCAAGTCTTCCTGGTCTGTGTTGATAGTTATCTCTGCTTCAAAAATATTGTCATAATGATTTATATCAGCAACATATGTCATTTCACCTTCTGGGATTTGTTCAATATACAAACAATTTTATTTATTGCTGGTTTTTGATATTGGTATGTCGAAATCGTTTTCTGATTTTAAGAAATCATCTATGTGTTTGTCAGAGTCAAACACTTGCCAGTGATCTATGTTATCAAGCACAACAGGCCTGTGTTTTACCTTTACACTGAGTTGTTCATTTATTTCAGGTATTTGGAAATTGTTGGCATTGAAAGCGAGTTCATTTGCTAGATGATTTAGTGCTCTTGGAATGAAAACAATTTCATACTTTTCAAAGGTTTTCAACAGATTGAGGGTAGCATTTCGATATTCCCTAAGTCTTGGATTCTTAGCTGAGTATTCTCCTTTGATTTGTCTTATGATAAGTTCAGAATCTCCTAAGATTGATATCCTCTGGGCTTCTAATTGTTTAAGCAATTGTAAGCCTAAGAGAAGTGCTTCATACTCAGCAATATTGTTAGTGCATGGGAAATCCAACTTATATGAAAAACTTTGATTCGTATTTTGAATCCAAACACCTGCCCCTGCACTTGTTTTGTTACAGGATCCATCAAAGTTTATTGTCCAAAGCATATTTGCCTCATTTTCAGCTTCTTGTTGCTGTTGGTTGTCAATGTTTTGAATTTGATTGAAAGGAAAATTTGATTGTTCTGGTGAACTGACTGGGTACATGTTTTCCTTATCTGGTTGGGTGATTTCATCTTCGTTACATAAGATAAAGGAATCTAAACTTGATTGAATAGAATATATTAGAGTGTTGTTTGGTTTGTCTATGTTGCTCACCATGTACTTCATGTGAGATTCCCTGTATAGTCTTCTGTTTTGGTTGAAAACAAGGATGGTGGCATAAGACATGTCCATTTGAAGGATCCCCTGAAGTTTGGCTCCCCAAGATCTTGATAAGAGCATGCCATACTTAGGGGGAATGTCAGCTACAACTATATCCATTACTAGACTCTTAGCAGGGATTTGAGCTAAATTAACACATAAATCTTTGATTAAACCCAAACATTTGACTCTGCTTGAGTCAAAGGAATACAAATATTTGTATGGTTTAGTAATCTCTAAGCCTAAGCTTTCCATTACCACCTTGGGCATTAGATTGTGTGAAGCTCCCGAATCTAACATGGCATTGTGTAAAATTTTCTCATGTATGTTCAAGCTAACATAGAAGGGAGGGACAGCCCCTTCTTGGTATTTTCCTTCAACTTCTGGACCAAACAACAACTCAGGTTTGTCATCTTTCAAGTTTAAGGTGTCAGTATCACTTCCTAAGTTCAAAGCTTTCAAAACTTGGTTTTTGTACACCTCTTGGGTTACTAGTTCAGCTAGGGGAATGGTAATTTTTATCTTAGAAATCTCTCCCTCAAGACTAAAAGGAACAATTGACTTGTTCATATTTACATATGGCTTTTCAATTGAATTCTTTTCAGCACTTTTGATGTGCTGAACCTTGTTTGGAATGGTAATTGGGACAGTTTTATTAGGACCACTAGCTGAAGTGCTAGGGGCACTCTGTTCAACATATTTCTAGACAATTTTTTCTTTGTTTATGTCTGGTTTCTTGGTCAAAATGTTGGTTTTTTATGCTGTCTTTTTGGGCTGAGTTTCTATGTTTTTCTTGACAGCAGTATTAATGTTCATATCCTTTAAGTTGTCTACATTCCCTTTGCTCCTAAGATCGTATTGTTTATGCACCTCCATGATTGCATTTTAAAACCCCAATCTATAGTCATCAGAATCTTCATATGTGTTTGTATCTTGATCAGAAAATAAACCTTGTTCTTCTTCAGTGAGGAAAACATCATCCCCACTGTCTAATCCAATCAATTTTACATGAGATTCTCCCAATATTTCCAACTCCCTATCTTCCTCATATTGATCTACATAGTTCTGTTGGAAGGGAGGTCTAATACGTTGGTCACTTTCTTTTTGCTTATCTTGATTGTTTTCTCTTCTATAATTCTGATTTCTATTTCTATTTTGGTTATTTTGAGGTTCTCTTGGTGGCACTCTCTCATTCAAATTGATCTTTTCAAGCATCCTCTCCATCACCTTCACTAGGTTGTCAATTTTTGTGTCAGAAGTTGAGGTTGAGGGTATTAGGTCATCTTTATAAGTTACCCTCTTCTCTGATCTCAACCTATTTCTTTTCTCAATTATGTTTGCTTCTACGCTCACAGCTCCTTTCTGCATGTCTTCTAAGGTTAAGTAATCCCTCTCCCTTAACTGATACATCATGTCCACATCAAGGCCTTCGGGATATCTTACTAAGGCCATGCCTTGAGGAGATTTCATGTGAGGTGGAAGAGCATTGTAAATGCTATTAAACCTAGTGGAGTAGTCAGGAATACTCTCTCCTTGATTTCTCTTGAGGCTGCTATATTCTGCCAGTATTTGGAGAGGATTCTTTTTGAGTTCCCATTTGTTGATAAATGTTTGATGCAAGGCAGGGAGATCATTTATGCTATTAGGAGGTAAGTTTTTGAACCATTTCTTTACATCTCCTCCTAAACTCTGGGCGAAGATCCTCATCTTCACAGTTTCTTCTTCTATCTCCATGTAATCAAATGCATCTTCCATCCTATCTACATGATGTTGAGCTATTGTAGACTCTTTTCTAGTGAAGTGAGGGATTTTGGATTGGTAATCATTTAGTAAGGGAAGTAGAGGTTTTGGTAACACTAATGGGGCATACCATGTTGCCATGGCTGGAAATAAAAGTGGATTTACAAGAGGTGGATTTACAAAAGTGAGAGAGGGCTGAAATGGATTGTTTTGAACAATGGTAGTATGGATTGGAGTGGAAGAAATACTTGGGCCATCAAGCTGATTTTGAGCAGACTTGTTATGGAAAAGACTAAAGTGATGAAGAAGCTGGGAGTCAGGAGGAGTGGAAGGTGAAGCTTCTCTACTAAGGCTCTGTTGCAAATCTGCAAAGTTAAGATCAGTCTTATTTAAATCACCTTGAGATCTGGTTCTAAAGATGTTCTTTGTATGATGTAAATCAAAGTGTGAAACCTCTAAGACAACAAGGTTTTCAGGGACGGAATTTGTTCTTAAGAGGCTCCTATTAGCAGCTGATTTTCCAGAGTTAGAAGTCTGCCACATAATTCTCTCAGGATTGTCAATGATTAAAGGAGGATTTGGGTCTGGATGGGATCTAGTGTTGATTCTATGTGAATCCAAACTGCTTTTCAAAAATGAGAGAGGTTTAGGTTTCAGGGACTATTTTTGGAAGTTTTTACCTCTCACAATGTCTTATCTAGTATGGGACTAGGCATCTAAACTTTTTCTAGGCTGGTTAACACAGTCCTAAAGAGATCTGGGAACCTAGATGAGTAATAAGCTACTGGGGCTAGTGGAGTCTCCAGGTGGAAAATTTTTAGCTTCGTGAAGATAAAGTATTGGATGGTTCCACCACCATGCTTATTATGAAGCCAAACTGAAATGTTTTTGGGTTTTTCTAAGTTATTATGGTCTTATAGGTTATGAGAGTGTCCTAAATCTGACTTAACACTTAGCTAGGGCATCAAAACATACAGAGTTCACTCTTATGGCTTGGTAACTGAATCCTTCAAGGTTTGATAAGGTTCTATGAGAATCCTAAGGGTTACTTAGTTTGTCATTGATTCAAACAAGTTTTATCATGATTACCATTGCTTGGTAGTGCTTGAAGAAGGTTACTTATGTTTTACTAGACAGTGAGTGTTTTGTCTTGAAGTTTTACTCAAGGTCCCACCGTGATCGCCATTATGTTGGTGTCCCATGTTTTGATAGTTTTGAAAATCAAAAGACAAGGCAACATAAGAACCAATCTTTAGAGTTCTAGGATCTAGTCCTCCTGTTATCAGAGAGGGATCTCTCAAATTTTTGTTTGCAAATTTTTATCTTGTGTGCTTGGAATATGGATTTTAGACTAGTTATTAAGTGCAAGTGTTTGTTTCTTTGTTTAGTTGGGTGATACAGAAGAACCTGAAAGGTCTAGGAAATATATATAGAATGGGGAAGCACCTGGTTCATTGGGCAATGGAGTCAAAAGAATTCATAACAAACTTATCAATGGATATGGGATATCAGAGGGAAAATTCTTCAGTCATGGTGGAAAAAACCATTAACCCTGCAAAATACAAAAAAATATTATAAAATCCTACATGTATAGGCTAACTGCTTCAGAAGGCAGGTGGAGGGAGCGTGGCTGTTGGATGGCATCATCCAACAGTTGAGATTGATTAGAGGGGTCAAAGGGAAGTGGAGGAGGAAATTAAATCAGAGCCTTCGATCGTGCAGAGATTGACGGTCGGGATCGAGGGTGACTGTATGGAAAACACATGGAGATTTGCCCCAATTAAACTTTGACGCGTGGATGTTGATGTGGCACTAGGGATAGGGGCAATGGAGTATGGGTCGTCGATCTGCAGATTAGATCGATGCCAGAAAATATTCTATGATTGCACCGTACCTGTGGTTATCACATGGGTATTTTCGGGGAGCGATCACCGTCCGATGAGCAGCCTCAGATCAAACGGTGGACATCAATATTGCATTGGGTCCATACGATATAACGCGTGATGAATGGCGTTTTCGTGAATATTTTTTCAGGCCACGCATCAAACGGTGTATGGAATCATTTGCAAAAATAAAAGCACTTCGCTCTCAAGCGGTGCGATGGATACCGCGTGGTTGCAACGGTGAGTGGTTGGCAAGGACATAAAGTTTTAATATTTTCGGGGGCGAGATATAAATACAATATGGTTAGGCGCCCGTCTGCGAGGCCACGGGTTACATGGAAAGCCATATGACCGGGGGTTATGGATGAAGGGCTAATCAGCATGGGGTGATGCGATAAGCACTTAGATGGCCAACGCTTGCTTCTAGCACCAAGGCGTGTGGAGAGGAAAGGTTAAAGACTTAGCTCAAGGGGGCTTAAGTCTATAATATGAAAAAAATGTGATTTTTATAGATTTTCCATGATTTTCAAAGGAGTTTGAGGATTTCGATAAGGCAAGGCAAAGGTCTTAGGCCTTATCAAAGGGTTTTGATGAAAGGGAAAAAAGAGGAAACATGGAAATGAGGGATTTATGGGAAAAGGAAAGGTAAAGATGAGGTTAGTTTTGGAAGGAGGAAAAGGAAAATGGTGCTTGCAGCAGTTTTTCTTCATGTAATGACCACAAAAATTCTGAGTTGAAAAGGGGAAAAGCAATGACGATTATCCAAAGGATAGGATATTATCAAAAGACTTTAAGCACCAACAATTTTAGTAATGAAATTGTTTCTTGAAGGCTATCCAAAATCATTTATCCACCACTTGATATGACAGAATTTATGGGTGGCTAACAGTGGCTCCACTTGGGGATGGTGCCTTCTTGAAGGCATCAAGAATTTCAGACTTGGATTCTCTAGGAGGCTGATCAGTTGCCTCATCCATTGGGTTGCCCTTCCTTTGCTGGGATGATCTTGTTTTGAAAACATATTAGCAGCCATAAGAACAATGGATCTTCATCAATACAATATTTCTACCTACCCAATCAATACAATATTTATACCTACCCAATCCTACTAATCTAACATTTTTTCTTCATTAGAGTGCACTTGGATTGGAAAACTATTTCACAACATTTTATTATTTTTTGAAAGCAGGAAATCTAATATAGTTCTACTCCTTATTTCTCCATGGACTCAGATTAATCAGATGAGCCCATATGATTCTCTACCTAATCTAATATCTGTGGGGATTAAACTGTCCAGTAGAATTTATTCTTTAAATTCTATAACATAAATTTAAAAACAGTCAAAGTCAAGATTAAGTTGTTTGACTTGCGGTGATATATGGCATAAAAACAAGCTGCACATAGACATTTATTTTGCAGAGAATTTAAAACAAAAATGGAATGTTTGATATCTAAGATTTAAAAACATTTCCTTCCTCTTTTCTTCAGCTCTTTATTGACTCTTTCTTGGGCTGTCTTTCCTTTGCTAACCGGTTCAGATTTTGGGCTGATTAGAACCAGATTTTTACATCTTTTGACTCAGAACTTGCAACAGATTTGAGTCATTTTCTCTTTGGAAACTCAGGATCAGATTTTGAGTATGTTTGAACCTTTAATTTCTATCCTAAACTATCTATTGATAAGCCAATATTAAACAGTTTGGAAAATTGAATTCATTATCCTATCAGCAAAAAATTTAAAGCTAATTAGTCAAGATTAGGCTGTTTGACTAACTAGAAGTGTGTTCTTCAGGAGTGGCATTTAAGCTTACACACTTTCAGAATTTGTTTCTCTTTTTGGTATGGGGCTATACATTTCTTGTTTTCATAATCTGCCCTCTTTTCTTTCTTTTCTTTGTTTTTGTATTTTTTGATTTTTATAACTTTGAATGCAATGTTCCGGCTATAACATTTACAATGAAAAAATGAAATGCTTTAAAACAAAAGATTCTTGGCAGAAGTAATGCTTGAGCATCCTGCCATTGACAAGACCTCCATATAGATCCTCTCCATTTAATTCTTTCAGGAAGAATGCATTATGACCCCTCTCAGCATGAACAATATAGGGGGCTTTCCACAGGTTCTCAAACTTGCCATGTTTTCCCTTATCTTTTCTCCTTGCATCCCACTTAAGAACAACATTTCCAACTTGGAAATTGTCTGCCTTAGTCCTCTTATTAAACAGCTTCTTCATATTTTCTTGGACCAACTGTGTTCTCTCGTAAACTTCTTCTCTGGTCTATTGTAAATGGATGGTTTGATTGATTCTCCTCTGCATATAATTCTCTTCAAACTGAAATT
Organism: Pinus albicaulis; assembly: GCA_034641835.2. NCBI lineage: Eukaryota > Viridiplantae > Streptophyta > Pinopsida > Pinales > Pinaceae > Pinus > Pinus albicaulis. The sequence continues at coordinate 1,962,183,579 of CM076578.1, read as the reverse complement.
CTTGAAGGATATTTATGACTGGCACTCCCAATGAGGTGGGAAAAACTGCATCCAATCCATAAACCAGCTGATAGGGGGACATATTTATTGTTTTTTTTGTAGTTAACCTATCAGCCCATAAGGCATGGACCAGTTTACTGTTCCATGATCTCTGATTTTGTTCCAACATTTTCTTAATGATATTGATGAGGCTCTTGTTGGAAGATTCAACTAATCCATTTCCCTGGGGATAGTAAGCAGTGGAATGGCCCAAGGTTATGTGCTATTTGTAACAGAAGTCAACCATATTCTTAGATTTAAAAGCAACAACATTGTCCGTTATGATTTTTCTGGGGCAACCAAGTCTGGATAGGATATTTGTTTCAAGAAACTTGATAACGACAGAGTCATTAGCATTCCTGGAGGGTATAGCTTCTATCCACTTGGTAAAGAAGTCAGTGGCCGTGATGATCCACTTATGTTTAGCTGAGGAGGATGGGTGGATTTCCCCAATGAAGTCCAGCCCCCATTGTTGGAAAGGTGCCTCAACTCTGATAGGATGTAAGGGTAAGGGAAGAATTTTTCTTTTGCCATAAAAGATTTGACACTTATGGCAAGACATGACCAACTTTTGAGTGTCTGGAAAAAGGATAGGCCAGTAGTAACCTGATCTAAGAATTTTGTTTTCTGTGGTCTTCCAGCAGAGGTGTCCTCCACATTCTCTGTCATGCAATTCATGCATGATTTTCCCTGCATCATCTTCAATTAAACATTTAAGAAAAATTCCAACAGCATTTTTCCAATATAACACCCCATCTAAGATGCAAAAACTGAAAGCCTTTTGTTTCAAAAATCTAGCTCTAGTTTTAGACAAAGAAGGAGGGGCATTTAAATAAAAAAGCACATAAATAATGTCAGCATACCAAGGAGAATTCAGAAATGTTTCTTCAATAAAAGGAGCGGCAGATTCTTCTATTTCTTCCAACATATCTACCATGTTCATGTCTAGTGCTTGGAAGTTAGACTCAACCATAAGCTTTGCTACCTTTAACTAGTTTGGTGGGCCTGATTTCTAAGTCATACTCAAGAATAGTTGCAATCCATTTTCCCCTTTTACCATCAGGGTCTTGACTTAGAATGTCCTTGACAACAGTATGTGGAACAAAAGAAACTACGTGAGAGTGTAAAATATAGACCCTAAAGTCCTTTAAAGCTTTCACTAATGCTAAGGCTTGCTTCTCCATGATGTTATATTTTAGAGGAGCATCTCTTAAGGCCCTACTAAAGAAGGATATTGGTTGTTCCTGCCCCAAATCATTCTTTTGAAGTAAAACTGCAGCTATTGTATTTTCAGATGCAAAAGAAAAGATGTAAAAGTCTTTGGTAAAATCTGGACTAATCAAGACCGGTGTTTGAGTAAGAGCTTGTTTGACCAATTCGAATGATTGTTTAGTTGATACAGTCCATTTTACACTGACATATTTCTTAAGCATGTTTGTAATGTTTTTAAATAGCTCAGCAAGATTAGGGATAAACCTCCTCAGAAAATTAATCTTTCCAATGAAAGATTGCAACTCTTTGAGGCTTCTTGGATGACTAATTTGTAATATGCCATCTATCCTTGTAGGGTCTATTCTGATTGCCTCTTCTAAAATTATGTGACCAAGAAGTTTACCTTCTTGGAGACCAAAGAGTGTTTTCTTAGGATTCAGAGACAAGCCAAATTTCCTACATTTCTCAAAAAAATTTCTCATGTGAATCAAATTTTCTTCATCAGTTTTTGAGAAAATGGTTATGTCATCAAGGTAAATGATTATGAAATAGCCAATATCTTCAGAGAAGGTTATGTACATGGCCCTTTGGAAGGTGGCCCCTGCATTCATTAATTCGAAAGGCATTTTGACATACATAAAGGTGCCCCAAGGTGTGGTAAAATCAGTGTTAATTTGATCACTTGGGAGCACTAACACCTAGTTGTAACCCGAGAACCCATCTAAGAGGGGTATCCTTCTTGACCCAACTACCCTTTGAAGTATATGGTCCATCTTGGGTAAGGGGTAGTTGTCTTTTAAAGAGGCTCTATTTAAATTTCTGAAGTCAATACAGAGCCTGATTTCCCCCGTTTTCTTTCTAAAAGAAACTAAGTTTGATACCCACTCTGAAAATCTAATGGGTACTATGATCCCAACATCATGCATTTTTTCAATTTCTGCCTTAACTAAAGGTAGTAAGAGAGGGTTTTTTCTTCTTAGTTTTTGTTTAAAAGGCTTTTGATTTTCCTTCAGGGGAATCTTGTGGTAGATGATGCTGGTATCATATGATTTCAAGTCTTTGTATCCCCAAGCAAACACATCTTTGAACTCTTTGAATAGTTCTATGTATTGAAATTTTATGTGATCTGGGAGGGTGCTGGATAGTTTAATCATCTTGGGTTCTGCTAGACGGCCTATGTTATGTTCTTCTACATTTGTTTCCACAGGCTCCATTCTCGGTTCTTTGGCTACATCGTTAAAATCAAACAGGTGTTCTAATGGTGTGAGACCTCTTGGAATTTTATCATTTTTGCATTGTAAAACTTCCAAGTCTTCTTGGTCTGCATTTTCAGTATTCTCTGCTTCAAAAGGATTTTCATAATGATTTATATCAGCAGCATATGTCATTTCAACTTCTGGGATTTGATCAATATACAAAAAAATTTCTTTATGGCTGGTTTCTGGTATTGGTATGATGAAATCATTTTCTAATTTCAAAAAATCATCTATGTGTTTTTCAGAATCAAAAACTTGCCAGTGATCTTCGTTATCAGGCACAACAGGCCTGTGTTTTACCTTCATGCTAAGTTGTTCATTTACCTTAGGTACTTGGCAGTTGCTGGCATTGAAGGCAAGTTCATTTGATAGATGATTCAGTGCTCTAGGGATGAAAATTAGTTCGTATTTTTCAAAGGTTTTCAATAGATCAAGGGCAGCATTCCGATATTCCATAAGCCTTGGATTTCTAGCTGAGTATTCTCCTTTGATGTGTTTTATGATAAGTTCAGAATCTCCTAAGATCGATATTCTTTGGGCTTCTAACTGTTTAAGCAATTCTAAGCCTAGGAGAAGTGCTTCATACTCAGCAATATTGTTAGTGCATGGGAAATCCAATTTGTATGAAAAAATTTGATTCGTATTTTGAATCCAAACACCTGCTCCTGCACTTGTTTTATTACAGGATCCATCAATGTCTACTTTCCAAAGTATATTTGACTCATTTTCATTTTCTTGTCGCTGTTGATTGTCAATGTTTTGAATTTGATTGAAGGGAAGACTTGATTGTTCTGGCGAACTGATTGGGTACATGTTTTCCTTATCTTGTTGGGTGATTTCATCTTCGTTACATAAGATAAAGGAATCTAAGCTTGACTGAATAGAATATATTGGAATGTTGTTTGGTTTGTCTATGTTTCTCACCATGTACTTCATGTGAGATTCCCTGTATAGTCTTCTGTTTTGGTTGAAAACCAAGATGGTGGCATAAGAAATGTCCATTTGAAGGCTTCACTGAAGTTTGGCTCCCCAAGATCTTGACAAGAGCATGCCATACTTAGGGGGGATGTCAGCTACAACTATATCCATTACTAGACTCTTAGCAGGGATTTGAGCCAAATTAACACATAAATATTTGATTAAGCCCAAACATTTGACTCTACTTGAGTCAAAGGAATACAAATATTTGTATGGTTTAGTAATTTTTAAGCCTAAGCTTTCCATTACCATCTTGGGCATTAGATTGTGTGAAGCTCCTGAATCTAACATGGCATTGTGTAAAATCTTCTCATCTATGTTCAAGCTAACATAGAAGGGAGGGATAGCCCCTTATTAGTATTTTCCTTCAACTTCTAGACCAAACAACAACTCATGTTTGTCATCTTTCAAGTTCAAGGTGTCAGTATCACTTCCTAAGTTCAAAGCTTTCAAAACATGGTTTTTTTACACGTCTTGGGTTACTAGTTCAGCTAGGGGAATGGTAATCTTTATCTTAGCAATATCTCCCTCAAGACTAGAAGGAACAATTGATTTTTTCATATTTACATCTATATTTTCAATCGAATTCCTTTTAGTGATTTTGATTTTTTGAACCTTGTTTGGACTGGTAATTTGGACAGTTTTATTAGGACCACTAGTTGAAGTTCTAGGGGTACTCTGTTCAAAATTTGGATGGACGCTTTTGTCTTTGTTTAAGTCAGGTTTCTTGTCCAAAATGTTGGTTTTCTCTGCTGTCATTTTGGGCTGAGTTTCTATGTTTTTCTTGATAGCAGTATTCGTGTTCTTATCCTTTGAATTATCTATGCTCCCCTTGCTTCTAAGATCATATTGTTTATGCACCTCCATGATTGCATTTTGAAAACCCAATCTATAGTCATCGGAATCTTCATAGGTGTTTATATTTTGATCATAAAAGAAAATACCTTGTTCTTCCTCAGTGAGGAAAACATCATCCCCACTGTCTAATCCAATCAAGTTTACATGAGATTCTTCAAACCTTTCCAACTCCCTATCTTCCTCATATTGATCTACATAGTTTTTTTGGAAGGCGGGTCTAATCTGTTGGTCGCTTTCCTTTTGCTTGTCTTGATTTTTTTCTCTTCTATAATTCTGATTTCTATTTCTGTTTTGGTTATTTTGAGGTTCTCTTGGTGACACTCTCTCATTCAAATTGATCTTTTCAAGCATCCTCTCCATCACCTTCACTAGGTTGTCAATTTTTGTGTTATAAGTTGAGGTTGAGGGTAGTACTTCATCATTATAAGTTACCCTCTTCTCTAATCTCAACCTATTTCTTCTCTCAATTATGTTTGCTTCTACGCTCACAACTCCTTTCTACATGTCTTCTAAGGTTAAGTAATCTCTCCCCCTTAACTCATAAGTCATTTCAGCATCAAGGCCTTCGGGATACCTTACCAAGGCCATGCGTTGAGGAGGTTTCATGTGAGGTGGGAGAGCATTGTAAATGCTGTTGAACCTAGTCGAATAATCATGGAAACTCTCCCCTTTATTTCTCTTGAGGCTGCTATATTCTGCTAGTATTTGGAGAGGGTTCCTTTTGAGTTCCCATTTGTTGATAAATGTTTGATGCAGGGCAGGGAGATCATTTATGCTGTTAGGAGGTAAGTTTTTAAACCATTTCTTTATATCTCCTCCTAAACTCTGGGCGAAGATCCTCATCTTCACAGTTTCTTCTTCTATCTCCATGTAATCAAATGCATCTTCCATCCTATCTACATGATGTTGAGCTGTTGTAGACTCTTTTCTAGTGAAGTGAGGGATTTTGGATTGGTAATCATTTAGTAAGGGAAGTAGAGGTTTTGGTAACACTAATGGGGCATACCATGTTGCCATGGCTGGAAATAAAAGTGGATTTACAAGAGGTGGGTTTACAAAAGTGAGAGAGGGCTGAAATGGATTGTTTTGAACAATGGTAGTATGGATTGGAGTGGAAGAAATACTTGGGCCAGCAAGCTGATTTTGAGCAGACTTGTTATGGAAAAGACTAAAGTGATGAAGAAGCTGGGAGTCAGGAGGAGTGGAAGGTGAAGCTTCTCTACTAAGGCTCTGTTGCAAATCTGCAAAGTTAAGATCAGTCTTATTTAAATCACCTTGAGATCTGGTTCTAAAGATGTTCTTTGTATGATGTAAATCAAAGTGTGAAACCTCTAAGACAACAAGGTTTTCAGGGACGGAATTTGTTCTTAAGAGGCTCCTATTAGCAGCTGATTTTCCAGAGTTAGAAGTCTGCCACATAATTCTCTCAGGATTGTCAATGATTAAAGGAGGATTTGGGTCTGGATGGGATCTAGTGTTGATTCTATGTGAATCCAAACTGCTTTTCAAAAATGAGAGAGGTTTAGGTTTCAGGGACTATTTTTGGAAGTTTTTACCTCTCACAATGTCTTATCTAGTATGGGACTAGGCATCTAAACTTTTTCCAGGCTGGTTAACACAGTCCTAAAGAGATCTGGGAACCTAGATGAGTAATAAGCTACTGGGGCTAGTGGAGTCTCCAGGTGGAAAATTTTTAGCTTCGTGAAGATAAAGTATTGGATGGTTCCACCACCATGCTTATTATGAAGCCAAACTGAAATGTTTTTGGGTTTTTCTAAGTTATTATGGTCTTATAGGTTATGAGAGTGTCCTAAATCTGACTTAACACTTAGCTAGGGCATCAAAACATACAGAGTTCACTCTTATGGCTTGGTAACTGAATCCTTCAAGGTTTGATAAGGTTCTATGAGAATCCTAAGGGTTACTTAGTTTGTCATTGATTCAAACAAGTTTTATCATGATTACCATTGCTTGGTAGTGCTTGAAGAAGGTTACTTATGTTTTACTAGACAGTGAGTGTTTTGTCTTGAAGTTTTACTCAAGGTCCCACCGTGATCGCCATTATGTTGGTGTCCCATGTTTTGATAGTTTTGAAAATCAAAAGACAAGGCAACATAAGAACCAATCTTTAGAGTTCTAGGATCTAGTCCTCCTGTTATCAGAGAGGGATCTCTCAAATGTTTGTTTGCAAATTTTTATCTTGTGTGCTTGGAATATGGATTTTAGACTAGTTATTAAGTGCAAGTGTTTGTTTCTTTGTTTAGTTGGGTGATACAGAAGAACCTGAAAGGTCTAGGAAATATATATAGAATGGGGAAGCACCTGGTTCATTGGGCAATGGAGTCAAAAGAAGTCATAACAAACTTATCAATGGATATGGGATATCAGAGGGAAAATCTAACTTGGCCACAGGATCCTTTGGTTTTTGGAATGAGATGGACATCAATGATTTGGAAAGAGAAGTTTAATTCTCAACAAAGGGAATTTGAAAACACAATTTGAATAATAAAGGGCTTTTTGATAGACAAGGCCAACCATGAATTCTACAAATCACACCTTTAAGCAAAAAATGATTTCAAAACAACTTTCAAAATGAAACCTAAGATTCGGGGAACACCCTATTTCCTCAAAGATTTAATTTCAAATGACTTAGAAAACATAAAAGATTCACTGATAATTGCAGTCATAGAAGAGGGAACACCTAACACATCTATGATTACAACTATAAAGACCTTCAAGGAAACTGTTTAAGCAAGGACAAAGGGCAAGATCAGAACAGACCTCCTTGATTTACTGTAAATAGAAACTTGAAAGGGAGACTTCAATAATAGCTTTTAAGTGGCAGCAGGCAAGCAGGGAAAACCATAAATCATGCTTAAACCAAAAATTCGAGCTATTAAGGAAATAAACAAGCATGAAGACTAAAGAGAGAGATTAAAGACTCTAAAGTACTTCGATAGAAGAAAACATGAAACAGTGAAGGATGAACAGGTCTAAGGTGCTTCCAAGAGTCATTTCTTAGCCTAAAAATTTCAACCTACTGTAGTAATAAATTATGGAACATAATGAAAACAGGGGAAATACATTTCAACAGTTTAGAATACTTCACCAAAAGCCAAGCTCACGGATCCAATGATAGAGCCTTCTTAGTAACAAGCATGCAACAACATCATCAGGGCTTCCAAGACTTCTATTTGTTCTTCAAATTCAATAGAAAATGTATTATTTCAGAGAGTTCCAATATTACAACTAGTGATCAACCAACAACCAACCAACCCTGTCCTCATCTTCTACAGAATTATTTATAGAAGAAATGAGGAGGTGGAATGGGATAAAATATCTTATAAGTTCAATTAATACAGTGTACTATATTTCGGCCTCTGAGGGGCTTAATGGAGAAGATTTTTATATTTCCTCTGTATTAATTGGTTTACATTAACTCTTGGGCTTGCTGGAAAGAATTTGTTGACTTCGAGGTTCCTGGTTATCCTTGTAATAACTTCTGCTGACAGTTTGCAATAAGTTCCTTTGTTTGAAATAGCTATTCAGCTGTATTCATGTGAAATACCTCCTGGTATGGTAATAACTTCAACCTTCTTTTGATTGCTTTGAGGCTACAAGTGGCTCTGAGGTAGCTGGGGGATTCAATTAGCCCCTAATGTGGCAGCTTATGCTTTTTGTTTGATAAAACACTCACGATTTTCTTCAAACTTTGTTTTAGTTGGGAGGATTAGGCTTTTGATAATCCATCTTAGCCATAATGTCCTTAAATATACCTTCAATCTCTGTTTTTAGTATATTGTTGTCTTCGACACTGATACTCTTTGACTGTGCTTGATTTACTGTGTTTTGCTGGTGTGCAGGGCTGTGCAGGGGTGATATGGCATCAATTCCTCATGAAACAGCGATGAAACGTGAATTTAAAACCCTGCGAAGGATTTTGTTTGATGAATCAAAGGAAGGAGGATCGTCACCCTTTGCCTCTGAAAATTCTTCAGTCATGGCGGAAAAAACCATTAACCCTGCGAAATACAAACAAATATTATAAAATCCTGCATGTGTAGGCTAACTGCTTCAGAAGGCACATGGAGGAAGCGTGGCCGTTGGATGGCATCATCCAAAGGTCAAGATTGATTAGAGGGGTCAAAGGGAAGTGGAGGAGGAAATTAAATCAGAGCTGTCGATCGCGCAGAGATCAACGGTCAGGATCGAGGGTGACTGTATGGAAAACACATGGAGATTCGCCCCAATTAAAATCTAGCACGTGGATTTTGATGTGGCACTGGGGACAGGGGAGATGGAGTATGGGTCGTCGATCTGCAGATCAGATCGATGGCAGAAAATCTTCTATGACTGCACCGTACCTGTGGTTATCGCATGGGTATTTTCGAGGAGCGATCACCGTCCGATGAGCGGCCTCAGATCGGACGGTGGACATCAATATCGCACTGGGTCCACGTCCGATATTTAACGAACGATGAATGGCGGTTTCATGAACAGTGTTCAGGCCACGCGTCAAATGGTGTATGGAATCGCTACAAAAATAAAAGAAACCGCCCCGCTCTCAAAAGCGGTGCGATGGATACCGCGTAGTTTTGCAACGGTGAGTAGTTGGCGGGGACCATCGGGGTGAGAGATTGTGTGCCATCGATCTGTGGATCAGATCGACGGTGGATATTGACTGGAATTTTGTGCCATTGGAAACTTTAGAAAATAATAAAAGACCCAAAGTTTCAATATAACATAAAGTTTTAATATTTTCAGGGGTGGGAGTAAATACAATATGGTTAGGCGCCTGTCTGCGGGGCCACGGGTTACATGGAAAACCATATGACCAGGGGTTATGGATGAAGGGCTAATCGGCATGGGGCGATGCGATAAGCGCTTAGATGGCCAACACTTGGTTCTATCACCAAGGCATGTGGAGAGGAAAGGTTAAAGACTTAGCCTAAAGGGGCTTAAGTCTATAATATGAAAAGGATGTGATTTTTATAGATTTTCCATGATTTTCAAAGGAGTTTGAGGATTTCGATAAGGCAAGGCAAATGTCTTAGGCCTTATCAAAGGGTTTTGATGAAAGGGGAAAAAGGGGAAACATGGAAATGAAGGATTTATGGGAAAATGAAAGGTAAAGATGAGGTTAGTTTTGGAAGAAGGAGGAAAAGGAAAATGGTACTTGTAGCAGTTTTTCTTCATGTAATGACCACAGAAATTCTGAGTTGGAAAGGGGAAAAGCAGTGACGATTATCCAAAGGATAGGATATTATCAAAAGACTTTAAGCACCAACAATTTTAGTAATGAAATTGTTTCTTGAAGGCTATCCAAAATCATTTAGCCACCACTTGATATGACAGAATTTATGGGTGGCTAACAGAATCTAAGGTTACAGCCATGGGATTGAAGAACATGAAGGGGAGAAATTGAAACTAAACCCAATACTAGTACATCAAACTGTCACATACATGCTCCAAATGAAGAAGAAATAATTGAACTATTTCATGTGAGGGTCATATCCAAACATACTTAGATTGACACGTTGTTTGACAGTGGGTCACAAGCAAACTTAATCTTTGAAGACATGGTCAATAAACTTAACCTTGAGACCATACCACATCCAAAACCATATTCACTTGGTTGGATTTGTAAGGATGCAAATTTACAGGTTTCAAAGAAGTTTATCATTTTCATATTTCATATTGAGATGGATCATCAATATTATTCAATTTCAACCATTGGATTAAGGAAATTGTGGTAATCAAATCCATTTGGAATTCAAGTTGCGGAAAATGATCATGTATTTTGTAACTTGAAATGAATCTTCAACATTTAATCAAGTCAATCATGCATGTTGGATCTATTGGGAAGATACTTTATTGTAAAATATTGCAATGCAACCACTCGATATGGATTTTTGATATAATTTAAGATCAATTGTCAAATTTACAAGTATGCAAGTTCCACAATATAGGGAATGGATCCCGCTTGTTGGCATACATAGTGATTGAGTGGCATGTGGATGGATGTTAAAGTCAGTGGGAGCCTTCCGCCTTAGTTAAATTTAGTGGGGTGCCACAAAAACCTTGTGATCCAAGTAAGGTCTAAGAGAAAAGATGTGGGTTCAAAAGAGTAGCATGGGTGCCAATTGTTTAGGGAAACACATGCATCCTCGACTTGTGTCCAATGATAATTGAAGGGGGTATAGGTATTCTAACTTTCCATTTGATAGGATCAGAGAGAACATAGGAATTTTGTATACCTACTAATGGTTATAGAGCGAAGTTACAGAGAATTATAATTAATTCAAGGTTCAAGAATATTGGAGAAAGATTTTTAATTCTCCAATTTTTTTCCATACTTTTATGTTATTAATTTGTTGAGCATTTTTAGGGCCTAAATAAAATTTCTAGGAGAAACAAATCCAACACAATTGTGTCTCCAGAATTTTTTTTACATCTTAAATAAAATACCAGAGGGAGATCTTTCTAATCAGATATTACATCTCGCACAAAACATAACCAATATGAGAGTTATGCGTGAAACAATAAAGGGGGGAAATTAGTTACCAATTTATTTCTAGCGGGCATAACTATCTAAGTAGAGCTCATATTGGGGCACATAAGTGGTCGATAGAAAGTTATTCGATCATAGACAATAACCACAAAGTTGGATTCTGAATCTAGGTATATGAAGTCTCAAAAAACTAGTTGAAAAGTGATGCAGCATAACAACATAAAATTGGACCAAATTGGCAATATATTTCAAACCCATAATTTTCAACCCAAAAATTAAATTTGAGAAAATAAATAGTCCACAAAATGATATTGAGGATGATAATATCCCTATTAACCTATGATACTAATTTGGGTAGAACATTTATGTAGGAAATTGAAACAAACCCCAATGGTTTACAAGAGCAGGATCAACATTGATGACTAAGACGCTTAGAGGTCAAAAAATACAGACCTAAAAGATACCTCGAGGAGTGTCAATATACATGCTTGAATTTGGTGTTTATATATCCTCTCACTGATTGATAGATGAAGAGTGGGGTTAGTATAGGTTTATGCTAGTTGTTAACTTAATAAACCACACGTTATAATTTCATATAAGAAATGAAACACATCATAAGGACATGCAGGAATGTACACATTAAAAATGATATGTATTATCAACTAGAAAAAAATGACTTAGCAAGTGAGCTTGTTTTCCTACATAGATTAAAAAAAGTAAAGCTTGTTTTTCCTACTTAGCAAGTTAGCTTGTTATCATGTAGCAAAGTGGAAAGTACATATGTTTTGTCTTAGGCCAATAAATCATATTCCTTGAGTGTCACTTGTCAAAAAAGTAACTTGCACATAAAAATGAGATCTTTAGTATATTCCATCATTTTGACCTATAAGTTGGTGGTTGAAATCCCTAGTTGGGGATAAGGGTGTGACCCTATAACATGATTTTTGGGAATTAGATAATCTAGATATCCCCATGTGTTTCATTACATGTGGTTAACCACCTCTCGAGGATCCATTAACTCTGATGATGCATCCATTTTAACACCTACAGGTTTTGGTGTAACAACAATCATGATTCCAATAAGTGATATTAGAGAAAAATGTATTGAGTTCAAAAAGAACCTAGCTCGCGTTGGGAAAGAGATTGTTGGGCAATAGATAATCCAATGCTCCCCATGTGTTTTGTGATATGTGATTTATTGCATCTCGATAGTCCATTATCTCTTGTGATGCATTTGTTTACTAACACCTGTGGGTTATGTTGTAATGAAAATCATGATTCCAACATTGTTTACCCTATTGGTGCTAGGTATATTTGGGCTAAGGGGATACATTTCTCTACCGTGATGTATGTAGGGTACATGAAGACTCCTAATGGAGATTGGAACTCTTGGAAGAACAAGTCTCTATGAATCCTTGTCCAACCTAAGTTGGAAACATTATAATAAGCGTAGTGGAATAGCTTGATGCATGTTGAGTGTAGAGAATGGCGTGCAATACCTTGGGTTGTGTATAGTGATGTGAGATGTGAGACTGTAGGTAGGAGTCTATTGGAGTCAAATACATTTTCCTATTACCATTAGAAAGAGGTTTGTGGAACTTAGTTACTTTAAGAAGCATCTTACCATGGTGGGGTCATAGCCCCAACTCATGGGTGACGTGTTGTTAAGAGAGTATGAGAAATGCAATCTATGGATAGGTGGAACATCTAATTTGTATAGTCTATTGGTGCTTATTTTAAAATGGAAGTGTTCTTATTATGTTTATATGTTTTCCATTGTGTTTATGCTATGTAATTTCACTTGTAGCGCATAGTTAATTATTTTATATTTTGTTTAATGTGTTTTTTTATGGATATTTATATGTGTGAATTACATAGTATAATGCACCAATAAAGCACGGTAGAGCATATAAATAGTGTTATGATTATTTTTATAGGTTATTAGGTATTTTACTCAAGGTAATCATGATATGTGAATTAAATTTAAGGAAAATTTGCATAGCCTAGGATTGTAGATATAGTAATATTCCATAGTTTGTGATTAGGGGTGTTACAAAGTGGTATCAAAGTGAAGGTTACAACAATTGGGACATATGGTTCGAACTTCACTTTTAGAGGTAAAATCGTAGCTGTATGGAAATTGTTTGATAGAATTCCCCATGGAGAGGAAATGGGAAAAATTTCAACAATTTGACTAGATATCAGGAAGGGATAGATAATATGAGAGATGAGTTCTTATATGTGCCATATATTTGAAAAAATAATCACTTTACAAGTGATATTATTAGGGAAAGAGTGTAGAGTTAGGCATTGGAAAAGAGTTTCGAAATAATAGAGAAATCCTCAATTATGGGTGGAATTCAAGTTCAAGCTCAAAATCAGTGATATGATGAGTTAATTGCAGAAAAAGAGCTACAAATTTTACATAGAAAGAAAAATTATGGAAAATAAGTATTATTGACATTTTTTTTTAAACTATGAGATTATATTTTCTTTCCATACTATGACATCAAGAGTGAGGTGGAAATTCCAGGTGGCAACTGAGATGGTAGATATTTTTTTTTAAACTATGAGATTATATTTTCTTTCCATACTATGACATCAAGAGTGAGGTGGAAATTCCAGGTGGCAATTGACATGGTAGATGGATGAGTATAGATGATAGATAGGTATCATGAATGAATTTCATTAGAATTTGATGGTTTTTTAAACTTCCTTGCACCTTCATTTTTTATATCCATCATCGTTGTCGAATGTAGTTCATTTGGATCATTGGATCCATTCATCACACATGTACAAATTAAAACCCTCACATGTTCATGATTGATATAAATATGATCCATTGATCATCATCAAGCAAAACCATTAAATCCATTGTGTGAGAAGTAAAAATTAAGTCCCTCACAAGTCCACACCTAATATGAGATCTCAATAATTGATTTAAGATCAATGTTGATCATCAAATCCATTGAATGCACATGTTTGATTTAATATGATATCATCTTCATGTTTGATATTGATATGGACCATCAATATGCTTCGATGTCAACCATTGGATCAAGGAAATTGTGGTAATCAAATCAAGCACAACCATTAAATCCATCATGTCAAAATTAAAAATTAAATCCCTCACAATTACACACCTAATATGAGATCTCAATCATTGATTTAAGATCAATGTTTATCATGAGATCCATCGAATGCACATGTTTGATTTAATTTGATATCATTTTCATGTTTCATATTGAGATGGACCATCAATATGATTCAATATCAACCATTGGATTAAGGAAATTGTGGTAATCAAATCCATTTGGAATTCAAGTTGCAGAAAATGATCATGTATTTTGTAACTTGAAATGGATCTTCAACATTTAATAAACTATGAAATTCTATTTTTTTCCATACTATGACATCAAGAGTGAGGTGGCAATGCCAGGTGGCAACTGAGATGGTAGATGGACGGGTATAGATGATAGATAGGTGTCATGAGTGAATTTCATTAGAATTCGATGGTTTCTTAAACTTCATTGCACCTTCATATTTGATATCCATCATCGCTGCCTAATGTAGTTCATTTGGATCGTTGGATCCATTCAACACACATGTACAAATTAAACCCCTCACATGTTAATTCTTGATATAAATATGATCCATTGATTATCATCAAGCAGAACCATTAAATCCATCATGTGAGAAGTAAAAATTAAGTCCCTCAAAAGTCCACACCTAATATGAGATCTCGATCATTGATTTAAGATCAATGTTGATCATCAAATCCATTGAATGCACATGTTTGATTTAATTTGATATCATTTTCATGCTTGATATTGATATGTACCATCAATATGCTTCGATTTAAACCATTGGATCAATGAAATTTTGGTAATCAAATCAATCACAACCATTAAATCCATCATGTCAGAATTAAAAATTAAATCCCTCAAAATTTCACACCTAATATGAGATCTCGATCATTGATTTAAGATCAATGTTTATCATGAGATCCATTGAATGCACATGTTTGATTTAATTTGATATCATTTTCATGTTTCATATCGAGATGGACCATCAATATGCTTCAAAGTCAACCATTGGATTAAGGAAATTGTGGTAATCAAATCCATTTGGAATTCAAGTGGCGAAAAATGATCATGTATTTTGTAACTTGAAATGAATCTTCAACATTTAATCAAGTCAATTGTGCATGTTGGATATATTGGGAAGATAAGTTATTGTAAAATATTGCAATGCTACCACTCGATATGGATTTTTGATATACTTTTAGATCAATCGTAAAATTTACAGGTATGCAAGTTCCACAATCTAGGGAATGGATCTCGCTTGTCGGCACAGATAGTGATTGAGTGCCACGTGGATGGCTGTTAAAGTAGGTGGGACCCTTCCCCCTTAGTTAAATTTAGTAAGGTGCCACAAAAACCTTGGGATCCAGGTAAGGAGTAAGAGAAAATATGTGGGCAAAAAAGAGTTGCATGGATGTCAAGTGTCTAGGGAAAGACATGCATCCTCAACTTATATCCAATGAAAATTGAAGGAGATATAGGTATTCTAACTTTCCATTTGATAGGATCATAGAGAACATAGGAATTTTTTATAACTACTAATGGTTATAGAACAAATTTACAAAGGATTATAATTCATTCAAGGTCCAATAATATTGGAGAAATATTGTTGTAGGAAGAGGTGTCATGATCACAGGGGGAGTACTTGTGTTGCCATCAATTCCAAAGGGGGAGATTGTTGATCAGCAGTTGTCATTGATGTCAACCCAAGTAGCACCAGGGGCTAAACCAATATTGCATGGGAATTTTGACCTAGAAAATTAATATATTCGGGGTCAATAATGCTTTTGATGGTTTCTACTTGTCGAGATGTTTCCGTTGATATATGGCACGCCATGTAATTCTTCACGGTTTGAGAGATATTCATGTTTGAAGTTTGTACCCCCAGTTAGTGGGCTAAAACCCCATGGGGTTGGGGCATGGTTCATTGGAAATTCATAATTAATATTTTTTAAGCTCCTAAAATCCCTCATATGTTCACTTGTTGAAGCCCCTCTCAACTTAAGCATTTATATAAGTTGTGATCCTCATTTCCTCCTTACGCAAGGGATTCGGCCATCTGAAACAGGTCATCGTGGAATTTTCACTCTCATTTTTTTTTTACAAAGGTTCAGAAGCTAAAATTTTTATGAGGTGAAGCTGAAATCCTGAGGAAGTTGTAGTAAAAATTTTAGATCAAGGTTCATAATATTTTTGGAGATATGATCTGTGGAAGTCAGGGTTTTTACAGGCTCCTGAAATTCATCTCAAAGAAGTGACCTTGGTAAATTCGTCATAACTCTTTCTCTGAGTATCAGATTTGAATTCCATAAAATGTGGCAGATAGTGCACAGTCTGCAATTTTTTCTTTATCAATTTCAAAAACAAATGAAGAAACAATGACACGTGGCACGCCATACAAGTGCGCTCTACTGAAACGGTCCTTAATTAGGGCATTGTGAGAGATTGGGTATAACTCTCTCTTGAAGAATCCAAATTGGGTCAGACGTATGGCATTGGAAGGAAGACTCAGGGGACTACTATAGGACTGAAAATAAAATATTGAGGATATGAAATAACAGAGATACACCAAATTCAATATCGAGCTCCTAGAAGGCAAGAAAAAGCTAGATCATGTTGTGTCAAGGATTGCAAAGGACTAGACTTTATATGGCAGAAAAGCAAAGCAAGGTGTAGCAGAGGGTAGCATGACAAGAGCAGCAACCAAGGTCCATAACAGAAACAATAATTTCATCATATGAAGTCTTCAAGTGGGCAGCACTGCATACAATCATTGTAAAGGTATCATTATACTTAGTCATTGTAAATACATTATTGTACAAATTGTACTAGTGTCTATCTACCAATGGTTGAAGTGGCAGTGTTGGGAGGTCTAGGATCATCATTAGGTGGTTGTGTCAAATTTGGGGTTATGGTCTAGTATATCTTCTTCTTTTGCATCATTCTATATCATTGTAAAGTGAAACATTTTCCCTAGTATGGGAGTCCATTCTTCTTTTATTCTTCTATAGGGTGGTAGGGTGGTGCTAGGGTGAGTTGCAGCTCATTGGGTGTTGGGGCATCTGTTCAGTTGAATACTGAAGAATCTCAAGCATTGGAGCGTCCATCCAGTGGGAGTTGGAGAAGAATTTTTTTCTAGATTCTACGAAGTTGGAGCTTTATTTTCAATTGGAGTTGAATATTAAAAAATTATTAGAGAAGCATTACGTGGTTTTTGTCCCAGAGTGGGTTTCCACCTTAAAAAACTGTGTGCATTTTTGTTCCTCTTGTTTGCTACTATCATTGTACAAACACTGATAATAATTGAAGATTAACTAATGCTCTAATTGAAAGGAATATTGATTCACCACCCCCCCCCCCTTCAGTATTTCCAACAATTGGTATCAAAGCTTAATTCCTTCAATAGCAGTTTAACAACTGGAAGGACGTCATGGAGCATACCAAGAATGGTGTACCTCTATTCAATGAAAATAATTATGCACTTTGGAAAGGAATAATGGAGGTCTATCTCTTGGCGCAAGGTTACGAAGTATGGGACACTGTTCAAAATGGATTTACATCAACTGCGGATGAAAAAGGTAAGAAGAATTTGGTAAATGATGCAAAAGAAAAGAATATTATTATCAGTGGACTTATTGAATCTGCTTATCATAAGGTGTTGGGTTGTAAAACTGCCAAAAATGTATGGGACAAGCTTGAGAATATATATGCAGGTGACTCAAATGCCAAAGAAGCAAAGCTTCAAATCTATAGAGAAAAATTTGAGCAACTCAGAATGAAAGAAGATTGCAACATTGTTGCATACTTTCAATGCGTTGATGAAATAACCAATACTGTATGATTGGAGAGCCAATAATCGAATACTGTTTACAAGATTCTTAGAACATTACCAGGGAGATTCAACTCAAAGGTATCGGTCTTATAATACAGTGCAAATCTAGAAAAACTTATAAAGGAGGAATTACATGGAGTTCTCATAGCATATGAAATGAGACTTGATGAAGAAGAGGGTACTTCACATCTAGAAACTGCGTTCGTTGCATCTAAGAAAACCAATAAGGATAAAAAACCTTCAATTGAAAAGACATGCACCTGCAAGTGTGAAGAAAAGGGAGATGATGAAGAAGGTCTTTCAGATGAAGAATATGCTTACTTCACGAGAAAACTACAAATTGGTAAGGGACAATTCAAAGGTAAACTTCCATTGACGTGTTTCAGCTGTAATGAGGTTGGGAATTTTGCAGCAAAATGTCCAAACAAAGGTAATGGCAACTCAAAAAGAAATAAAGGCTCTAAGAAATTCAACAAGCAAGGATCCAAAAGGAACTTTCTCTCTAAAGAAGATAGCTCATCATCCGATGAAGACAATGATAGTGAAGAAGAAGCCAATGAGAGAGTATTTTTTATGGCCAAGCACAATAAACCCAAGCATATTAAGCAAGAGGTATCAAAAAACGAAGAAGAAGGATGGACCATAGATGAATTTTATGAGGAAGCAATCAAGCTTATAAAAGATCTCAAGGCGGAGAAGATCTGTTCCAAAACTCTTGAAGAACAAGTTCAAGGTCTCAAAATTGAAGTTGAAGAACACAAATGCATTGAAGAGTCACTTCAAAAGAATTTGGAAGAAATAAACCAAGAAAGGGAAGAATTAGAAGCTGAAGTAGTCTCGTTGCATGAGGAAGTGAAGAAAGGAAAAACTATCCAAAACTATGCCAACAACTCAAGGAAGAACTCATCAAAAATCAACGATCTTACAACGACAAAACTGGCATTGGTTACAAAGAAGAAGAAGCAGGACCTTCTACAACAAAATACAATGAGCCTATGAGATTTGACATGCATGTAGACTTCATTGGACAAGATTCGCAAGAACAGCCTTGAAAGACAATTCCTCGACGAAAATTTCCATCCAGGTACCAACATATTTTTTATGGCTACTGTTATTCATGTGGAAAATTTCGTCATAAAACTGTAGAATTTTGCACGTACCCTAGGAACGAATACAATTCCAGGTGATCTGTCAAATATGAACCTCTAGGGCTCAGCGAAACATCAATAGATTTGAACATTTAAGAAATAATATTGAATGTTACAAATGTCGAAACTTTGGACACATAGCCAAAGAGTGCAGACTTGAAAATCCTCCAGAAGAATCTACGAAGCCACAGAATGAATGAACATGGAAGAACAAGAATGATAATTGTGCTCTCGCTCTCAAGGCTCAAAAGAACAAAGATGTGTGGTATGTTGATAGCGGTTGCTCAACGCATATGACTGGAGATAGAAATAAATTTGTATCTCTGAAAGAGAAGAAGGAAGGAACCGTGTCCTTTGGAAATGATGGATCTTCAAATGTTATAGGATCAGGTACTGTCACTCTCGGAAGCAAAGATTCTCTAGCCAAGAATGTTCTATTGGTTGAAAACATGAATCACAATCTTCTCAGTGTTGGACAAATGTGTGATCAAGGACACACAATACTATTCAACTCCACGAAATGTGAAATTAGGAAAGGCATGTATGGTGAAATTGTGGCTATAGCAAGTCGAGCTCCAAACAACATATATGTTCTAGATGAAGCAACCAAAGCATGTCTAATAGCTAAAGAGGATGATACAATAATTGGTAGCAATGATGATCGACTAGGTAAGAAGTTTCCTACAAAGGTGCAAAGTGATTTCAAGATGTCTTTACTTGGTGAGCTGACATACTTCTTAGGGCTTCAAATATCTCAGCAAGAGAAAGGAATATTTATATGTCAAGCCAAGTACATCAAGGAAATTCTCAAGAAATTTAAAATGGAAGATTGCAAACCCATCCTTACTCTAATGGTAACAGGATGCAAATTGAACATATACGACTCATCTAAGGATGTGGATCAAAGGTTGTACAGATCTATGATTAGTAGTCTTCTATATGTAACAGTCTCTTGACCAGATATTATGGAAGCAATTGGAAAAGTAGCAAGATTCCAAGCAGCACCAAAAGAATCACATATTAAATATTCGTCAGCATTGGAATATCTTCGCCAGAAGCTTGGGATTCTCCCAAGTTCTCATTAGATTTTCATTTTTCAGAATATAAAGGGGGAGTGGAAGTGTGTACAAGTCTGCAGGACGGTTGTGTGTCAGCGCGAGTGGAACTGTGTACAGGTCCGCAGGATGGTTCTGTTTCAGGGGGAGTTACCCTTTGCCATTGATGTCAAAGGGGGAGAGAATGTTGTAGGAAGAGGTGTCATGATCGCAGGGAGAGTACTTGTGTTGCCATCAATGCCAAAGGGGGAGATTGTTGATCAACGGTTGTCATTGATGTCAACCCAAGCAGCACCAAGGGCTAACCCAATATTGCATGGGAATTTTTACTTACCAAATTAATATATCCTGGGTCAATAATGTTTTTTATGGTTTCTACTTGTCGAGATGTTTCTGTTGATATATGGCACACCATGTAATTCTTCACAGTTTGAGAGATATTCATGTTTGAAGTTTGTACCCCCAGTTAGTGGGCTAAAACCCCATGGGGTTGGGGCATGGGTCATTGAAAAGTCATAATTAATATTTTTTAAGCTCCTAAAATCCCTCCCACGTTCACTTGTTGAAGCCCCTCTAAACTTAAGCATTTATAGGAAAAAAGTCCAACAAAATCGTGTCTACAGAAAGTTTTTTTATGTCTTAAATGAAATACATTAGGGAGATTTTTCTAAAGAGATATTACATCTGGCACAAAACATAATCAATATCACAAAGTTATACGTGAAACAATAAAGGGGGGAAATTAGTTACTAATTTAATATAGAGGGCATAACTCTCTAACTAGAGCTCATATTGTGGCACATAAGTGGTCAATAGAAAGTTATTCAATAATAGACAATAACCACAAAGTTGGATTCTGAAGTCTTAAAAAACTAGTTGAAAAGTGATGCAACACAACAACATAAAATTGGGCCAAATTGGCAATAAATTTCAAAGCCTATAATTTTCAGCCCAAAAATGAAATTTGGGAAAATAAATAGTCCACAAAAAGATATTGAGGATGAGAATATCCCTATCAGCCTATGATACTAATTTGGGTAGAACATTTTTGTAGGAAATTGAAAAAGGGCCCCACTGGTTTACAAGAGCAGGTTCAACATTGATGACTAAGATGCTTAGAGGTCAAACAATACAGACCTAGAAGATACCTTGAGGAGTGTCAATCTACATGCTTGAATTTGGTGTTTATATATCCTCTCACTGATTGATTGATGAAGAGTGGGGTTAAGATAGGTTTATGCTAGTTGTTAACTTAAAAAACCACACATTATAATTTCATATAAGAAATGCAACACATCATAAGGACATGTAGTAATGTACACATTAAAAATGATATGTATTATCAACTAGAAAGACATGACTTAGCAAGTGAGCCTGTTTTCCTATATATATTTAAAAACCACAAGAAAGAAATCATTTTAGAGAAGCCTTGATGACAAATTTATATGTTGGAGGAGAGTTATTTCTCTTAATCAAAGTTATTTTGGTTTTAACATTCCAACCAATTCTACCTTGGTTTGTAGCTGTCTATTTTTTCTAACATATTCTTCACGAAGTGGTTGAGGAGGAATCTGATAATTGAACTAAAAAATGTTGACCCCTTCCTTTGCCTACTAATGATTGTCTTCCAAAAAACTTTCCACTTCAATCCTGGACCTTACTTTTTTTCTGGATAGGGCAATATGGCGAAGCTTATTTCCCAGTCGATTGACTCATAAATGCGTCGAGGCAGGAAATGCCCACCGTAAAATGATGCACCTTCTTTAATCTTACTGTGAGCATTTCCTGCCTCAACACATGGTCGATGAACTGGAAAATAAGCTTCGACAGGCAATATAGTACACGTATGCAAACCTACACGTACTTTCTCCTTTGATGGAGATAAACTAGTTTCATCCTATGCGTGGCCCCCAAATGCTTCATGTGATGTTCCCCCTGAACTCTAACAAGATAAATTTGTGGATAATGGAAAAGCCAGATATACCTCGCCCTCCCACACGTTGGGAGCGGTTGGTCTCTATAAGAGGGGAAGGAACCTGCAGGTTTGCAGACGAGTACTACATTGATCCATCTGGAAAAAAGTTCAATGGTTGAAGTGAAAAAGTATTTGGAAGACAATCCTCACTACACCAGGGACTAGGTTGACATTTCGCTGTTCAATTATCAGATTCCCCAGCCACTTCATGAAGGCTATGTCAGAAAACGAAGGGCCTCAGCAGCTCCGAACCGAGACAGAAGTGGCCGGAATGCTAAAACCAAAATCTCTTCCGATTAGGGAAAGTAGCTGTCCTCTCAAACAATATTAAATTTGTCATCAAAGCTGTCATAAAAGGCTTTCATGTTTGTGATTTTCAGATCTATGTTTCAAATCCAGCTGAATTGATAATCCATCTTTCGCCATAATTGATAGTACATAACATTTTCATTGCATATTCTATGGTGTGTTACATATTCTTATCTGCAGCTATAATGTGTCGTTTATTCAATGTTATGTAACTGAGTCCTTGTTCTACACCAGAACAACAGTGAAATTAATTAAATTTTACAGACGTGTGCTTTCTATTTGATCAAGTTAAAATGGTGCAAAAGAATAAACTTATTTCAGTTTTAGATGTTCAACATTTCTCGCGTAGAAATTTAAAGTCATTACATTGTCACGAGGAAAGTTGTAAAACAGTGATTATTTATGTCTACCGCAGGCCTTGTTTGCTGCCAGTTGTCGGAGATTAGATTGTTGAATTTTGGAAATGTATTTTTCCCCCAAATTTTGGAAATTTTGGCGGATGGAGAGTACTTAATCTACCCGTAGATAACTTGCCCCTTACTTGTTTACCCAACTTTGATCAACCTTTTCTACCAGTATTAATTGTGCAATGACCTTGTACAAAGCTTTACTAATGAATTCTCAAGCCTCAGCATTCTCTTTATTGCTACAATGCTACTAACAGAATACCCATCTCACAGTTCAGTGTATACCATATAAGAGCTTTTCGAGTAGGCATTGGACAAAGTTTTATGGGATGAACTCCCAGGCCGCATCATTATATGCAAATGTATGTTCCTATACAAAGCTGGAATTTAGACAAAATTTGACTGAAATTTTTGGAGATCTTAGTTCTCAATTTTGAAGATATCAAGTGTTTTAGGACTCTTTTTGATGCTACTCAATCTATTTTGACGATAAACAATTTAGTGGAAGTCAAATCTTTAGAAAAAAAATTCTCCCAATTTCAACCAAAAATACCATCAAACCAAATTGCGGACTCCTTAGACAACGCAGTAACTTCATGTATGTATGGCAGTCAGATGGTTATGGGTTGATTATTTTTTACTGAAAAAAAATAATCACTTTATTATGGGTTTTTCTAAGAGATATGTAATGGCCAAGATAAGGAAACATGATTAAACGTCTCTTCACTGAAGTCCTTAAGAGCACAGAAATGCTTCTTTCCGATATCATCGTACAGTGAACATAGTGAACATTCAGAGGCATTAGAAATGAGTCTTTATATCTCAGGAACAAGTTTAATAAAAACCGTCTGTAAAACCACATAAGTAAGTATTACGATGTTATGGACATGTCTAAATCCAGGGAACAAGTTCGATAAGAGCGGTTTTGAAAACACAGAAACACTGCTTTCTAATTTCATAAAATGGGAAATTTTTTAAGATAAAGTAGTTTGAAATGTCAACATGGATATAAACAGCTTACCTTATTACCTTATTTTTGCTTCTCCTGCCTCTGATTTGACTTATGTGAACTTTTTTTCATTTATGAATCACCAATGTTAAAAGCTATAATTAAACCCTAAAAAAAACATATATAAGGTAATGAGGAACAAAAACTATGGGAAAAACCATGAGTTCTCATAAACTTGATCCTCCAAACTAAATAGTAATTTGAGAGAGTCCAATTTAACTAAACCATTGTAATAGATAAATAATAATATTAAAACTAGCCTAGATCCATCTCAAATCCGGATCTACCAAGTGTTAAGAGGGATCAAATCTATGAAGATGCAAACCTCTTTAAGAGATTTGATCCCTCTTGGCCCTTGGTAGATCGAAATTTAAAATGGATCTAGTTTGGTTTAATTTCCCCTTTAAAAAGGTTATATTCCACATGAATACCATGGGTCAATACTATGGGTTCTCAATACCATGAGCCATTTTTATTTTTATTATTATTTGATTTTTACAAGGTTATTTTTATTTTTATTTTCACTGACTTAAAATGTTTACATTAAATGACATTAATCTTTTTATTTAATTTAATTTATTTATTTTTATTTCTCCTTTATATTTCTTTCATTGTATTTGTTTTTAAATATTATAGTTTTTCTTGTTGTTGATGATGGGTGGAGTGTCCAATTGAAATGTTCGACGTTTCAAAACTACAAACACAATTTATTATTAACTCTTATAACAACTATAATTTATGTAAGTAAAAATTTCAAACTATTAGACTATTAAATTTTGATATGTCATTGATGTTTGATATATCTGAAAGGTATAATGACTCCATCACTGCACTAAGGGAAATTCAAAGAAAATAAACTTACAATTGCAACTAATGTAAATTAAATATCACCAAAATGAAAACATATGTAATAATCCTTATATTGTGTCTTACATTTAAATAGTCTAATTATGTTTGGGGATCATCTATGCATCATTTTTTTTTTCTAAATTGTGCTAATTCTATTATGCAAACATAATGTTACAAAACTGCCTCAGTTCAGCTATGAGAGCCTGAGACTAGGCTTGATGCCCATGCTCTATCACTATAACGAACTGCCCAAGTGGGAAACCAGTTCTTTTTAAAAGCAGTTGCACCGCCCTTGAAAAGGGAAACCGGTGGAGAGACCATTACATTGAACATAAGAAAACTACAGAAAGACAACACTATCATGCAGCTTCTGCTGCTGTAGACAACAAAAAAACCAGTATTTATTGCAAAATGATCAAGTGTAGAAACCACACTGAGCCAAGTCATAGCAGAGTTAATTGGTGTTGGCAGGAGAAGGCGGCTCCTCCTCAATACGACACCCATAATATTCCTCGGAATATTCAGCAGCAGCGTTCTGAGCTCCATCTTTGTCTGAGAGATTTGCATCCACCTGCATAAAGAGATGACCTAGGGAGGGAGAGGCATTGACAAGGGGGTCGCCCGGACCAACAGGAGACATTGGAGCAGGGTTGGGGCGGGGGTCAAGAGGAGAGGGTGGAGGTTCATGCCAAGGAGGAGAACGTAGAGTTGACTCTTCATGCAGGGTTATAGTAATGTAAGCAGTGATGGTGGGGTGATTGAAGGCACAGTCAAAGCGGAGCTCCGCTCTCTGTGAGGTTTGCCTCAAAAAATGGCTTCCAGAGGGATGAGGGACAGGGGAAACAGGGTTCGGAGGCACGCCAAGAGGAGGAGAGGAGGGTGGAATGTCGTGGGCAAAGCCAGGAGGACTGTCGTGGTCCCATTGACGGAGGGGGGCCTGAGAATGTCGCCTATCAGTTTGCTCAGTGAAGGGAGCTTCATCGATACTGAATGAGGGCCGCTCACTTGCAGGTCTGCCACAAGTAGCACCTCGGCGGCACCTCATTCGTTGCCTGAGCCTAGGCATGGTGGTCTCAGTGTCTTGAACAGGCCACAGACAAGGGGAAAAAGCTTGGACAGGAGCAAGACCACGGAGGGAGCCAGGAGGGATCTGCAAATTGAGATTGGAATGACAGAAGGCGCTATGAGAAAAATGATACCCAGGAATAGTTTCTATACAGCTGAACAGCGAGCAGCGACGACTAGTGTGTGTGCGGGCATTGGGCACTGCACAAGTCACAGAGCATGCACTGCAAATAGGTTTCAAAGAGCTGCAAACAGAGCCGGAATGGTCTGGAGAACCCGATTATGAATCCATAATGAGTCTACTGAGCATACCAAGGATGAAAAGGAGTCGGCGTTGGAGAGTAAATGTTCTGATCGCATGCGAATTGAAGTCAGAATTAATGGCGCTGCGGGGGGCCATATGGCCACCCCATGCGAGACGCCTTGGGAGTTGGCCAGGGACAGATGTCCCATCAAACCTTTTAATCATCCGCATCCGGAAATGGGCGATCGTTCTACACCAGCTTGATGCAGTTCTGAAGAAGATCTCTATCATGGATGATCTGAAGAGTGCCATGATTGAGAGTATTCATGCCGTCAACTCCTAAATTAGATAGGAGATCCGCTACCTTGTTGTTGTCTCTTTTGGTATGTGCAAAGGAGATGGCTTGGTTGTTGTCCAACCAGTTACTTATTTTGTCAATTCGGGATGCCATTCTCCAGCTTTTGGCTACTTTTTCAGACCTGGTACCTTGAAGTAGTTGATTGGATATACTGATGAGAATCTGGGAGTCCCCTTCCACAACGATAGGAGAGAGGTTGTAAAGATGAGTTAAGTTCAACCCTTGCCAAAGCCCTTCTAGTTTTGCAGAATTGTTGGTGTCCCAGCCTATAGAGCCATAGTAGATAACAAGGACATCTCCTTGGGAATTCCTGAATATGACACCAAAGCGAGCTGGACCTGGATTGCCTTTTGAAGCTCCATCGAAGTTCAATTTGAAGATTCCTAGAGGAGGTGGAGTCCAAAGAAGTTGGGAATCAGGAGACTTCTGTCTGTTGGTGTTTGGAGTGATCGACACTTTGAGCTACCAGTTTTGCCATATGGCAGCTTCCTTCAGCTGTTTGGGCAAATCCTCCTCCTGCCAAGAATGTAGAACTAGAGACTCTTGGAGATTATTGCTGAAGTAGTTCCAGATGATGTCCAAGGGGGTGGATTGATTTTTGAAGATTCTCTTGTTGCGCTCTTTCCATAGGGACCAGAAGAGGAGACCTGGAATGATTTGCCAAAGAGTATTAAGAATGGGGCTGCTATACGGACGTTGGGGCCAGAGGTGCATAATATTGGTTAGGTCCCCTTGCGGTTTTCTTCTTTGACTCCTGAAGCAGATCTTTTCCCATAGTTGGCTAGCTAGATTGCAGGACATCATGAGGTGTTGGATCGTTTCGATGTTTTGCTTGCAGTTTGGACATTGTGAGGGGCCATAGAATCCTCACTTGAGCAGGCTGTCCCAGGTGAGGATTCTTTTGTGACTAAGTAACCAGAGAAAAGTAGAGACTTTAGGCCAAGTACCAGGAGCCCAAACAAATTGTCAAAGCCTGTCTTGCGGAAGAGGGACGGGATGCATAAGAGAGAAGGCCTCTTTCGTAGTGAACATGCTTCTGGTCGAGTATCCCCATCTAAGAATGTCAGGTTCCTCCGAACATCTGATTTTCCAGTGTTGTAGTTCCTCCTGGAGAGCTTCCCAAGTTTTTCTCAGAGCGAAAGGAATGATGTGAGTTGGGTGCTTCTATTGCCTGAAGTCATTGCTGTTTATAGGGTTCCATCACTGGTTGACTTTGATTTCCTCTGGGCCATTGATTCTTCCATCATTGGAGAGGGAGAGAGTATCAGTAAGCTTTGGGCTTTGCTGCCATGATTCTGCCCAGAATCTAGCTGTGTGCCCATTTCGTATTTCCCAGAAGCTGTGTTATTGTATGAGAGCAAAATGTTGTTTGGCTGCATTCCATATGAGGGAGCCACCAATTCCAGGATAGAGTCTGATCAAGTCTTCAGGAGGTCTGTTGTTAGCGTACTTGGTTGTCCACATTTTGGCCCAGGGCGTAAAAGGATTCGAGAGCCAGTTCCACCACATATGGGCCCCCATGACTTCGTTGTTGTGGAGTGGATTCCTAAGCCCGAGCCCTCCTGCGTCCTTAGGGGAACAAACCGTGTTCCAGTTGACCAGAGCCCATTTTCGTTTTTGGTTTGAGGATCCCCAAAGGAATCGACATTGCAAATTCTTGATCTGATTAAGAACCCAATTTGGAGTGGCAAGCACAGAAAAAAGATATAGGGGCATAGATTGCAAAACAGCTTTGATGAGGACGAGTCTGCTGGCCAAGTTGAGAGCTCTGTATGTCCAGGAAGAGAGTCGAGTTTCCAGTTTTTCCAAGAGATGGTTCCAAGCAGAGTGTTTGATGGCAGTGTCAATAAGAGGCATGCCTAAATACTTGGCGGGGAGTTGTGCAAGAGAGGAGCCAAGGATACGTGCTATGCTGGCTTGGATCATCAGAGGAGTGTTGAAGAAGAAGAGTTGGGATTTAGAAACATTGACGGTCATACCAGAGGCAACAGAGAAAAGGTTCAGAATGTCTTTGAAGGACCAGGCTTCTTGAACAGAGGGGAAGCCAAAGAGCATATTATCATCAACAAATTTTTGGTGGGTGGTAGTGGGAGAGCCATGTATGGAGATTCCACGCAATTTCCTAGAGAGGACATCATGATGTATAATTTTGCTGAGACCTTCAGACATGAGAACAAAAATGAAGGGGGAGAGAGGGTCGCCCTGTCTGATACCTCTGGACGGCACAAAAGGTGCGGAGGGGATGCCATTGACAAGGATGGAATAAAGGGGCATTGTGATGAGGCTCATTAGCCATCTTATCCACATCTCGTCAAATCTGAAAGCTCTGAGAATGTTCTGAATATAATGCCAACATAGTTTATCAAATGCTTTAGATAAATCTATTTTAAGGAGCATACCTGGCTTCTTGGTGCTTTTGAGAGAATGAATAACTTCATGAGTCAGGATGATGTCATCCTTAATTTGACGGCCTTCTACATAGCCCGTTTGCTCTAGCGAAATGAGGAGCGGAAGAAGAGGCTTTAATCTGTTAGCTATGATTTTGGAAATGACCTTATAAATCACATTGTAGAGAGCAATTGGTCTGTAATTTTCAGGAGTACTTGGGTGCATTTCTTTTGGAACTAGAGCTAATAAAGTGGCATTTAGAGAGGGGAGAAGCCAGTGAGATGCTCTAGATTCCTCAACCAGTTGCCAGACTTCTGTTTTGATGAGCTCCCAGAAATGATGGAAAAAGTTTGAGGTGAAACCATCAGGACCTGGCGCCTTTCCATCCTTAGATTGGGCCATTGTTGTTTCAACTTCTTGGAGGGAGACAGGGCGGAGCAGCATCTTATTGTGCTCTGCAGTGACAAGTTTGGGAGTCAGCTGTGAGATTTTGTCGATGGCTGGTTGTCTATCTATAGTGTAGTCTTCTTGCTGTATGCCTTTAAAGTAATCCAGGAGAACTTGCTCAATCTCCTCATGTTGTTCCACTTATTCTCCTTGCTGATTGGTGATGTGAGGAATGCGATTTTTCATTCTTCTTTGAACTTTTGACCTGTGGAAGAATTTCGTGTTCCTTTCCCCTTCCTTTAACTAGCTTATTCTAGATTTTTGCCTCCACAATATTTCTTCTTGTTTGCGCTTCTCTTCTAGTTGCTTCTGTAGATCCTATTCTCGGAAGGCTAGCTCATCTGTTCTTCCCTCAACTATGATTTTTTGTTGTGTTTCTTCCATTTTTCTCTCGAGGATTTTTATCTCTTGAAATATGTTCCCAAAGATAGAGGAATTCCAATTCTTGATGATCACTTTGAGATGTTTAAGCTTTTGCTGAAATTGATACATTTTCGAGCCTGTAGGTGGAGTGAAACTGAGCCAAGCAGTGGTGACCATGTCGTTAAAAGAGGAATGAGAGAGCAAAAAAGCTTCAAATTTGAAGGGATTTTTGAACTGAGGACTGATATTTTGCCAATGAAGCCAGATGGGCCAGTGATCCGAGCCTGCCAGAGGGAGAATTGAAGCCGATAGGTCCCCTCCCAAATAGATGGCGTTGTCTGATATGAGAAAACGATCCAGATTTGAGGCGATCTGTTGAGTCCCTATTCTTTTATTATTCCATGTGAAGGTGCCATTTGAGAAGGGGATTTCTAAAAGCCAACTGTTGGTTATGAAGTCTTTGAAATGAGAACTTTCTGGATCTAATCTAGGTCTTCCACCTGTTTTTTCCTCCATCTTGGTAATCATATTGATGTCCCCTGCTGCTATCCAAAGGGGATAGGTTCTGTGAGAGTTCAGAATCTCCATGGTATTCAGAAGCGCTATTTTCCTGGCTTGGTCCTACGGAAAATATACGTCTGAGAGGTGCCCATGGATGTTAGATCCAATGGGATGAAAAGTAGCCTGCATAAGGTAATGCGCAGCATGAAAGTTTGATAAAGCTATGGACTGAGTGTCCCAAGCTATTGCAAGACCCCCTGAAGAAGCGGAGGCATCCACCGCTACTGAGCTACAGATAGGCCAAGATTTAGACAAGATTGAACCTAACGTTTCATTGTTGCATTTAGTTTCTTGAAGAAAGAGAATATGTAGCCTTTCTTTCCGGATCATGTTTTTGAGCATTTTGTGCTTCCCTGGGCTATTGAGCCCTCTAATATTCCATGAGATCAGCTTCATGGGGAACTGTTCGTCAGGGGTTTGAAGAACCGTGTGAGCTTGGGGTATCGACCCAAGTTCACCAACATTTCCCCTATGGTGATGGCGCGCTGCTAGTCCAGTTTTCGACCCCTTTTTCTGGATTCTTTTGTGAATTTTAGGCTATCCCAATGGCTGCCCAGTTGAACGCCTAGCTTCTTTTGCTGTTGGGCTTTGGATAAGACCTTTTCCAGTTTGTCAATTTGATTAGGATTGATTTTCTCAAAGTCCTTTCTTCTGCAAGCATCCTCTAGCCCGAGGATATCAAGCTCCCCAAGTTCTAATCCTTCTGAATCCTCTTCCAT
The DNA here is from genome assembly GCA_034641835.2 of Pinus albicaulis. NCBI lineage: Eukaryota > Viridiplantae > Streptophyta > Pinopsida > Pinales > Pinaceae > Pinus > Pinus albicaulis. The sequence goes on along the minus strand of CM076578.1, from coordinate 1,962,152,913 downwards.
ATAATTCATTTGACCGCTGCCAGGATTTTCCTCATTGGAAGCTGCGGGCTGGGTTTTTGGATCGTCAACATCCATAGTCGTAGGGTGATAGGTCAAGAGTTTGGTTTCAGAGGAAGGGACGGATGAGGAGATAACGTTTGAAAGCTTCTCGTTCTGAGATTGCAAGGCGTTAGGGTGTGCGAAAGGATCTGATGGAACAGATGGTTTCAGGGGGGGATTGGAAGGGTTATGGGCGGAATCGAAGGTTGGATCCAAGTTGGAGAGAATGGAAAAACTATTATTAGAGGAGGGGATAGGTTTCTTACTTGCCGCTGAGGGTTTCTTGCTATGTCGCCTACGCAAGGGCACCTTGGTAAATCCATCTCCTTCCAGATTGATTTCGGCCTCTTTATTATGAGCTTGAGCATTAAGGGGGAAGTCTCTGAACAAGTGTCCATAGGTGTGACACCTGCAACATCTGAAAGGAACATGCTCATAATCTAAAGGTTGGATCCATTCGAAATCATCATGATATATACTTACTGCATCAGGCAAGGCTTTGTCTAAATGCATGTAGACACATATGCGAGCATATGATGTGTATCTACGAAGCTTTGTCTCTTCTGCAATCTTGATAAACTCTCCTAGCCCCTTGAAAATTTCTTGGAGTGAGTATTCATCCCAGTATTCAAGCGGCAACGAGTACAGGCGTATCCAGACTGGTGCCCAGTTGAAATTTTCTTTGTCTGGGTTGAATCTTTCCACCCAGTTCCGGAGATATAACCCAGCTGAATTGAAAAAGTATGGCCCTTCATCCAGAACCCTGTTTCTGTCCTCAATGCAGATGAATATCGCCGTGAAGAAACCTTTCGGTCCAAGATGGAGCATGACGTGTCCTTTGGGCTTCCATTTGGAAGCAATCCAGCCTTGTAGGGCTTTTTCAGTTGGCTAGAAGCCGATAAATTTTCCAATGAGGGCATGGTCCCTCATGTACTGGATTTGAGCATTTATACGATGGTTGGGTAGGTCGATATTGGGTCTTTCTGGTGCGATTCATCTATGCATCATTAATAGAATAATAGGACAATAATTGTTCCCCTTATTTATAGCACTAAGGGAAATTCAATGAAAACAAGTTTACAAGTGCTACTAGTCCAATTTCCCAAGTCGATTTCCAAATTGGAAAACTACCATACCAACTAGATATGACTCGATTCAATAGAAATAGACCTTTGAAATGTAAGCTCGTCAAAGTGTCCTCTAACTATGAGATTGCATCCTCGACACCATAGATATTTTCCATGCCAATGATGATGAAATTTCCACTACCAAAAGATGAGTTATTTCTAAGGAGAAAAAAATATTTCACTTTAGTGAAGTCGTTCCAAATGTGGGAGCCATAATCAATCCCGATATGACCACTCCTGATCCAATCCTCAGCATTTTTGTGGTGGAGATATTTAGAAATAATGATATCTCGCAAAATAACTTCGTTAAAGGGACCTCTCCACAGTCCTTTTATAATGAGAGCCAACCCGAAAATTTTGACATCCAGAATTCCTAAGCCTCCATAATCCTTTATAATGGATATCTTCTCCCATTTGATGAGATGTGCCCAATAAACTACCATTTGTTGTAACACGAGCAATGTGAATATGAATCTTCCTCAAAATGATAGCCACTGACGTGCCCAAAAATTGAGCTTGTTCCAGAATTTGTCTAATAACCAATGCCAATACACATTCCTATAGTATTTTAGCTTGATTCTAAAGCCGAGATAAATAAGACTGGCACACAATAGCCAAGAGAAAAATTTAAAAATTTGAGAGATTCTGTTGAACACCTAATCCTCTATGGGTAGGTGTGGAAGGCGAAGAGTCACAAAGGAGTCCAAGAGACCTTGGAAGATGAATCCAAGAGTCACATTATTGTATTATAAATGTACATCTATGTGTAATAGAGAAGCAACGAATGCCTATCTTTCTATGTGTGTGTTTTAGTTTCTCCCTACACCATGTGTGTGTTTAACATGGTATCAGAGTTGATACATTCATAACCAGCTCAACATTGTGTGAGCCATTTGTTTTTTTGGCATGTGTAAACTTGCGAAAATCCTGTGCATTTTTGCAGCACTCAAAGATCATTTTTTGCAGCATTCAGAAATTATTTTCGTGAGGAGCAGCGTTGTGCATTTTAAACTCTATAGGTTTTTTCACTGCTTCTGACATTCTTGGTGTTGAAAGTGGGAAATTATTTTTCTGCACAATCTGCCTACTTTTATTTCTACATATTACTGTGCAATCTCTGCCATATTCCTCTACTCTATATAATGCAATTCTACAATTCTGCAATTGTACTTACTGTTTAGAAATCATTATTTTTTCACCTCTCTTACTTTACAAATTTATTTACTCCACCTTGCTGAACAAATTTATTTGCTGTACAAATTTATTCACTCCCAACATTCCCAAGTTGCCACCTCCCTCCGGCCCATCTCCCTCAACACTGCATCACTCACACTGCCTCACCTGTACCCCCCTCACCCCTCGGCCCTCACGGCCATACCCAACCCCCTCACCACCCTCCGTCCTCACCCACCTGCACCCGCCTTGCACCCTACCCCCTCCCTCCTCCGCCTACCTACTCTCTCGGCCCTCGGCCCCACTCCCAACCCGCCCCTTCACTACTACACAAACTCTCCCCCGCCCTCACTTCACCTCGCAAATCCCCCATCTCCCTCCTCGCTCGGCCTTCGGCCCCTCCCCACCCAAACCCATCACCACCCATCTCCCTTACCCCGCTTGGCCCTTATGGCCCTCCTCCCCTTAGCGCTTACAGCCCTCTCCCTCCTTAACCATACACCCTCCCTCGTTGCCATCCCCGCTCGGCCCGGCTCTCACGCCCTCCCCAACTCGCTCCCTCTTTCCCTTCGCCCTTCCCTCCAAAACTCGCTCCCCCCACTTCACTTTGCTCCCCTCCCCACTTACTACCCAACCTTACTCCCCGCCCCCTCATGCCCTTCCCTCCCCAACTCACCCTCACTCACCCTGCCCTCCCCTCGCTGCAACACTCACCCAGCCCTCCCCTTGATGCAACACTCACCCATCCCTCCCCTCGCTCATTCCCAACCCACCCCCGCACTCCCTCTCCAACCCGCTCCCCCCCATGGCCTTCATGTTGACCCCAACCCGGCCTTCATTGCTTCTTTCCATCTTTTCCCCCTCTATCTTTTTACACAGCTCCCCCCCTCCCCAAGAAATCACAGTTCTTCCTTCCTTATTTTTTAATTCCCAAATGACATAAATTTTAAATTTTTTTTACAGATCAACCTACCCCATTTTCACCTGCCCCAATAGTCACCTCCCCTAGAAATCACCTCTCTTATTAATTAATTTCCCCAGTTTCACCTCCCCCAGTAATTACCTCCCCTAGTAAATGCCTCCCCAAATAAAACCTCCCCCAGATAATACCTCTGCTTTTCCCTAACTTTTTTTTTCCAAAAAAACAAAAACCAGTAGAGAAATAAGAGAGAGAGGATATGGTATATGAATAAATGGATATGAATTTTATATAGTGAAGAGTGAAGTTCTTGCTGTATATTTCTCTATTATGAAAACACGACCACGATGTGTGGCATGGCAATGTGAAAGAAAATGTTGAAAATTTGTGGCATCATAAAACTTACTCATAGTTTTTGGAATTTGCCTTCCTCTTTATTGTGAGGTAATATATCAAGCTCAAGACCGTCTACTCATCGATATTGAAGCATCCAAGATCGTGAATATCTTTTTGTTGAATTAGAGTTGTTGGTGTAAAAAAACTCTTTGAAGAAGAGAGAAATCATCTGCCTTAAAAGGTTTGCACAGTGGTTTTTACTGTCTTAAAAGAATTGCACAGTGGTTTTTACTGCACATTTACAAAATATTTGCAGTGACATTGTATTGCTTCTTAATTCATATTTGTAGTCAGTGTTTGAAGTATAACTTTGAGTTGTTGAGAAATTATTGAATACTTCTATGATGTGAGTCATTGTTGCTTGCTAGTCAGACGACCTAGTCTACACCTTGAGGTCCTCCATAATTTGAGTAGCAGAGTTTGTTCTTTGGGAATTCCATAATTGGAAGTTCATGAAAGAAAAGGGTATTTGAAGTCATTTGTATTTTTTTGAAAGTAAGTTGAATCACATTATAAAGGGGTGCATTATCAGTTGAAGCCGACACCCTTTTGAGCCTGAGTTGTTGAGAAAAATGGCTAAAATCAATGATGCATTAGAGTTGTTGCATAACATCATTCATTCGATTGTTCATGATATGGTAAAAATGAGCAAGAACACTTTTTTCAATATTCAAAATTGCTTGCAAGATGCACAAGACAAGATTGAGTTTTCGCAGTTCGAGTCTCAGCTTCAGCAAGATAAGATTCAACAAAAGAGTCATCATTCTGAACTTGTTTATGTTCAGAAAATTGAGAAGGACTCTCATCAGCAGTAAGAATATAAAGTTTCATATGATTCACATTCAGTTCCTTGTACAACAGTAGATTTACATGCAGATGCAGCAGCTCAGTCTGCACTTCTCAAGCCCATCATCAGACCTTGGGAAGAGCTTGTCCACAACAAGCACAAAACTAGTCTTGGATATGACAAGGAGTTGTCCTTTCATATTCGAGACAGCCGATCAAATTTCCGAGTGCCAGATTTCTTTATGACAGCTCACCTGCAGTTGTTCTAGATCCTGCTCCACTTCTACAACAACAACAACTGATTGTAAAATGCCAACACTGTGATTGAGTTGGCCAAATGAAAGATCACTATTTTGATCTTCATCCATGAAAGCACTGTGGTCGGCACACCCATTCTTCACAAAGATGCTTCAAAAACAAGCCTTCTGCAAGAACAAAGATTCATCTTGGATGGATCGCTTCTTGGAAATGGGCATCAATAGCTAAGAAGATGTTTAAGTCACATGTCAGAACTTGTTCTCAAATATTGAGCAAACTTGCAGTTGAATTTTCGCCATCATCTCACCTTGTACCCGACAGGGGGGAAAAGGTGTTCATCTACAATCTTTGACGCCACATCAAGCGAGCCTGAGCCACAATCTCTCATTCCAGATTCAGAGTTGTAGCCAGAGACATAGAAGTTCAAGTGAGCCTGAGCCACAATTTGTCGTTCCAAATTCAGAGTTGTAGCCAGAGACACAGATGCCCATGAGCATGCCTTTGGTTGGTGGACAACCTTAAACCATCCATGTGAGGTTGATATTCTTCCTCTTTCAGAACACTTCCTCTAGCAGAAGACTTCAGATTCTTGCCAGTTTTGGAAGAGTTCTAGGAATTTCATCAAGCATTCCAGTGTTGGTGGTCATCCTTAAACCATCACAGGTTGTAGACTTCCCTTCTTTGAGGCTGAAGGTCTCCCTTAAAATATGAGGTACAATTCCTCTGGAAGAAGCCCTTAGCTTCTTGCCAGTTTTGGAAGAGTTCTGGGAACTACAATAAGCATTGCGTTCCAGTGTTTGTGGTCATCCTTAAACCACCTCTTTATGACAATATTTCAGAGAGCTGATTCAGCCTAAGTGTTGCCATGCATACTTTGCAGATTTGTATTACAACTCTCTTCTTGGACTCACACATACCCCTTCGGATTAAGGGGGGGAATGTTGAACACCTAATCCTCTATGGGTAGGTGTGGAAGGCGAAGAGTCACAAAGGAGTCCAAGTGACCTTGGAAGATGAATCCAAGAGTCAAATTATTGTATTATAAATGTACATCTATGTGTAATAGAGAAGCAATGAATGCCTATCTTTCTATGTGTGTGTTTTAGTTTCTCCCTACACCATGTGTGTGTTTAACAGATTCTATTGATCTCATCTTAATATCTAGTCGAATTTAATATATATGACTTCTCCTCATTTGCAATCATACTATAATATTCATTTTTTTGGTATCACCTATGATAGGGTTAGGATGGACTTCCAGAGTTGGGAGCAGACAGGTCACAGATACAGGTTGCTGTCATCAGCGGGCCCAGGGGCTTTTTGGAGGAGTTTTGAGTAGTTTCTATGAGGACCGATGGCATTCATTTGATAGATTCCATCATCCGCACAATTTACCTTTCATTCTGGCACATTCCAACAACTTTCAAAAAACTGAGTTATTTTTTAGCTTAACTCAATTAATTACGCTCAAGGTGGCATTTTGGGAGGAATATATGATAGAACACCTTAGTGTAATAGCTCGTTGGAACCGGAATGAGGAGATCTTCATGATGGGATGTTGAGAAGTGACTTATAGTGACTAGAGATAGTACCATGGACGATATAATATTTTCCTTAATTAAAAATGACTTTAATTAGTCATCTAAGTAAAGGAAAAATAACATTTAGAGGAAAAGGGGCCAAAAGTGACTTAAGTGAAATATAATTAAATTAAAGTCACTTTCATAGAGTCAATGGATGATCTTCTAAAATAATAGTAAAATAATAAAATAAGATGCTTCTAGAGGATTGGAGATCTATCCATCAGATCTATAAAAGGAGAAGCGAAGGCCATTTGAAGATATCTTGGATTGGATCATTGTTTGTGTGAGAGGTTTGAGAACTTTGATTCTCTACTTTAGTAGTAGCCCCAGGACGGAAACCCTGTGGTGATTTAGTGAGTGGGTGAGCACCAATCTCTTCCCTTGGTGGATCCATCCAGGATTCACAGGTTGTAGTTTATTTCCAGCTTGTTTTGGAGGTCAGTTGTGGCATTGTTGTGGATCTATTTGGGCCATTATTTCATCCATTTCCAGTTTTTGTACCAGCAGTTTTATATTAATAAAATAAGGCTGAGATCTTCTGCGTACTTATATTGTCTATTATTCAGTTGGAGATTATATTTCTGTTTTTACCGTAAATATTGTAGTTGATGTTATGAAAATTGTTTATAATGTTAACAACTTAGAATTATGAAGTTATTTTACATGGAAATCTTCTAGTGATTTTATGGTTGAATTAATTTCCGAAAAAAATCATAAAATATTCCATTTGAGATATTGCATTGGTATCACAGCTGGTTATCTTTCTAGCCTGGGGTTTTACTTTCCAAATTACTAGAAAATCCAAATTCAAGGGTTTTATTGCAGCTCAATTTTAGATAAAGATCGATGGTTTATTATTTTGAGACATTATTGGAGGACACAGTTGAGTTCTTGTATTTGTTTTTGGTTGCAAGGTTCATTAGATTACGAGAGCTATAGGAAAACCCAGGTTCATTTTATTTTCAGCTATAGGTGAATCTCGAGGGCTGAGATTGATATTCTATTTCTGGAGCAACGTGGCAGTCTATAGGCCAATGCAAAGGAGGAGAGTTGGGCCTAGTTGTGGAGGAAGGTCTCAACCATTTGAGATTTTTTTGTTGAGGAAGTATATAAGGGATTAATTGCTTCACATTTGGAGGGTTTTTGAATAGTTTGTTGATCATTATGTAGACAATGTATTAAAAAACTACTAGGAGAGCGTAGAGCTTATTGGAGTCAATTTTGGAGGATCGTGATTTGGCCAAACCATTTCTAGGCTTTGGTGAGATTGGCTTGAGGAGATCGAGAGTAATTTTTGAGAATTTTCTTAGCAGTGGATGTGGGTGTTTTTGGCCAATCCATTTTAGCAACTAGTGTATAATTTCTCTCGGAGAGCATTTTGCTGGGTCAATTTTATATTGTAGGGCCAAACTTATTCAGCTAGAATTTGCCCAATATTTTTCTGGGTTTTTTGGGTTTTTTCAGTAGAGTCCGTGGTTAAAATATCGACATTTTCTGAGTAGTAAATTAGCTCATTTACACAATCCCTACTCAGCGAGCAGTATAGGAGCTAAGCAAAAAGGGAAAATTTTGAAAGTTGGAATTACAAAAAACCATTTCTGGGTTTTTTCTGGGTTTTTTTAGTAGAGTCCGTGGTTAAAATCCTAGAATTTTCTGAGCAATACATCAACTCATTTACGCAATCCCTACTGAGCCAGCAGCTATAGGAACTAGGAGAAAATGGCCAGATTTTTGTGGTTGGAATTCAAGGAAACCATTTCTGGATTTTTCTGGGTTTCGGGAAAAGATCACGTTCCCAAATTCCTATAATTTTCTGAGCATTAGAAGCAGCACAAACAACAGTCTGATGTCATCCAGCAACAACATTTCCAATAGTTGTAGAATTTCTAGAGTCAGCATAGAGCTAAGGAGAGATCATTTCCTTGCATCTGGGGTAACATTTTTTATCTTGATTTGCTAGGATGAATTCATCTTGTTGTGAAAAAATGATTTTTCTAGAGCCCAATTTATTTTCCAAAGCCTAAATTATTTGTCGGAGCTAGATTTATCTGTTGGGTAGGGTATTTTAATGAGCAATTTATTAATGCATGTAGGGTTTTTTTTGTGGTACCTTTCATTGTTATCATAACTTTGCATTGTTGCCATAAACATGGGGTTCTTAAAATACCTCCTAAACTCACATGGCATGAGGACAACCGTTGAAGCCTTGAACCACAATGTTTCTGTGGACCAAGAAACCAGGTAGAATAATAGACCTTTCTCAAAGGGGGTCTATGCCATTCTTCAAAAGGGGAAATCCAGGGACCTATAGAAAGAACTAGAAATAGGGGAAAAAATCTTTGCGCTTGGGACAAATTTGAAGCACATGAAGATAACATGGAGAATTATTTCTAAACTTGAGGAACTTGATGAACTCCTTTCCAAAGAAAAATAGTCAGATGGAAGAAAATTAATTTGGGCCTTAAAGCCATGTATGTTTGCTCTCATACACCCCAATTTCTTAGGGGAAACTTGTGGAGGGGTCACACTTCCAGTTCCAGTTTGTCTCAGCAACATCATGAGAATAACCGCCCCTACAACCCCTTACAATGATGACATTATGAGGAGAGCTTTCAGACTGATGGTAGGGACATTTCAATATTTGGACAACAGTGTAGACTCTACCTTTGGGAAGAAACTTGAGGTTTTAGGAGGTATGGCCACATTCAGAACATATTGCATCATGTTTGATCTTGAATGTGATGACTTGATTTTTCAAATTCTCCAATGCTTCTTCAGCATTAGGAGACATCATGTTGACATAGTCATAGCACACATACAGTCCATCCCGTTGTCATGTATGAGAAACTATGAGGCCCTTTGTTGAGAGTTGAAAACTAGGGTGTTGAGCATTTAGCGGAGAGAGAAGTTGGTCTCACCTACTACATATGAGCTAGCATTAAAGTTGGTTGAGCGGAATATTGGGCTATTCAAGAGACAGTTGAACAGGGAATAGCTACTCCAGTTTGGTGGATCATGCAGTAGAAACGAGTTGAGGAGGAAGGGACTTTTCTTCATCTGTAGAGAACGTTGGGGGCCTGATTACTCATTCTTGAGTGATGGAGATGATGTGGCAGAGGCAGAACATAAGAACATTCCTTCTGTATGCCAGTATGATGACTCTTCATCAGATGAGTCCATGGGATCATATGAGGATTTTTCGGGGGAGCGAGAGCAGTCATGCAAAGTTGATGATAGTATACCAAAGTTGTATTCTAGTGTGCAGGGTGAGCAGTGAGGGAACTATATGGGAGATACTCTAGGTTATGAGTCACTTGTGACGATTTGGTTGAAGAAATATATGTTGGAGCATGAGTCAGCAGAGGAGGAGGATATGCACATCATGCATGATAGTTCTTTGGGGGAGAGCCATATGGAGGCTCACATTGGGTCTGTGATGGATGTATGGTTACCCTTAGGGTCAACCATGGGTGAGGAGCAGATGGATGTACGGACATCTAGCAGTGAGGCAGTAGTTGCAGATACTTATCCTCATGAGATGTTGGAGGTTGATGGGATAGTTCTGTGGTAGGCTAGTATACATCAGGAGCATGACATACCTAATTAGGAGAGGGATGAGCTCTTGGAGATGGTGGAGCATCCATCATTGGGCCGATACACATATGAGGTGCATATGGATATACATGCGGTCAACAGAGCAGCAGTGCTTTTAGGGAGTATCACTCTCTAGAGTACATCCATGGGGCTTGCAACATATCTCACCCACTTTGGCCTTTTATAGAGAGTGTTAGAGTCCTGTGATTTACAATATCACAAGGTGACTGATTATTTCTTATATTTTTTACTCAAAATAATATTCCATGGCTATCATTTATTTTTAGAGAAAGAAAGGGAACTCCTGACTTTAAAAAGCTTCAAAAGGAATCAATCTTCCTTTCCGTCCAGTAGAAGGATGGAGGTGTTGCTGATAAGGTGTGATGGGGATCAAACTTTATTTCTTCCCTCATTCCATTTCATTTCATTCACCCTCTTTGTCCCCCCTTATTTCCTCCATATTCTGAAATGCTCTTAATCCAATTCAAACCCCAAAACCCACATGCATAACCTTTGGGACTTATTTCTTTATAAACCCTTTATCCCCACCCTCCATCATAGATCACATATTATAGAACTTTCACATCGCAACTAAAACTTAAAAACTGTGATCGCCGACTTGCGATGTATCGCAATGCCCACAATCTATTTGGTTCAACTTGTGACGCGGTGGTTGGCCGACCACAGCAACTCCGCCCCCCACTTCACAGTTGTTTCCAATACATATCACATATCATCTACAACATCATAAAATTTTTCCTTACCGCATAAAACATTCATCGATTGATGAACCCCGCCGATTGAAATGGGCTCCACTTCTCCCTGACACATTATCCTCAAATCAACACAAATCATACTTCATAGTTTTAAGCGTTTAGCTTATTTCCCAAATGCTAAATTTTGTGATGAGCGATGCAGGTGGGTCCCTCTCCCCACACTTCGCAAGTTTTAAATTTTAAACCCCCGCGCTTATAACTTAAAATTAAAGTTTTCGATTTGTGATGGAGTCTGGTCCCACTTTCCCTCCACGTCATCTCTCACTTCGCATCACATATTAGATTACATTTTTTAAAACTTAAACTCTAAATATTACGAAGTTCCCAAATGCGATGCGGCTTCAGAAGTAAATTCTATAAGATTTCAAGTACGTGTAAATGGTTTTTTATGCTATTTTCATTCGAAAAAGGGTTAAACACAAAAAGAAAGGACTCGGGTAGCAAAAGGGTTGAGTTCGGTCCCACCTTCCTCTGCCATGTCTTTTCCTTCTCCTCATTGCCCTTCACCTCTCCTACATCTCCACTCAACCCCTTCTCATATGACGGTCTGCGTTGGATTCAACACCCCCATCAGTTTTCAAACTTTAACGAGGTGGGGATGGGGAGGGGGGGGGGGTTCGAAATGGGTGGTATCACTTACCCCCTCGCCGCTACGTTTTTCCCTTCCACTATTTATCACCCCCCTTCTATATTACCTCTTACCACCTAAGACCCCCTTCGAAAAGTTATTTTCGTTGACCTCCAAACCACTGACGCATTCATTTTACCACTATCACTGCTGCTGCGCCATGTCCATCGTCATTCCTTTAGGTCCGAGCTTCTAGGGTTGTGTGCCATTTATGAAGAAATAGGATAAAAAAAGTAGAAAGACTCGGGCAGGACCCGACAAGGGGAAAAAATTAGGGTGAGGCTGAACGACAGGCAGAAAAGATTGAGTCACGCGTTCGTGCAGAGATATAACAACAGAAATTGAAAAGGCAGTAAAGCACATCAACACAGTCACTAATCAATGAAAAGTAGTCAGCACTGCACCATATTTAATTACCCAACACCAGTTTTATGAAGAGTAGGGCCAGACGTCAGAGCCACCACTGGTTACCTCTTCGTAACCTTCACAACTACCTACAATCTTATTGTTTGATCTTCCAAAGAGCCATTGAAGCGTTTGGATCCATGAAGAGCTACCCAACATTAATTCTATAGGAAGTGTTGTTGTTAGAGATTTATGTTCATGCCTTGCATGGCCACACTTGTCCATTTTCTACTAATTGTAATCAATGAAAGGTTGCCAAGTAGGATAGGGAAACTGACTTAGTCTTAAGATAAATACTGCATGCCTTAGCAGTATCAAGGGTTGGAAAATTGGACCCTCCTGAAGCTTGCATTGTAAGAAGTATTGGAACTCCGTAACAGTTTGAGTTGGGCATCAATAATAAGAGACCTTTCATAGGATTCTTGAGCTATGTTAATGGTGATTTTTTTCCTCTGTATTAATGTTTTCCTCTGTCTTTTCATGTTGTGCATCAATTTATCTTATTTGAAAACATAAAATTTAGATTAAGATTTTCTAAAAGAGAACCTTAATTCTGTCTATGTTGTTATCTTAATGTTTTCCTCTGAGACCTGAATGCGGAATTCAGAGACGATTTGTTCTGCATTTAATTGAACCTTAATCTCCTTCTCCCATCTCATATTCACACTTCTAGTAAGATCCAGTCTGCATAGTTAGCTTGCCCTGTGAATGCCCTTGAAAATTTGATGCACAATTTTTCCTTTTATGACTCCATAGCCCAATGGATTAAGTTTTACATCGATGTCTTTCCAACCACCCAATCAATCAAATAGACAACACCCATCACTGTAACTAGCCTAATATCAGCACTTGTAATTATCAAGTTAAGTCATGAAACAGATAGAGCCCTCTCTGAGTCTAGGAAGGCTAGGTCTTGGACTCCTAAGTGGTTTGATGTTGTTCTTTATAGTTTATTCTTGCCAATCTCCTAAATTATAGAGTGCTAACATAATGGTGACCATACTGGGGAATGTGTTATTGAAAAATGTCCAATATTTCATTAGAACTCAGAAACCACAGTCAAAATATCCTATGGTTCAAGTATGTTCCAAGTTTGGTATCTGGTTGTTGATGGTGGACAACAACCGGACACAATAAAGTTAAAATCATCCACCTTGCAACTCCATAGTTTTCAGTTCACCTAAAGACTTCACTGCTAGAATAATCCAGATTAGTTGTGCATATATAGTGCCCCACTCTCTGACTGATTAACAAGATGGATCCAAGAATAAAACACAGGTATGTTCCAATGAAAAAATATCACATTCCTGGATTCCAACATAAAATGCCTCAGGTAAATTGGCAAAGAAACCTTCCTTATTTTCAAGATGAGAATGTTGATGATGCTTTGTTACATCTCATTAAATTTCATATACATTTGTGGAAGTTGAAGGTCGAATGGCATGAGGATTGCCTCATGAAGATGTTCATGGCAACATTAGAAGGGAAAGCGAGGGAATGGTATGAGGGTTTGAACCTTGGTTATTTGTTTTCTTTAAAAGATTTCCACAAGGTGTTTTATGAGCATTATAAAGAATATTCTCCATCTTTATCATTAGCTGAAAATTGTTGTGACCAATCTTAGGATCTCATACAATACCTTGTGAATATTGATGAGGATTTAGGAAATATACATCCCGAGGATCTCTTAGAAGTAATTCATGAATTCCATTCTCAAGTTAATTGTCATGATAACCAAGTGAAGTTAGTTGAAAATGAAAGAAATCAGGAAATGACAGAAGATCCACAAGATCTACCCATGGGGAAAAATGATAATTCATCTGCTTTTTTGTGTGAGGCTAAAGAAAAAATTCAGCCTCATGATCAGTCTTCACAAGAGAAAGAAAACAATTTTTTTTCAATCCAAAGAAAACAAAGCCTCCCTCCTCCTTTAACTGAAGAGGAAATCAATCAAATTCTAAGCATGCAGCCAACCTCTAAATTTTTATGTAATGAAGATATTACGTCTATTTGTTCTACTTTTGATTTGTGTACTAAATAATTTTATCATGAAGAAATAGAAGAACAAATTGATACTGATGCCGTTCTACCTTCTCTAGAAGGCCTATTTCCAGAAAGTGCTCCTATTCATCAAAGTGAGGACCTTCAAATAGAATTCAGCCAACTCAGTCAAGACAGATTAGGTTTTCTTGAGGAAAACATAGTGGTATATAATGAGGATGTCATGTGAGATGACCATGAAGAATACGCAAATATTCTCTTTCAGAAGGATCCTGAGAATGACAAACTGGAGCTAGGAGCAACCCTAGATTAAGTTTGTTATTTAAACCCTCAGGGCTGGGTATTGTCCCAAGATCCTTTTTATGGTTTCTTAGAATCATCTAAAGAAGAAATATGCTATTCCATAGATGGTCTGTTGTAAAGCTTATGGAAATTTTTGAGCATTGCTGCTTAAAGGAAAGTAAAATGGGTGTGGCCCTTTTGTTTTTTCTGCCTACTCAAAAAAGTGAACAAGAATCAATCATGTTGTCATTTACTTGATCGGTTGCATTGGAGAAATGAGTTCACTTAGTGTATATATCACCTCTAAGTTAGATTAGGGTAGGTAGGTGTGAAAATAAGCTTAGTATTTTGAGCATTTTTCCAGTTTTAGTTTTAGAATTCTTTCCAGTTTTCAGATCAAGTATGCCCCAGACTTCAACTTGCAAAGAGTGTTGATTTCAAACTGAGCCTCCTCAACCACAAAGGTTTTATTACCAGATTTGGGGTCAGCCCGATGGATCAGACCACTAGTACATGGTGTTCTTGACACCTCCTGAAGGAGCTTCCATCCCCAGCTGGAGCCGCTCTTAGAGTCCTGTAATTTATAGTATCACAAGGTGACTGATTATTGCTTATATTTTTTACTAAAAATAATATTCCATGGCTATCATTTATTTTCATAGAAAGAAAGGGAACTTTTGACTATAAATAGCTTCAAAGGAATCAATATTCCTTTCTATATAGTATAAGGAAGGAGTTGTTTCTAATAAGGTGTGATGGGGATCAAAATTTACTTCTTCCCTCATTCAATTTAATTTCATTCACCCTCTTTGCCTCCCCTCATTTCCTCCATATTCTGAAATTCTTTGAATCCCATTCAAACTCAAAAACCCACATGCATAACCTTTGGGACTTATTGCTTTATAAACCCTTTTATATTAAAGTCTACAATACTATTTTCAGAGCTCCGCCCACCCACTAGCAGTTGTGTTTTAACACATAAACCTTACCTTTTCTGCTTTTTCACTTTATACTGCTACCTTACCTTTTTCCATTGCATATCATTGGTTTCGTTTACCATCCGCTTCCTTACTTCCTAATTGCGATTAAAGTGGGACCATCCCTCCACATCACCATTTATTTCCCACCCTCCATCGCAAATTGCATATTATATACCTTTCACATCGCAACTAAAACTTAAAAACCGCGATCTCTGACTTGCGATGTATCACATCGCATTTTTTTTAAGTTACCTTTGAAATTCCCACAATCTATTTGGTTTAACTTGAGATGCGGTGGTTGGCCCACAACAGCAGCTCCGCGGCTGACTTCACTGTCATTTCCAATACATATCACATATCATATACAACATCATGAAACTTTTCCTTACCACGTAAAAAATTCCCCGATCTATAAACCCCGCCGATTGCAGTGGGCTCCACTTCTCCCTAACACGTCACTCTGAAATCAACGCGAATCACACTTAGTAGTTTTAATCATTTACCTTATTTCCCAAATGCTAAATTCTGTGATGAGCGATGTGGGTGGGTCCCTCTCCCCGCACTTCAGAATTTTTAGATTTTAAACCCCTACGCTTATAACTTAAAATTAAAGTTTGCAATTTGCGATGCAATCCAGTCCCGCTTTCCCTGAACATCATCTCTCAGTTCGCATCACATATCCGTTTAATTTTTTTTAAACTTAAACTCAAAATATTGCGAAGTGCGCAGATGTGATGCAGCTTTAGAAGTAAAGTATATAAGATTTCAAGTCCGGGTAAATGGTTTTTTATGCTATTTTCGTTCGAAAAAGGGTTAGATGAAAAAAGAAAGGACTCAGGTAGCAAAAGGGTCGAGTCTAGTCCCACCTTACCTACCACATATTTTCCTTCTCCTCATCACCCTTCACTCTCCTCCATATCCACTCAACCACTTCTAATCTGGTGGTCCGCGTTGCATTTCGAACCCCCTCAACTTCTAAACTTTAACCATGTGGGGGGAGGGGGGGGTGGCAGGGGTCTGAAATGGGTGGTATTGCTTGCCTCATCCTTGCTACATGTTGCCCTTCCACTATTTAACACCCCCCTTCTATATTACCATTTACCACCTAAGACCCCCTTCGAAAAGTTGTTTTCTCTCACCTCCAAACTGCTGCCACATTCATTTCACCACTATCACCTCTGTTGTGCCACGTTCATCGTCATTCCTTCAGGTCCGAGCTTCTACGATTTGTGTGCCATTTATGAAGAAATAGGCTAAACACAATAGAAAGAATCGAGCAGGACCCGACAAGGGGAAAAAAACAGGGCGAGGCTAAATGACAGGCATAAAATATTGAGTTGGGCGTTCGTATAGAGATATAACAAGAGAAACCGAAAAGGATGCAAAGCACATCAACACAATCACTAATCAATGAAAAATAGCCAGCGCTGCACCTGATTTAATTAATCAAAGCCCGTTTTATGAAGCGTAGGGTCAGATGTCATAGCCACCACTGGTTACCTCTTCGTGACCATCATAGCTACCCCCAAGCTTATTGTTTGATCTTTCGAAGAGCCATTGAAGCATTTGGCTCCATGAAGAGCTGCGCAACATTAATTCTATAGGTGGTGTTGTTGTCAGAGATTTTTGTTCAAGCCTTGCATGGACACACTTGTCCATTTTCTGCTAATTGTAATCAATGAAAGGTTTCCAGGTAAGATAGGGAAACCGACTTAGTCTTAAGATAAATATGGCATGCGTTAGCAGTATCAAGAGTTGTAAAATTGGACCCTGTTGAAGATTGCATTGTAAGAAGTATTGGAACTCCGTAGCTATTTGAGCTGGGCATCAATAATAAAAGGCCGTTCACAAGATTCTTGAGCTATGTTAATGGTGATTTTTTCCCTCTGTATTAATGTTTTCCTCTATCTTTTCGTGTTGTGCATCAATTTATCTAATTTCAAAACAGAAAATTTAGATTAAGATTTGCTATAAGAGAACCTTAATTTTTTCTGTGTTTGTTATCTTAATGTTTTCCTCTGAGACCTGAATGCATAATTCAAATATGGTCTGCTCTACATTTAAGTTGAAAATTAATCTCCTTCTCCCATCTCATATTCACACTACTAGTTTTACAGCCCAATGGATTAAGTTTTACAGCTCTGTCTTTCCAGCCACCCAAACAATCAAGCAAACAACCCCCATCACTGTAACTAGCCTAATATCAACATTTATAATTATCAAGTTAAATCATAAAATAAAGAGATCCCTCTCTAATTCTAGGAAGGCTAGGTCCTGGACTCCAAAGTGGTTTTATTTTGTGCTTTATAGTTTATTCTTGCCAATCTCCTAAATTATAGAGTGCTAATAGAGAGAGGGGCCTTCCTCTATGGGCAGATCTCGTCGATAGATGGGACATAGAAACCCGCATTGAGTATGGGTTGGTGATAGCACTCCAAATGTGTTCTGTATGCAGATGTCACTACATTGGATTCTTCTTCCAAGATAGATTGGTGGGATATCATGAGTTGGTACCCTCTTGATGGTACGATCTTCTTCGTAGGGAGCATAACAGAGTAGGGGCCCTTACACATGATAGATGTTACAGATTCCCGTTGGCAGCGGAGCACATGCTGACTATTCTTCAACATTCCATCCTGACTTCAGGAGAGTGGGGTTAGCATCAAATTGAGTCTATAGTTGGATTGGAGAGAGGTGATGAGTTGGTATTGTATTAATAGAGTATCATTCTTAGTCACGGGTACATTTTGGCAGGAGCAATTGGATGGGAGCGATGTTACATGTTCCATTGGGCCATGGATTGTGGACTGATAGTCCATGAGTATTTCAATAGCACTAGCTTGACATCCACAGATCAGGATTGACCTCCGCCTAGACCAGGAGTTGGACTGGAGAGAGGTGAAGAGTTGGTACCTAGTTGGTGGGACAACTTATACAGTTAGAGTTACAACATAGGAGGAGCCATGGAGCATTAATGCTTGCTGGTAGACTTCGCTTCATGGGGTAGCAGCTATAGCCAGAGGAAGTACGCAGTCCAAACTATGGGACATGGGCGATGATTAACCATGGCGGCATTGGGATTTAGGAGAATTGTTTGATGACAGGTACAGTGAGAGATCATTTTGGGATCCCATCATTGAGGGGTCTATTCCACGTGGCTTGAAATAGGTGCATAACAACACCTAGGGGTTTGTATGGGATCCAGGCATTGGGTCTCAGTTGCATCGAGCCAATAGGGTGGCCCACATATTTGGATTGCTTGAGGGCAAGAAATCTTGGGGCAGAAGGTCTGTAATATTCCTTTTTTTGGTATCACCTATGACAGGGTTAGTGTTGGAGCAAGGTCCCCTAACTGCATTTTTGGTCCAGTTTTGTAATATTTTGTAATATTTAGTCTAGAAAAATGGCTTTGGGGAGGGTCAAATCCCCCAATTAATTGTAAAGGGTCAAAGGGTATATCAAGAGTCCACAGACCATGGTTAGAATACCATAGAGTAGCGTAGGCTAATATGTTATAAATAGATGAATAAATCGAGTCTAGAGATAGAAAAAGTAGGGGATTAAGCTTGGATACAAAATTGTGACTATTTTATGTTGATTTTCTGGGTAAGGGCTCTTACTTGTTGTGTGCACAAAGACCCTGAGTCCTACTATGTGCGGACCCCACTGGCTGTGTACACGGGCTGGTAAATAGAGTCTGTAAGTAGGATATGGATACAAATTAATGAGAAGACTATTGTAATCATTAAGTACTTGTGTGTTATGATTATGAGCTACGCTTTATGTTAATTCTGAGATTATTCTTGCTCACTGCATACTGATGGTTTTCCAATGCACAAGTGGATGCGATATTATGAATGCATAGATTTGTCTTAAGTACTATGCTTAGTTTCTATGTTATTTATGATCTTTGTTATGTCGATATACTGTTAAGGGTTTCCATATCAGGGCTTCTCCTGCGCAGGTCTATCTGATCTAGAGTGACCCAATTTAATTAACTTTCTCTCTCTCAGGGTGTGAAAACCTGGTTCCATCACCCTCCCATAATATTTCGGGTGAGACCTTGACCTGCGTAAGAAAGTTATTACCGAAAGGGCCAGTAGTACTAATCAGGAGTTCATAAATTTTGCTCAAAATTGAAAGTTATAGGATTGGGTTGAAACTAATATGGATTCATATATCTTGTTTTCCTGATTCCGGCACCGCAAATGGTTCGAAAAACTGATGTCGTATGAGGGAGATATCGCATTCTGATCGAATTCCCAAATAGCTAAATTTTGTGATAGGGTTGACTGGGATACCCAGTCAACATGGAGGGTGCATAGTCAGCAAAAGGTATATTTCGAGGAATATTCCTTTCCTCAAAACCAATCCTAGGTTGATAAGTGGCGCATTGTGATTTTTTGGATGGGATGTATGTTGTGTTTTTGTGACCAATCAGAGGGTGACACATGGCCAGCCCAAGGCCGCCACGTGTCCCCTTAGTGTTGTAATAAAAATTTTATGGAAGTCCGTAGGGCTCGACCCCACGACCTCAGACAAAACACGCACCTGCCATACCACATGAGCTATGAGAAGATCTTAACCTCTATTCATCACAGGTTATATTTAAAGTTGATTCATATCATCGTTGGGGGTTGGGACCACCGATGGTCCCAACCCGCCATCGGTCCCGTGGAAGGTTTGTCACATGACATTGCAATTAAACCATAGCATAAAACATTAATTCCAACAACATTTTCTGCAACAGTTTCATGTTAATACTTATGAGATGTTATAACTCTCTACGTGGTTTAAACTCTGACAGTTTTGTTAACACAACTGCAAACCGGAGTCTCTACCTTTACAACAGTGGTTCAACCCTTGAGTTCCACTGACATTCAATAGTTAGGTCATGATCTGGGTTGGAATGTGGCCACCCAACCACTAACATTAACTATTGCAGTTAGCGCTGGCGGAGTTTTAGAGCGTGCCCTAACTTTGTGTGAATTTTCCATTTTTTTCTCCAGTTAAGTTGAGTCCTCCATAGTTAGTAGAGTTTTTCTAGGTGTTACTGGGAAAATGAGTTGAAGGCTCAATTTTCGCCCATTTAGAGGGAATGAAGAGTCAATATAGACTAATTGGAGCATTCTAGAGCCATTGGTGCAGAGGAAATAGCCATTAGAGGCCTGTAACTACATGTATTTGTAAAATTTTGAGCATAATGAAAGATGGACATGACATTGGGAGTTGGACCAGCAAATGTAGCCTAGGAGGGGTGAGCTTCTTCATCATGCCTACTGTGTAAATGTTATGTGGTGACTTAATTCTCTATTTTGCATTGTTTTTCAGTGTATTTTGTGCTTATTTCATGTTTCTAATTCACTAAAATCATCTATAATTCATAGTTAAAATCCTCAATACTCAACCAAACTAAAGAGAGATATATGCACATATTTTATAACTGAAAAGACACTTAGCACATCAAAACTAATACAGTCCTTTCAAATCAGATTGGTATCAGAGATAGAGTTTATTCTCTGGTGTTATTTTGTGAATTTATTTATTTTTTAACTGTTTTCAAGTTTTAGATGCTTACAAGGCTCAAGCTTAAGAGAGGAGAAGGAAAATTGGTGGGAGTAGAAGGGTCACAAGAAGAGCCAAAGCAAAGGAGAGCAATATTTCTACAATCTCCACCACCTAGTTCACCTCCTAAGGAAGTAGAACCTACATTAAGCATGCCTCAAGAGGAAGGATAAATCCATGAATAATTTGATCCGAAAGAGGAAGAAAGAGTGTCCAGGAAAGCATTCCTTTACATGATTGAGATGGTTAGAATCCTTTATCAAGAAAGGAATGAGAAACTGGAAGGAGAAGGATCCAAACTTCACAAGGAAGGACAAGGATCTTCAAGAGGTCACAATTATTAAGATAAGTAAAATAAGGGTAATGGAGGAAATGGAGGCAATGGAGGACCATCGTCCTTACCCTCATCATCATTATCCTCTAATTCATCTTCAGTACTTCAGCCATTCAAGTTAAAGAACACTGGTAAAAGTCATTTTTTAAAACTTGATGTTAAGTTTGAATTGCCAATGTTTAATGGTGAATTCAATGCAGAAAAGCTTGATAATTGGATTAGGAAATTGGAGGTCTATTTGAGAATCCAAAACCTTCAACATGATGATACCAAAATCCAATTAGCTTCATTTAGAATGGAAGTTGCAGCACTTGCTTGGTGGGAAGTCAAGACAAAGGAGGAGATCAATAAGCATGGTAATATTATTCTATCATGGACTGATTTCATTAATGCAATAAAACTACAGTTTTATCCATTAGCTCATATGCAGAAATCCATAATGAACTAGCAAAACTTTAGGCAATTGAAGGGATAGAATGTGCAAGAATACACCCATGAATTTAGGAGAAGAGTTCTCTTATTAGGGGTAGATTGCAGAGCCAAGATACTTTTCTCAAGTAAATAGGAGGCTTACATAGCTATATAAAACATAATATTCTTATGTTTAACCCCACAAGTCTAGATGAAGTATGTGTTCAGGCCACACATCTAGAAGTTAGAGGGAAGAAAAATTCTTAAGAGGGTAGGAAGAAACCCTTTAAGGGTAAAAACAAGGAGAAAACCTCAAAAGGTGAAAGAAAAAATAATGCATTTGTTAAGAATGAGGGAGAAAAATTGGTTTGTAAAAATTGTTCAAAAGAAGGCCATGATGAAAATCATTGTTGGAAATTACATCCTAAAATGGGGCCCAAGAAATACAACAACAAAGGGAAACAAAAAATTTCAACTACAACTCAACATGATTTAGGAGAAGATTTAGGTGATGAATATAAGATTATAGCCATGGGATTGAAGAACATGTAGGGGAGATAAATTTAAACTAAACCCAATACTAGTACATCAAACTGTCACACACATGCTCCAAATGAAGAAGAAAGAATTGAACTATTTCATGTGAGGGTCATATCCAAACATACTAAGATTGACACATTGTTTGATAGTGGGTCACAAGAAAAGTTAATCTCTGAATACTTGGTTAGGAAGCTTAACCTTGAGACCATACCACATCCAAAACCATATCTACTTGGTTGGATTTGTAAGGATGCAAATTTACAGGTTTCAAAGAAGTGTATATTGCGGTTTGCAATAACTGCACATTTTTTTGACACAGTTGAATTAGATGTGGTTACACTTGATATAACATGTATTGTGTTGGGGAGTCCTTACTTGTATGTCAGGAAAGTTGTTAAAATTTACTGCAGGAATAAATAAAGAATTTAGTGAGAGAAATAAACATAAAAGAGCCCAGCAACAAATCATAAACATAAACACAATTGTTTATCTGGGAAAACCCCAAACTTGGGGGAAAAACCCAACCAATTAAATTTCATTAACCATTGGCCAAAACCCTGGCCAATCCAGCCAAGTGAGCCTTCACCGCTCACCTCTAGGCCTTGCCTTACAATGAAGTCTTTCCAGCCTTTTTATAGGCACCATTACATGCAATACCATGGGCCAAAACCATGGGTGCACAATACCATGTGCCCCAAAACCACTACTATTTACCCTAGTCAACATTGACTCTATCCCGAGTCATGTTTACCTAACAATTCCCCCCTTAAACTTGACTTGGGGATTATTGACTAAATCCAGCCAAACCTGCTAAGTGAGACAACCCCGCTCACTCTAGCTCTTCCCTCGTCAATATTTTTACCCAAGGTAATTGTTAACTTTACATCCCCCCTATCACCTAGGTCTAACCCAGACTTTACCAGTGATTTACCCAAGGATACACATGCCATACCAGGTCTTATAGCAGTATGCCCATTTACATGTAAAAATTAACTCCATTATAATAAAAAAAAAATTTGTTTCATTGTCACTGTCTTTATATATTGAAATCAATGTCCATATAAAAAGAATCCATCTACTGGATTACATGGGTCACCAACCTCTGTAACCACTAGTCCTTTAGGAATTCTCTTCAGATACATGGTTCATCAATTAAGTAATCCACATGGTCATATCCTCTCTCATTTTCTACATTTATTCATGATATCCTCTCCAAAGAGAACATCATAGTTGTACATAATATGCCCACCAACTGCAATAAAAGAAATTGATTTTTTTTTTTCATGACCCTTTCCATGGCCTCTGCTGTGCATCTCTTCAGCGCTATGATCTTCACCAATCATCAATGTCAACCAACAAAGAAAAACCTTGCAATTCGTTGTTCCTAAGAGAAAAATTATACTAGCTTGAAGCAATGAACCCTTAGCATTAGAAAGGACAAAAATAATACTTGTAACATTTAATCCTGCTAATAATCCAATCAGCAAGTAGTTTTCAGTGAAAAGCTATAAAATCCATTTCTCTATTATGTAGGGGCCATTCAAACTAGTTTCCTGCGACAAAACCTACAAATTCATCTCTCAATTGCTTAAGGTGCAGCAACTGCAATACGACCAACAATCTAATCAAGATCTCTCTGACCACTAGATGTGATACGCCGTCAACCATTCGTATCCATCTCAATGATATTCATCTTCTCTAATTTCTATAGTACATGTCAAGCTATAGATCCACTGCTTTTACAGAAATGAGGAGGACGCGAACCATTCCTTTTACGACCACCATAGATTTTGCAAAAAGCTCCAAGTTCAATTTCCTTTCTCAAATATATTTTCCTTGCCATCGAATTTTTTCTAACATAGTACCAATTAGGATCATATGGAGCGAGTTCCTTGAAAGTGGCTGTCTTTACAAGGTCCGTCCAGTGTGGAAGCTCAATCTTGCCGGATCGTTTAAGATGTGCAGCATAAGCTGTCACAAACTCATGGGGCGAGACATCTTTGAATGTACATGTCGTTGCCATGGCTCGAACCTGCAAAGTCCTAACACGAAGCCGCGACCACTGAACAATGATTGTCCTAACTGCTTTGCTCAAATCTCACACAAATCTATCCTATTCAATGCCGCCTGAGACATCACCATGCTTTCCGCCATCACCCAATTAAAATTTTTTTCGGCAAATCAAGAAATTTTCCCATAGGCTCCATGTACAGCACCGTGCCAACTCTCCTCTTATGAAACTCTTGAGCGCAACACATCGATCCATATTGTAGACTCTATCACCACTCGCTTCTCAGCTACATGGATCTTGAGATCCAGATCTGGATCAGTACAACAGATCAAACCTCTTGCATGCTCACAACATGAGCCATGAGCAGGGCGATTCTCCTGTCGTCGCTGCCTTCACCCAAGAACAAGAAGTTCATATTATCTCTCTGTATCTTGAACCCCGTGAGAATCAAATTAGTAAGTTTCTGAAGGCGCTATGCATTCGACAAAGGGGATAACGGATCTCTCCAACTGTAGATTGATCTCCCTATAAAAGTCCCGCATCTGTGAGCACTCCATCATTTTTTTTTTCAATTACAATAGATCTAATAAGATCTGACATATTCATAAGCAGATCGAACCAGATTTTACGCAGACCTGTCCTCCTCCTCTTACATAGATCTATGCATGATAATTTTCACACGCAAATCTATGCAGATCTAGATATAGATCTAACGCCTTCACACATAGATTTGTCCTTTTACGTATATCTGTCGAGGAGAAAATTTCACGCAGTAGCAGCAAACTATAGATATAGCAAAATCACTAAACTTGGCAGCTCATTCCAGATTTCAGATCTTCATAGCTCTGATACCAGTTGTTAAAATTTATCGCAGGAATAAATAAAGAATTTAGTGAGAGAAATAAAAATAAAAGAGCCCAACAACAAATCATAAACATAAACACAATTGTTTATCCGAGAAAACCCCAAACTCCAGGGAAAAACCCAACCAATTAAATTTCATTCACCATTGGCCAAAACCTTGGCCAATCCAGTCAAGTGAGCCTTCACCACTCACCTCCAGGCCTTACCTTACAATGAAGTCTTTCCAGCCTTTTTAAAGGCTCCATTACATGCAATACCATGGGCCAAAACCATGGGTGCACAATACCGTGTTCCCCAAAACCACTACTATTTACCCTAGTCAACATTAAATCTATCCCGAGTCATGTTTACCTAACAAAAGTGATCTTCCATCACCATGAGAACAAATACCATTTATTCAAAGATGGCAAGGAGTACATTGTTAGAGCACATCACAAGAAGACAAATATTGCTATGGTAAATGTTGGACAAGTAAAGAGGCTGGTAAATTCAAGTAAGAATTTTGTTCTTCTAATGATTAAGCCTAAAGTTGATGTTAATCATGAATCATTTGAGGGATGTGATCCTAAGTTGAAATCAGATTTATATGATGTATTTGATGCACATCATGAGAATTTTCAGGAGCCAACAAGATTACCTCCAAAAAGGGAGATTCAACATGAGATTCGGTTGCAGCAAGATTGTCCTCTGTTAAGTCCCTATATTAATAGTGTAGCGCCTTATTGTGTTAGTGTATCCCCCCTTATTTTTATTGTTGTACCCCTGTACCCCCCATATTGTTATTATTGTGCCCTTACATTATTATTTTTAGGTCGGCTAGGGTTACATTGTGGCCCCATGGACTCCTATATATAGAAATGAGGTTTTGTCATTTGTATCATCCAAGAATTGTTCATTCATGTAATGTATTGGACATTTCCCCCTCGAAGTGGCTTATTTCTAAGGCGTTGATATCTCTTTTCATCTATTTTTGGAGTTGGTTTCACAACATTTGGTATCATAGCTTTGGATTCTAGGGTTTCACTACTCCAAACAGGTCATCGTGGCATTTTGCCTATAATTTTTTTTCTACGAAGTTTCAGAAGCTAAATTTTTTAAAGTGTGAAGCCAAAATCCTAAGGAACATTTTTACAACATTTTAGAGCTTGGTTTGCAACATTTTTGAAGATATGATCCGTGGAAGGTAGGGATTTTTGCAGGCTCCTAAATTTAACCTAAACAGGTCATCGCAGAATTTTCTCTATAAATATGTTTATACGATGTTCCAGAAGCTGAAATTTGCATAGAGAAAAGCAGAAATCTAGAAGAACCACCTCTAAAAATTTCAAATCTCGTTTCACAATATTTTTGGAGATATGATCTGTGGAAGTTAGTTATTTTGTAGGCTCCCAAATTTCATCTCAAAGAGGTGATCGTGGGAAAATATTCATAACTCTCTCTCTGAGCATCCGATTGGAATTCTGTAAAAAGTGGCCACAAGTACAAAGACTATAGTTTCCTGTCTATAAATTTCAGAGCCAAAGGTGGAAATAGTGACACGTGGCAAGTCATACAAGTTAACTCCACTGAACCAGTCCATAATTAGGTCATTGTGGGAGATTGGACATAAATTTGTCTTGAAGATTCCAAATCAGGTCAGACCTGTGGCATTTGAAATAGGATTTAGAGGGCTAACTTAGGGCCAAATTTTAGATATTGAAGATCCTAAATCATAGATATAATTTAGTTTCAATATCGAGCTCCTCAAAATCAAGAAAAAGGTGTGTATTGTTTTCGAATTAGATAAGTCTTGTTTAAAAAAAAGAAGTTTGAAGTGATTCGAAGGGAATATTTTAGAATTTTTATAAGTATTGGGTTATATAATGCATCCAAAAAATAATTCCATACCCATTAAGCCCTCAAAAATCGATACTATGACGCATGAAGAGGAAGAATTACAGTATGAGATATTAAAATTACGGTACCAAATGCAACAAATTTCGATCTTACGAAGAGCAACCGAAGATGACATAGATGGTTTAAAAGTAGAAATGGAGGCTAAGTTGGACAGTTTGAAGGATCAAATAATAGCTAATATGGATGATAAATTAGTGGAAGATCACATCGAGCATTAACAATAAGTTCTCCAACTCTTAAAGAATAACCTAACTTTGGTACAAAATATAATGAAACAGTAGGAAGATCAACATCACATCAAAATAAGTTTTGAAGAAGTCACAGAAACAAGAACTCGACAAGTATGATCAATTTCAGAGTATCTCAGCAAGTGGAACAACTTTCCTGTAGAAGATTCCACATGGGAGGATGAAAATTTTATACAGAAGCATCAAGATATAATCAAGCTTTGAGGACAACACTTGTTTGAAGGAGAGGGGCATGTTAAGTCCCTATATTAATAGTGTAGTCCCTTATTATGTTAGGGTATCCCCCCTTATTGTTATTGTTGTGTTAGGTCTCCGTAGTTTGCAAGATTGGCAAGTACAAATGCTGCAGAGCCTACATCAAAACATCTTTAGAATCTGAGGATCTAGCCATCCTAGATTCAGAGAGGGATCTCTCTATATATGTGTTTAAACATATGATCTTTATGCTCACGTATGATTTTAGGCTAGTTATGAAGAAAAATGTTTTGTTTGTTTTGGTTGGGCAGGATAACATGAAGATGAAGGAAGTTTGTATGAAGGGTGAAGGTGTGAGTAAGTGAAAGAATGGTTTAGTTGATAAGATAAGCATGGAAAAGCATCAATCCATTGGTCTATGGAGTCATAATAGGATTTAATTGCACAGCAAGGTTCAAGAGTGGTCCATGGGGCTAGTCATCTATGTCAAAGGATCTCTTTAAGTTGATTTTATGGAATGAAACACTTAAGAAATGAAGTGAAGGGAGTAAACACATGAGGGAACAAAGGGTAGCCTAAGATTAGGTAAGTACTTTGAAACTAGACTTCTTTTGACATGCACTAAAGGGAAAAACACAAAAGTAATCTAAGATCAGGTAAGTACTTTTAAACTAGCTTGCTTTTGATATACTTTCAAGAGAAAACATTGAAAAACATAGAACAACTTAAGATCAAGTAAAGACTTTTTAACTTAGCCTGCTTTCAGCATATTCAAAGGAAAACATTCATGATAAACATAAAAAGTAGTCTAAGATCAGGTAAGTACTTTTAAACTAGCCTGCTTTCAACATACTCTTAAGGGATCTTTTCAAAGAAAATGTTGGAGAAGAAACTAGAGGACAAGGCTCACCATAGACTTCTCTAGCTCAATATTTAATTAGAAAACTTATCAAGAACATTCAAAGACAACATCTCAAGTTGTACTCAGGAAACATGGGCTTACCAACATTTTCACTAGTTATACTCTATTGAATTACCTTCAAAACACATTTAGAAGAAAACATAAAGGATAAAGATTTATCAGTGAGATTTAGGGTACTTTAGAAGTAAATCCTAATCTATATTTGTTGTTCTTTATCAGAGGAAAGTGGACAGAATTAAAAGATAAATAAAATAACAATTACAGTGAGAAACACATCACCATCGACATAGACCAAGATCCCATAAATCAACTACTGTATTTGATGTTCAAACCAGTTAAAATCTTCAAGTCCAGTGGGTCTTTATAGCTTGAAACTTCTCATCTCAACTTATGTATCTTCAATTACAAAAAAGAGCTACAACATGCTTCAACAACTATTTACATTCAACAAGTATCCAAAGACCAACCTCTATATTGTCTTCTACAGAATTATTTATAGAAGAATGAGGAGGTGGAGTGTAAAGAAGAGTCCTTTGTGCAATTAATACAGAGTAATGGTTTCTCAACCTTTGGGAGGCTTAAGGGAGAATATTTCAAATGTTCATCTCTATTTTAATCAATTTTACATTAAATTTCATCACCTTCAGTCACTTTTTTTGACTTTGGGGGCTTTTGGTAGGCTAGTAGTTAATTCTGAGCTCTCTTTAGAAATATCTCTGACTGTGCAATTAATTTGTAGTCTTTTGAGGGAAATAGAACTATAGGTGGAATTATGAGGAGTCATAGCCTCAATGATGTGGCATTCGAAGGCTTCATTTATTAATTTGTCTATCCTGGTGGCTTTAAACATTGCTTAGGCCCTAATTCTTGCTTTAAGGCCTTTAAAATCACTTCGGAATATTGAAACCTTATAAGCTGACTGTGTTCACTGATTTAGCTTTTCCATCTGCCCCTTAACTGCTCTTTAACACTAAAACAGTAGGATTGAGCTTTTAATCTTTCAAACTTGTGCATTAACCCCTTCAACTTTTATGTGTAATCCTTTGTCTAAACCCTCCACTGTCTTTTTCTTCTTTGCTGTGTATAAGTGGATTTTAGAGCGTTGGAGGGCTCGATGGATAACCAGTACTCATCAATCACTGACTAAACCATGAAATAAACCCTAGAAGCCTCTATTCTGCATGGTCCGAGTTTCGAGGATCATGATCTTAGGCCCTGTGTCTCTATGAATGGTAGGGGGCATTCGGCCTCAAAAAGTGTTGTCAAAAACCTACAAAAACCACAAAAACGTTCATAAAATCCTACGGGTTGGAAAAATGCTTGCAGAGGCTGATAGAGAACGGGAGGAGTAGTGCGGAATGGGTGATTATGCAGGCGGAGGAGTTTTATTGAGGAAAACCGGTGCAAATTTGGTTTAAAACTGTATTTGGCGAGTATTTCAGCAAAGAGGTTTTCGGAAAACCACCGGTTGTTTTCGCGTGACCCTCGGGCGGTAAGTGGTTTTTCTCGGAGGGAACATGATCCAACGAAAACGTGCCACGTGGCCTTTACAATACTGCCTATTTCACGATATTTTGGAATGTTAAATCTCGGATGCAAAAATCACGCATTATTGATTGTAGACCGTTGGATCTAGGGGGGAAGATCCAATGGCTACGGGGGAGTGCGATGGAGAGAAGAGCTCGGTGGGTTGGTTAAGTGGAGGCCAGGTGTCAGTGTAGGATTGGATGAGCGGATCATGTAGTGGATGGTGGGTCCAGAGGTGCTGGGTTGTCGGATTGATTTAGGACCATGGGATTAAACAAATCAACGGCGGAGATTTGATTTATAGGGTGAATGGGTGGGATTTCATTGGGAGGGTAGGGGGAGAAATGGAAGCATGGTGACTGTTGATCTTTAAGGATCGATGGTCAAGATTAATTGATCAAGTGGTAATGTGGAATAGGAATGAAGGAAAGGGAAATGGGGAAAGTATTAGTGCCATTAGATCAAGGCTTGAAGCCTATGATCTATGGCTAAGATTCATATGTGGAGTAATAAGGATGGCGGGGAAAATGTAAAGGAGAAGGGGATAAAGGTGAAGCGCTGGGCAGTGGTCCCATGAAGGAGTAGGTGACCAGGGGCCAAAGGTAAAGGATCTTATCGCATCGGCGGGGGAACAAAAGGGAATGGGAGAGGGAAAGCAGTAACGCCGATGCGATGGGGCTTCAGATAGGGCCTGGACTATGATCATATGGCGGGGCATGTGACCAAGAGTGGAGGAGAAGGGGGGTTATGATGTTATCGCATCGGCAGGGGGGAAGGGGAAGGGGATGTTATGGATATGTCGATGTGACATGGTCTTTGTGATGCAATGAGCACCTAGTGCCCAGTCGCCGGCTTGGTTTTATGAAGAAAAGGAGCCGGGGCCAAAACGAAATGGGGCTAAAACCTCTTAAAAGTGTGGAAAAGCTTTGTAAAGGTCTTTTAATGGGTTTTTTATGATTTTCCCAAGTTCCGATAGTTAAAAAGGAAAAGCTTTTAAACCATAACAAAGGGTTTTATAGCCATAAGAGGGGATTTTTATGAAGTGAAAGGCAATTTTGAAGGTTTTTTAGGATAATCAAGAGGAAAGGGGGCATTTTATGAAAATTTTGAGGGAATAAAACGATGAAAATGGCTTTTTAGGAAACAAATTTATTTGGGAACAAAAGTAGTTTAGGGAAAAACACATAAGGAGCAACACTGTTTAGAGAATAGATGACATCAATAATGAATGATTTTCTATGAAAATAATCTCTTGAAGGCTCAAGACCTATTTTAGCCATCATTTGATGTGACAAAATTTATTGATAGCTAACAGTGGCTCCACTTGGGAATGGCAGCTCCTTGGAAGTGTCAAGAACTTCAAAATTTCATCTTTTGGATGCAGACCTGTGCCTTATCCATTGAGCACCTTTTTCTTCTTTCATCATGCTACTTTTTAAAAGATGATCGGTATTTGATGTCAGCAAAAAAATTTATCCCAAACATTCTACCTACACATCCTACTTCCTAACATTTTTTCTTCAGAAGGTGCATTTGGACATGTAGACCTTAAACATCAATATTTTATTCTTTTGAAAATAGAAAAAGCTAATCTAAATCTACCCTTATTTCTTCCATGAGTTCAGATTAAACTGTTGAACTCATCAATTCTCTACCTAAGCTACTATCTACCAGGATTAGATTGTCTACCAAATTTATTCTCTATCTTCTAAAACAGAAATTAAAACATAATCAAATCAGGATTAAGCAGTCTGAGTTGTTGTGGGACTATGGAATAAAAACAAGCTGCACATAGATTTTATTTGTAGAAATTTGAAACAAAACTATGAAGGCTTAAGATCTGAAAATAAAAAAGCACCCTTCATTTTTGCTTTCAGCTCTGGATTTGATATTTTTAGAGCTATTTTTCTTTTCTCTTGGTCTACATTTTGAGCATATAAGAACCAATTCTTCATCACACTTTACAGGTTCAGGTTTTAAACTTGTTTGAACCACTTTTTCTATCCTAATCTATTTCTACTGATAAGCCAAGATTGAACAGTTTGGCAAATCTTCTTCACTAATCTATCAGCAAAAAAATTAAATCTATCTTAGTCATGATTAGGTTATATGACCAAAATAGAAGTGTTTTTTTTGGTAGTGGAATTTAAGCTTGCACACTTTCAGATTTCTCTTTTTGGTATGGGGCTATACCTTTCTTGTTTTATTGATGCCCTCTTTTTCTCTTTTTCTATTGTTTTGTGTGTTTTTTATTTTTCTAAATTGGAAAGTAGTGATATATACAATGAACAGAAAGCTCAAAAAATTAAAATATTTTTTAATAGAAATAATGTTTGAGGACCCTTCCATTGACAGGACCTCCAAAGTATTCAGCTCCATCCAATTCTTGCATAAAAAATGCATTGTTCCTAATAGCAGATTGGATAAGATAAGGGTGTGCCGTAAGTTATCAAATTTTCCATGTTTTCCCTTGTCTTCTCTTCTTGAATCCCATTTAAAAAATTTATCACCAATCTTGAAATCACTTGCCTTGGTTCTTTTTTCAAACAAATTCTTGATGTTTTCTTATAGTTACTGTGCTTTGATGTATACTTCCTCCCTAGTTTGTTGTAGATGTATTGTCTAATTTATTCTCCTTGTCACATCATCATCTTCATACTGTACTTCCCGGATCAGCTTCATGACTGGCACTCCTAAACTAGTTGGAAATATTGCATTAGTTCCATAAACTAGCTGGTAAGGAGACATCACAATTGACTTTTTAACTATCAATTTGTCTGCCCATAAAACATGTACTAGCTTATTGTGCCATGATTTTTTGTTGTCTTCTAGCAACTTCTTGATAATGTTTACCAAGCTTTTATTTGAGGATTCTGCCAGCCCATTGCCTTGAGGGTAATAAGCTATGGAATGACCCAATATAATATGATATTTATGATGGAATTCTACCATATTTTTAGACCCAAATGCAACAGCATTATCAGTTATGATCTTTTTAGAACAGCGAAATCTGGACAATATATGGTTTTCAAGGAATGAAATGATAATAGAGTCTATGGCATTCCTAGAGGGGATGGCTTCTATCCACTTGGTAAAATAGTCTATTGCTGTGAGGATCCATCTATGTTGGGCAGATGAGGGAGGATGGATTTCCCCAATGAAGTCTAGACCCCACTGCTGAAAAGGAGCTTCAACAGTGATTGGTTGCAGAGGTAAGGGAAGCAAATTTCTTTTGCCTTCAAAGATTTGGCATTTGTGACAGGCAATAATCATCTTATGAACATCTTGGAATAGGGTGGGCCAGTAATATCCAACTCTAAGGATTTTTTTAACAGTTGACTTCCAATAGAGATGGCCCCCACATTCTCCTTCATGAAACTCGTGCTTGATTTTATCTCCATCATTCTTAGGCAAACATTTAAGCAATAATCCACTAGCATTTTTCCAATAAAAACATTTATTCAAAATGCAGTAATTTACATCTTTCAATTTTAAGAATCTTTCCTTTGTTTTAGACAAACCAGGAGGGACATTAAGATTGAGAAAAACATACAAAATGTCAGCATACCAAGATTAATTCAGAAAATGATCTTCAATAATTGGAGTTGAAAACTCCTCTTTTTCATCTAATGCATTAAACATGTTTATATGAAGAGCTTGAAAGTTGGATTTAGCCATAATTTTTGCTAGTCCTTGACCGTTTATGAGTTTAGTGGGCTTGATTTCCAAGTCATATTCTAAAATTACAACAATCCACTTCCCTCTTTCTCCATCTGGATATTAGGTCAATATGTCTTTTACAACTGAATGAGGCACAAATTCTATGATGTGGGAATGTAAAATATAGACTCTGAAGTCTTTTAAGGCTTTGACCAAGGCAAAGGCTTGTTTTTCCATTATGTTGTACTTAAAAGGTTCATCCCTTAATGCCTTGCTAAAAAATGCAATGGGCTATTCTTGTTCATTCAAGTTTTTCTGTAATAGGACAACAACTACAGTGTGTTTTGATGCAAATAAAAAAAATGAAGAAATCTTATGAAAAATCAGGACTGATAAGAACTGGTGTTTTGGTGAGTGCTTGTTTTACTAGTTCAAATGATTTCTTTGATTCTAAGGTCCATTTAACTCATTCTTCTTTCTTAAGCATGTTTGTTATGTTTCTAAGGAGTTCAGCTAAATTGGGTATGAACCTTTTCAAGAAATTAATCTTTCCAGTGAAAGATTGAAGCTCCTAAATGTTTCTAGGATGGTTGGTTTGCAATATGCCATCAATCCTCTTTGGGTCTATCCTTATTCATTCTTTTGATATGATATGCCCAAGAAGTATGCCTTCTTGGATACCAAACAAAGTTTTCTTTGGATTCAAGGACAGTCCAAATTTTTTGCATTTTTCAAAGACCTTTCTCAAGTGTATTAGATGTTCTTCATCTATTTTAGAATAAACAGTTATATCATCAAGGTAAATCACAATTAAGTAACCTATTTCTTCTAAAAATGCAATATCCATGGCTCTCTGAAATGTGCAACCAACATTCATTAAACCAAAGGGCATTTTCAAATACATGAAAGTACCCCAAGGAGTAGTAAAGGCTGTCTTAAGTTGATCATCAGGATGTACCAGAATTTGATTGTAACCTGAGAAGCCATCTAGCAAAGAAATTCTTTTGGAACCAACTACCTTTTGTAAAATATGATCCATTTTGGGCAAATGATATTTGTCCTTTAGTGAGGCTTTGTTTAAGTTTATAAAATCAATGCAAAGCCTTATATCTCTTGTTTTCTTCCCAACTGATACAATATTAGACACCCACTTTGAGTATCTAACAAGGACAATAATTCTAGCTTCATACATTTTCCTAATTTCTTTCTCTACCAGAGGTAATTGAACAAGGTTGATTCTGTGTAATTTTTGTTTAAAATGTTTCTAGTTTTCTTTGAGGGGTATCTTATGCTAAATTATTTTTGTATCATATGATTTTAGATCTTCATAGCTCCATGAAAAAATATCAGAAAATTCTTTAAACATCTCAATGTATTTTAGTTTGATATGAGATGGTAGTGTTTTAGACAGTTTGATTATTTTGGGCTTTTCCTTACTACCTATGTTGCATTCTTCAACTTCAAATTCTATGGGCCCCAACTTTGGCTTCTTGGCCACATCATTCAAGTCAAACAACTCATCTAAAGGGACTAGTCCTTTAGGCAATCTTTGGTCTTTAGATTGTAGCACTTCTAAGTCTTCATCTTCTAAATCTGTGCTAATTCCTGTTATCTGTTTGGGTTCATTTGTTAATAGATTTATTTCAGCAATCTCTGGAGACTTTTCTTCTTCAGTAAGTGGGTTTTGTTCAGTAGGACAGTCTTCATCATACTCTGAATCTGAATTTGGTGTTTCAAATTCATTTTTGGACTATAGGAAGTCTTCTATTTGTTTATCTCCATCAAAAACTTTCCAATATCTTTCATTATCTGGGACAACTAGTCTAAATTTGACTTGGGTGGTGCATTGTTTGGTTTCGTAAGGTGTTAGACAAGTTCTAGCAGCAAAGGCTAAACCATTGGCAAGGAAATTTTGGTTTCATGGGACAAAGATAAGTTGGAATTCATCAAATGTGTTTAACAAGTCCATGGCATCATCTCTATAGGCTCTAAGTCTGGGATGTTTAGCACTGTACTCCCCATTTTCTTGCCTAATAATCAACTCTGAATCCCCATGAATTTTTATCCTTTTGGCCCCTAATTTTTTCAATAAATGTAGGCATAAAAAGAGAGCCTCATACTCAGCTATGTTGTTTGTACAGTGAAAGTTTAATCTGTAGGAATTCCCCTCAACATGATTATCTTCAATGTTGTGTAACCATATGCCTGCTCCTGCATCATTTTTAGTGCAAGAACCATCAAAATTCATGCTCCAAAGAGGACTGTTTTCATATTTGTGATTTATTTTATTGCTTTCCTCTCTGTCTTATTCATCATTCTGTTATGTACAAGGGTCTGCACTAAGTTTTCCAGCATTTTTCTCCTCAAGGTTTTACAAGGGTCTGCACTAAGTTTTCCTACGTTTTTCTCCTCAAGGTTTTCAATGTTTTGATGTTTTACTCCTTGATTTTCATGATTTGCATTATGATTATGACTGTTTTGAACTTCAAGACCTTTAACCTATTTGCTGTAAATTTCTAAATCAAAAAAATAATTTTTAATTTCCTCTTTTTTTTTCCTCTTTATCAATGGTTGTAACTATGTTTGCATGTGAAGTGATTACAACATTGGCTAGTCTGTTATTGACTAACTCTTGCTCATTAGGGATATCATAATTGTAAAGAATAAAAGAGTAAGGTCAGTGTGTATGGAATAGAAAAGAGAATTCTCTGGTCTTTCTTAATTACTCACCATGTATTTCATGTGTGTTTCCCTATAGAGTCTTCTAGGTTGACTGAAGATAGGGATGGTGGCATAAGTCATATCCATCTGCATAGTACCTTGTAACTTAGCCCCCCATGATATTTAAAGGAGCATGCCATATTTGGGGGGTATATCAGCCACTATAATGTCCATTACTAAGCTCTTGGCTGGTATTTGGGTTAAGTTAACACACAGATCCTTTATTAGGCATAGGCATCTCACCCTACTTGAAGTAAAGGAATATAAGTCTTTGTAGGGTCTAGTCACCTTTAAGCTTAATCTTTCCATTATAACCTTAGGCATGAGGTTGTGTGATACTCCTGAATCAAGCATGGCATTGTGTAAAGTATTATCATGGATGTTCAAACTGATGTAAAATGGAGGGGTGGTTCCTTCTTGAAATTTTCCTTCAATTTTTGGTCCAAATATGAGCTCTGGGGTATCATCATTTAAGTTAACTGTGTCATGAAAATATTCTATGTTCAAAGCTTTCAAAATTTGACCTCCATATACATTTTTAGTAACTAATTCAGTGAGCGGAACAGAGATTTTTATTTTGGAAATTTCATTCTCTAGGCTAAAAGGAATCTGATTTTTTAAAATATTTGATTCAACCTTGTTAGTCACTCCTTGTTAGGAAAAATGAGCTTGCTGATTTTTAGTATTTACAATAGTTAAAATGGTTTTTTCAGGAGCATTAGCTGAAATTCTAGTGCTGCTGGGGTTAACACTCTGTTTTTCATTAGCTTGGGTGTTTTTCCCTTTGTTTGAATCAAAATTTACAGCCATTGTTTTATGAATTTTTGTTGTCTTTTTGGGAACATTTTCAGGGTTTTTTTTGGCGTTTTATCAGAGGTTTTGTTCCTGGGAGTTTCTTGATTCTTTTTAATTCTCAGGTCATATTGTTTAGGTGATCCTATGATGGAATTTTCAGAGTCTTTTTCATAATAATCAGTTTATTTTCTTCTATCATCATAAGGTGTATACAGACCTTGTTTTCTTTCATGGAGGAAATCAGAATCCTCATTGCTTACTCCTAGCATGTTTATGTTGTCATCCTCTTTTTGTTCATTAGTTTCTTCATCCTCATTTAAATAATTTTCTTGGAAATGAGGTCTGATCTGTTGATCATCCTCTCTTTGTCTATTTTGAGGTTGATTTCTCCTAAAGTTCTGATTCTGATTTTGAGATTGATTTCTGTTCTAGGGAAATGATTTATTTTATCTGGATTGTGCTCTCTCAAGTATGCTCATCTTCTTCATCATTTCCTCCACCATTCTCTCCATTTTTGAACTAGATGTGGAAGGTGCAGTTTCCTCCCTAAATGATACTTTCTTTTCATTTCTCATCCTAGCTCTTTTTTCAATCAGATTTACTTCCACAGCAAGAACCCCTTTCTGCATGTCTTCTAGAGTCATGGGATCTCTTTCTCTTAGCTGATAGGCCATTTTAGGATCAAATCATTCAATAAATTTGGCCAAAGCTGAGCCTTGTGGAGGTTTCAAGTCTGGGGGTTGTGCATTATAAACACTATTGAATCTGGTGCAATAATTTTGAACATTTTCCCCAGTGTTTCTTTTGAGGTTGTTGTGGTCTGAAAGTATTTGGAGAGGGTTTTTTATAACTTCCCATTTATTTAGGAATGACTAATGGAGAGCTTGGAGGTCATTAATGTTGTTAGGGTTTGAGCTTTTAAACCATTTTCTTGCCTCTCCCCATAAACTTTGAGAAAATAATCTGAGTTTGACAGTTTCATCATCTATCTCATTTCTATCAAAATAGTCATTCATCTTGTCCACATGTTGTGAAGCAGTAGTAGCACCACTGGCATCATATAATGGAATTTTGGACGTCCTGTGGTAGATTAACTAAAGGTAAAGGAAGGACTAGGGGAGCATACCATGTTGCCATGATAGGAGGTTGTGGAAAAAATGGGGGGTTTACAGGTGGAGGATGTAAGATAGGAGGGGGTTGATGGAGTGGAGTGGTTTGAATAGTGGGTGTATGGGTAACAGTACTATTTGGACCAGCAAAAGACTGTTGAGCAGATATAGGGTGATAAAAACCAAAGTTATGAATGAAATGAAGGTCAGGTGGAGTGGTTTCTCTACTACCATGATGTTCACCACTATGTTGGGGTGAGTGTGGAGACTCAAAGTCTATCTGATATATATCACTAAGTGACTTAGTTCTGGATTGGTTTCTTAAGTCAACTTGTGTATTTTGTAGAGCTAAGAGGTTTTTAAGGACAGAATTAGCTCTATGAATTGGTTTGATAACAGTTCATGTTTTAGACTTAGGAGTTTTCCTAAGTATACTTTCTGGATTATCAAATTTCTTAGGAGGATTTGGGTCAGGATAGGCTCTAGTATAAATTCTTCTAGAAGCCACTATGTTTGTGTTTTCAGACCCAAATGATAAGAAAAGTTTAACCAAGTACGACAATCTTTAATAGGCTAACTGATCTTTTAACAAGAAAATTTAATCCTAAAAGTTTCCTTAATTGAGTTTGTATAATGTTATGATAGAAATGGGTTTCCTAGTGGAGTATTTAGGTCAATTCAGAATTGTGGAGTCACCAGGTGGAAATTTTTAGCTTTGGAAGGTAAAA
Organism: Pinus albicaulis; assembly: GCA_034641835.2. Lineage (NCBI taxonomy): Eukaryota > Viridiplantae > Streptophyta > Pinopsida > Pinales > Pinaceae > Pinus > Pinus albicaulis. Next base: position 1,962,114,440 of record CM076578.1, on the reverse strand, counting down.
TGTTTTATGGTCCACCACAAGTAATTTATCTGAATACCAATCTGAAATGTTTTGGTTTTTCTGAGTTTTTTACAGTCCTGTGGTTTATGAGAGTGCCTTATATCTGTTTCAACACTTAGCTGTGGTGATGAGACAAACAGAGTTTACTATGTCGCTTACTAGCTAATTTCTCCAAGGTTTGATAAGGGTCTGTTAGAATCCTAAGAAGTACTTAGATTGCCACTGATTCAGACAAGTCCTATCATGATCACCAATATGCTTGGTAGTGCTTGAAGAAAGATGATCTTTATTAAATCAATACTGAATGTTTGTTTAAGGGATTTTTACTCAGAAGTTCCCCAGTATGGTTTCCACTTTGTTAGGTGTTTGTTTAAGGGCTTTTTACTCAGAAAGTTCCCCAGTATGGTCGCCACTCTGTTAGGTCTCCGTAGTTTGCAATATTGGAAAGTACAAACGCTGCAGAGCCTACATCAAAACCACTTTGGAATCTGAGGATCTAGCCATCCTAAATTCAGAGAGGGATCTCTCTATATATGTGTTTAAAGATATGATCTTTATCCTCACATATGATTTTAGACTAGTTATGAAGAACACAATTTTGTTTGTTTTGGTTGGGTAGGATAACATGAAGATGAAGGAAGTATGTATGAAGGGTGAAGGTGTGAATAAGTGAAAGAATGGTTCAATTGATAAGATAAGTAAGGAACAACATCAATCCATTCGGCTATGGAGTCATAATAAGATTTAGTTGCACAACAAGGTTCAAGAGTGGTCCAAGGGGCTAGTCATCTATGTCAAAGGATCTCCTTAAATTGATTTTATGGAATGAAACACTTAAGAAATGAAGTGAAGGGAGTAAACACATGAAGGAACAAAGGGCAGCCTAAGATCAGGTAAGTACTTTGAAACTAGCTTGATTTTTTCATGCACTAAAGGGAAAAACATGAAAGTAATCTAAGATCAGGTAAGTAATTTTAAACTAGCCTGCTTTTGATATACTTTCAAGAGAAAACATTTAAAAATAGAGAAAAACTTATGATCAAGTAAAGAATTTTAAATTAGCCTGCTTTCAGCATATTCAAAGGAAAACATCCATGATAAAAATAAAAATTAGTCTATGATTAGGTAAGTACTTTTAAACTAGCTTGCTTTCAACATACTCTTAAGGGATCTTTTCAAAGCAACTATTGGAGAAGAGACTAGAGGACAGGGCTAACCATAGACTTCTCTAGCTCAATATTTAATTAGTAAACTTATCAAGAACATTCAAATACAATATCTCAAGTTGTACTCAGGAAACATGGGCTTACCAACATTTTCACTGGTTATACTCTATTGAATTACCTTAAAAACACATTTAGAAGAAAACATAAAGGATAAATATTTATCAGTGAGATTAAGGGTACTTTAGAAGTAAATCCTAATCTATATTTGTTGTTATTTATTAGAGGAAAGTGGAAAGAATGAAAACATCAAGAAAATAACAATTACAGTGAGAAACACATCACCATTGACATAGACCAGGATCCCATAAATCAACTATTGTATTTGATGTTCAAACCAGTTAAAATCTTCAAGTCCAGTGGGTCTTTACAGCTTCAAAATTGTCATCTTAGCTTATGTATCTTCAATTAAAAAAAAAAGCTACAACATGCTTCAACATCTATTTACATTCAACAAGTATCCAAAGACCAACCTCTATACTATCTTCCACAAAAGTATTTATAGAAGAACGAGGAGGTGGAGTGTAAAGAAGAGTCCTTTGTGCAATTAATACAGAGTAATGGTTTCTTGACCTTTGGGAGGCCTAAGGGAGGATTTCAAATGTTCATCTCTGTTTTAATCAATTTTACATTAAATTTCATCACCTTCAGTCACTTTTGTTGACTTTGGGGGCTTTTGGTAGGCTGGTAGTTAATTCTGAGCTCTCTTTAGAAATATCTCTGATTGTGTAATTAATTTGTAGTATTTTGAAGGAAATAAAACTGTAGGTGGCATTATGAGGAGTCATAGCCTCAATGATGTGGCATTCGGAGGCTTCCTTTATTGATTTGTCTGTCCTAGTGGCTTTAAACATTGTTTAGGCCCTAATTCTTTCTTTAAGGCCTTTAAAATCACTTTAGAATATTGAAACCTTATAAGCTGTCTGTGTTCACTGATTTGGCTTTTCCATCTGCCCTTTAGCTGTGCTTTAACACTAAAACAGTAGGATTAAGCTTTTAATCTTTCAAACTTGTGCATTAACCCTTTCCACTTTTATGTGTAATCCTTTGTCTAAAACCTCTTCTATCTTTTTCTTCTTTGCTATGTATAAGTGGATTTTAGAACATTGGAGGGCTCGATGGATAACCAGTACTCATCAAGCACTGACTAAACCATGAAATAAACCCCAAAAGCCTCTATTCTGCATGGTTAGAGTTTCGAGGATCATGATATTAGGCCCTGTCTCTTTATGAACTGTAGGGGGCTTTCGGCCTCAAAAACCTGCAAAAACCACAAAAATGTTACATAAAATCCTGTCGGTTGGAAAATTGTTTGCAGAGGTTGATAGAGAGCGGGAGGAGTAGTGCGGAGGGGGTGATTATGCAGGCGAAGGAGTTTTCTTGAGGAAAATCAGTGCAAATTTGGTTTAAAACTATATTTGGTGTGTATTTGGGCAAAGCAGTTTTTGGAAAACCATCGGTTGTTTTCGCATGACCCTTGGTCGGTAAGTGGTTTTGCCCAGAGGGAACGCGATCCAATGAAAACGTGATGTGTGGCCTTTGCAATACCACCTATTTCACGCAATTTTGGAACATTAAATCTCAGATGCAAAAATCGCACGATATTGATCGTAGACCGTTGGATCTAGGGGGGAAGATCCAACGGCTACGGGGGAGCGTGGTGGAGAGAAGAGCTCGGTGGGTTGGTTAAGTGGAGGCCAGGTGTCAGCGTAGTATTGGATGAGCGGCTCATGTAGTGGATGGTGGGTCCAAAGGTGTTGGGCTATCAGATTGAATTAAGACCGTGGGATTAAACAAATCAACGGTAGAGACTTGATTTATAGGGTGAATGGATGGGATTTTGTCGGGAGGGTAGGGGGAGAAAAGGAAGCATCATGACTGTTGATATTTGAGGATCGATGGTCGAGTAAAGTGGTAATATGGAACAAGAATGAAGGAAAGGAAATGGGGAAAATATTATCACCGTTAGATCAAGGATTGAGGACTATGATCTACGGCTAGGATTCATCTGTGGAGTAATAAGGATGGTGGGGAAAATGTAAAGGAGAAGGGGATAAAGGTGAAGCGCTAGGCAGTGGTCCCATGAAGGAGTAGGCGACCATGGGCCAAAGGTAAAGGAGCTTATCGCATCGGTGGGGAAACAGAAGGGAATGGGAGAGGAAAAGAAGTAACGCCGATTCGATGGGGCTTAAGATAGGGCCTAGAGTATGGTCATACGATGGGGCATGTGACCATGAGTGGAGGAGAAGGGGCCTTATCGCATCGGCAGGGGGGAAGGGGATGTTTTGGATATGCAGATGCGACATGGTCTTTGTGATGCAATGAGTGCTTAGTGCCTGGTCGCAGGCTTGGTTTTATGAAGAAAAGGAGCCGGGGCAAAAACGAAATGGGGCTAAAACCTCTTAAAAGTGCAGAAAAGCTTTGTAAAGGTCTTTTAATGGGTTTTTTATGATTTTTCCAAGTTCTGATAATTAAAAAGGAAAAGCTTTTAAACCATAACAAAGGGTTTTATAGCCATAAGAGGGGATTTTATGAAGTGAAAGGCAATTTTGAAGGTTTTTTAGGATAATGAAGAGGAAAGGGGGCATTTTATGAAAATTTGGAGGGAGTAAAACGATGAAAATGGAATTTTAGGAAACATATTTCTTTCGGAACAATAGTAGTTTAGGGAACAACACATAAGGAGCAACACTATTTAGGGAATAGCTGACTTCAAGAATGAATGATTTTCTATGAAAATAATCGCTTGAAGGCTAAAGACCCGGTTTAGCCATCATTTGATGTGACAAAATTTACTGATGGCTAACGTCTTGTACCCCTATACCGCCCATATTGTTATTATTGTGCCCTTACAGTATTATTGTTAGGTCGGCTAGGGTTACATTGTGGCCCCAATAGGATTAGATTGTGGCCCCATAGACTCCTATATATATAAAGGAGGTTTTTTCATTTGTATCATCCAAGAATTGTTCATTCATGTAATGTATTGGAGGTTTCCCCCTCGAAGTGGCTTATTTTTAAGGCGTTGATATCTCTTTTCTTCTATTTTTGGAGCTGGTTTCCTCCAAAAGGGGAGATTCAACATGAGATTCGGTTGTAGCAATATTTTCCTCTTCCAAACATTGACATGTATCACCTGTCGATAATGGAGAATTTTGAAATAAAGAGGCAAATCAAGGACATGTTGGACAAATGAATCATAAGGCCAAGAACTTCGCCATGCGGTTCACACATAATCTTGATACCAAAGAAAGATGGGAATTGGTGCATGTCTGTAGACTTCAGGGATTTGAATAAGATTATGGTAAAGAGTTGTTACCCACTCCCAAGAATAGATGATTTTCTTGATCAACTGAAAGAAGCAAAGTTGTTCACTAAGTTAGATTTAAAAAGTGGATATCATCAAGTAGGAATTACAAAAAGTGACATATGGAAAAATGCGTTCAAAACCAAACAAGGACTCTTTGATTGGTTAGTAATGCCATTTGGTTTGTGTAATTCACCAACAACTTTCATGCGTGTTATGGATAGTGTTTTGCATCCATTCCTTGATGAATTTGTGATTGTGTACTTAGATGACATATTGTTTTTCAGAAAAACAAAAGAAAATGTATTTCATGTGAATAGAGTGCTTGATGTTTTGAAGAAAGAGAAATTGTTTCTTAAGATGTCAAAGTGTGAGTCTAGAAATAATTCTTTGGTTTCTTTACTAGCCTCTTTACCTGTCCAGCATTTACCAAAGCAATGTTTGTCTTCTTGCGATGTGATATAACAGTGAACTCCTTGCCATATTTGAATAAATGATACTTGTTCTCATGGCTATAGAATATCACTTTCTTGTCATACAAGTAAGGACTCCCTAATACAATACCAGTTATGTCAAGTAGAACCACATCTAATTCAACTTTTTCAACAAAGCTTGGAGTGACTGCAAACCTCAATATACATTTCTTTGAAACCTATAAAATTGCATCCTTACAAATCCAACCCGATGGATATGGTTTTGTATGTGGTATGGTCTCAAGGTTAAGTCTCTTGACCAAATATTCAGAGATTAAGTTTTCTTGTGACCCACTATCAAACATTGTGTCAATCTTGGTATGCTTGGATATGACCCTCACATGAAATAGTTATATTCTTTCTTCTTCTTTTGGAGTGTTTATGTGACAGTTTGATGTAGTGGTATTGGGTTTAGTTTCAATTTCTTTTCCCTTCACGTTCTTCAATTCCATGGTTGTTATTTTAGATTCATCACCTAAATCAGATCCTAAATCATGTTGAGTTGTAGCAGTAGTTTTCTGTTTCCCATTTTTATTGGGTTTCTTTGGCCTCAATTCAGGATGTATTTTCCAACAATGAGTTTGGTCATGGCCTTCTTTTGAACAATTTTTACAAGTCACTTTTTCTCCCTCTTTCTTAATAAATGCATCTTCTTCTTTTTTTTTTAACCTTTTGAGGGCTTTTCCTTGGCTTTACACTTAAAAGGTTTCTTTCTACCCTCTTCAGAAATGTTCTCCCCTCTAGCTCCTAGATGTGTGGCATGAACACAAACATCATCTAGATTGGTGGCGTTAAACATGAGAATAATATGTTTTCAATAGCTATGTAAGCCTCCAATGTACTTTAGCAAAGTATCTTGGCTCTGCAAATCCACCCCTAATAAAACAACTCTTCTCCTAAATTTTTGGATGTATTCTTGCACATTTTTCCCCTTTAATTGCCTAAAGTTCTGCGAAATTATGATGGATTTCTGCATATGAGCTAATGGATAAAGCTGTTGTTTAATAGCAGTAATGAAATCTGACCATGATAGAATAATATTACCATGTTTCTTGACTTCCTCCATTGTCTTGGCTTCCCACCAAACACGTGTTGCATATTCCATTCTCAAAGAAGCTAATTGAATTTTGGTGTCATCATATTGAAGGTTCCATATTCTCAAATAGACCTCCAATTGCCTAATCCAATTATCAATATTTTCTTCATTTACTTCACCATTAAACATCAACAATTCAAACTTAACATCAAGTTTTAAAAATGTATTTTTACTAGTGATCTTGGACTTGTGTAGTTGATGTACTGAAGAAGAAGTAGAGTATGACGATGATGAAGATGAGGGTGAAGATGGTGGCTCTGCATTGCTTCCATTTCCTCCATTACCCTTCTTTGACTTGTATTCATCATGTTGACCTCTTGAATATCCTTTTCCTTCCTTGTGAAGTTTAGATTCTTCTCCTTCTAGTCTCTCATTTCTTTCTTGATAAAGAATTCTAGCCATCTCATTCATGTCAAGAAATGCTTTCCTGAACACTCTTCCTTCCTCCTTAGGGTAAAATTCTTCATGGATTTTATCTTCCTCATGAGGCATGGTTAATGAAGTTTCTTCTTTTTTAGGAGGTAAACTAGGTGGTGGAGATTGTGGTAATCTTGCTCTCCTTTGCTTTGGCTCTTTTAGAGACCCTTCTGCTTCCACCAATTTTCCTTCTCCTCTTTTGAGCTTGAGCCTTGTAGGCATCTAAAACTTGCAAATAGTTAAACAATTCTTTGCACTAAACAACACCAGAGAATAAAATCTAGCTCTGATACCAACCTAATCTAAAATGATTTCATTATTTTTGTTGTGCTAAGTGTCTTTCAGTTTATAAAACATGTGCATAATTGGTTAATTAGTTTGCATCAGGATTGAGGTATTTTTCCATGAACTTTATATTATATTTAGTGAATTAGAAGCATAAAAGAAGCTTAAATAACACTACAAAAAAGTGTAAAATAGAGAAATAAGTCACCACATGAAATGTACACAACATGCATGATGAAGCAATTTACCCCTCCTGGGCTACATCTGCTAGTCCAACTCCTAATGGCTTGTCCATATTTCATTATGCTCAAAATTTTGCTATTACATCAGGTTACAGTGCTCTAATGGTTGCTTTCTCTACACCAATGGCTTCATAATTCTCCAATTAGTCAAAAATGACTCTTCATTCACTTATAATGATCGAAAATTGGGCCTCCTAAAATTTTGCCCAATTTCACCTAGGAAAGCTCCACTAAAAGTGGAGAACTCCACTTAACTAGAGTTAAAAAGGCATTTCTGCCAATTAAGGCATGCTTGCTAAACTTCCTGCCATTTAAAATATTGCATTAAATGTTTTCGGTTGGGGGTGGCCACATGCGCACCACCCAAACCCGCGGTTATCATAATAGTTGGGTAGAACTCAAGGTAAAGACTACGATAATAACTAAGTTGAACCATGGTAAGTGCCATGGGTTTAACACTGACCACATGGATTTTGTTACAGTTAACAGTTGCAATTTGACCATATGACGTCGGGACCGTTGGCGGGTTGGGATCGTCGACAATTCCCAAGCCCCCATACATTATTTCATTAAACCATAAGTATAACCCGCGCCCTTAGGGGTTAAGAAACAATTGCTTAGTGCAGACGGTAAAGCGTATGCCTGCCCGACGGCAGGTATCGGGGTTAAGCCCTACGGATCCACACAAAATTTTACACTGTGGTTTCAAGGCAACGTGGCAGCCTCAGGGCTAGCCATGTGGCACCTTTTGATTGGCCCTTCAGACCCCGTACAACCAATAAAATTGTGACACCTATCAACCAATGATTAGTTTGGTGGAAAGGAATATTTTGAGGAATATTCCATTTTTATGACTATACATCCACCCACTTTGCTGACTGTGCATCCCAGTCAAACCTAGTCAAACTATCGAAAATTTACGGGTTTGGCATTTCGATCAGAACGTGATATCTTCCTCATACGACATCGGTTTTTCGAACCATCCATGGTGCCGAAATCAGGAAGACAAGATCTACACAACCATCCTAGTTTCAAACCAATCCTGTAACTTTGAATTTTGAGAAAATTTCTGAACTCCTAATCACCTGATACCTCCATTTTAGTATCGCATAAGCCTTACTTTACTGCAAAAAACCTTTTAACCTTTTCCTTGCCTTTTTGTGTCAGCACTTCACAAAAATCCTAGCCACATTCCATTTTCCACTTCATAACTTGGCTGATGTGATATAGTGGGACCCTTCCCTCCCTGTTTCCTACTCCTTAAATCGCATTTTCGCAACTTCGCATTTTCCTTACCTTCTCACATTCTCAATTGCGATAACAAGTGGGACCCAATTGCATATCGCAGTTCACAAGTTCAAAAGGATAAGCACTAAGGAATATGTTAAAAATGCCGAAATGTGATTTGCAATATGGGTGGGACCCAATAGCATATCGCACTTCGCAAGTTCAAAAGGATAAGCACTAAATAAATATATTATAAACGTCAAAGTGCGATATTAAAGTGGATACGATGTAATTCAAAGCTGAAATCTAAAGGAATCAAAGTCCGGTTGTTTTGGACCAAATCAAATATTTTACTTTACAAGTTCAAGAGTATAAGCACTAAATAAATATGTTATAAATGTCGAAGTGCGAAGTGAAATATTGAAGTGGATGCGATGGAATTCGAAGCTGAAATTTGAAGGAATTGAAGTCTGGTTGTGTGGGACCAAATCGCATATCGCAGTTGCAAGTTCAGGAGCATAAGCTCTAAATAAATATGTTATAAATGCCGATGTGTGAAGTTCTATATTGAATTGGATGCGATGTAGCTCAAAGCTAAAGCCTAAAGGATTTCAAATCCATGTGTATGAGTTTTTTATGTTGTTTTATGAAGAAATGGGCTAAACATGAAAGAAGCACTTGGGTAGAATAAGGCTCGACAAAGAGCACGAGCAGAAGAGGTCGAGTCAAGCAAAGGGAATTCATACAGAAATATGATGATATAATAGAAGGAACAAAAAAAGGTAGTAAAACACATCAGCACAGCCATTGATCGATGAAAATTTACCAACACTGCACCAGATTTAGTTATCCAACGTCAATTTTCTGAAAAGTAGAGTCGGATGTTAGAGCCATTGATTATTGCCTCTTCATGACCTCCTGAGCCACCTTCAAGCCTACGTTTGGATTCATGAAGAGATTCATAAGTTTTTGGATTCATGAAGAGATGCCGATGTTAATTCCATAGTCGGTATTTTCCAGAGATTTTTTGTTCAGGACTTTCGTGGCCACACGTGTCTAATTTTAGTTTAATTGTAATGAATGAAGATTGCTGAAGTGGATTAGGGAAGTCGACACAATTAGCAGTTAAATAATGCAAGTATTTTCATTATCCAGGGTAGGACCTTGTTAGTCTCTGCATTGTAAGAATTGTTGGAGCACTGTAATTTTTTGGAAGTTGGAGCATCAATAACAATAAACCATTTACAGGATACTTGAGTTGTGTTGGCTGGTGATGTGATTATTTTCTCTACGTTAAATGTTTCCATTATATTTATCACTACGTATCATCTTAAGCTGATTGTAGAACTGAAATTTTAGATTGAGATTTGTTGTTGGAGAACCTTAATTTTGTTTGTGATTACAATCTAAATTTTTTCTTCATGAAGTCTGGTTAAGGAATTCTTAATTTCTTTTTAATCATTGCTACAATTTCAATGCTTCTTTCACCTTGTTATCACAAAATTGCACCTGATTGGCTGCTAACCAGACAAATTTATGTAACTATTTCAAGCCAACTTGTGACTAAAGCTTAGCCTCTTCAGTATGAAAGGGATCTCTCAAAGGGTTAATGATTTTTTATAAAGATAGATTTAGATGGCTAACTCTACTTAGAAAACAACTTGCTTGTGAAGTGTATAGGTTGAAAATAATATTATTTTGCAAAAAATGGGCTTATGGAGTCAACAATTTCAATGATTCAGTAGTAAGTTCACTTGACATGGACGCTGAGGCAGGTAAGAGTTTTTAACAAAAGTACACACACATGAAACAAGAAATAACACAGTCAATTCATCTATAAAGGAAGTCAGAGCATTACATGAACAAATTCTAAGTATTAAAGATGAAAACCACTAAAAATGGTACACATAAAAGATATAGATAAGATAGGCACTAAAATCTCAATCAAAATCTCAGGTTGGTCAAGAAACAAGTCTTTGTATTACTGAAAACAGTCAATTACATAAAGCTATAGTTTTGCCAAAAAAGTCTCCAACCCTTTACAAATTCGACTCTATGCCCTTTAATAGAGTTGTTACATGATGAGATGATATGAATCTTGGCTAGATTCATCGAAATTTCCCTAATGACACCTTTCATAACAATAAAACATCTATTTTAATGAGAACATGACAGTTATTCTACTTGACAGTCCCTTTTCTAATAGGACTCGAACTATTCATTATTACATTAACAACCTTATCTCCTAAAAACAGTTACATCTTTGAAAAATTATTCCTTCACATGTTCGAATAGGCTGTGATGGGACTCATCACTACATTATATCTTAATTTACCTCCTCTTAAACTGGAAAACGAACCCTATTTTTAAGGAAAATGGTCCTTATCTTCAACGAGGGGTTTGGTTGATGAGTTGGCTTCATCATGTGGTCTTTAAGTCTTGCATGAATTTTGGCAAGATCCCTTGAACCTTTGAAAGTATCCACCTGTCCAAAATTTCACAAAAACTTTCTCATATAGCTTCAAAACAGTACGCTACAAAAGTATGACAATTTCGTAGAGTACTTTCATTGCGTTACAAAAATTCTTTTTGCCATCAATTTTTCTAATTTTTTTCTCCTACATGATGTTCATTATGCCTTAATGAAACTTCCATACCATTTTCACCTCTTGGAAGCTCCCAAAATTGGTTCAAAATGAAAAAAAGGAAAACTACAGTAGTTTCGTAGCGTTTTCCTGTTCTTCAAGCCGAGGAATGCTACGAAACTACTGAAAACAGTGAAAATTCTAGATTTCTGTGTAACCTAAAAAATAAACTTTCCAGGTCTAAAATAATAGTTTCTAACATGCCACTGACCTTTAAAATCATAAATCAACTTAAAATATGAACCTTGAGGCGTTTCTTCCTCATTGATTATGAGTTGAGCAATTGGCTCCTTAACTATTGTCATTTTAAGGCCCTTTTTCTCTTACTCCTCGTGGATTAGTTCAAGTTGTTCCTAGAGGTCTTTAACTTGGTCCTCCAAAATTTCTGTTTGCATATTTCAATTTTAAATTCATTTTCTTGACATGTTTCACTTATTTCCTCAATGGCATGGTCCATTTGATAAATTGTTGTGTGTTATCTAGGGTCTTGGAAACACTGTCAACCTGCTCTTCCCAAATCTCTTTCATCTTGTCAAACTGAACCTTATGGACATTGTGTTTCCTTGCTTCTTTCTTCCTAATAGAAATATCATGGTTGGCCAGCTTCAAATTTTCTTCAAGGAGTTCAAACTATGTTTTTACCATTAATTTCTCCTTTCCTTTCTTTGGTTTTCTAATTTATTCTTTCTCTGCAGGTGATGAAAGATCAATGATGTCTTGTGGTGGCTTGAATATGTTAGTAGGTGGATGAAATTATTTGTTACTATCCAAAAAAAATTTAGCATGCCTTGTCAGGGGCTTTGTTGCCTATAACATAAAGCCTGCATCTTCTCCTTCAAAATCTAGTTTCTTTGTAGATTTGGCTTTCTTCAATTTCTGTCCTCCTTCCTCTATATCTTCAGTCTGGAATATAGGAGTCTTTTCTATGTCAATGGCATGTAATATGTCTTCTATATTTCCTTTAGCTACTGCTTTGTCTTCTATATCCACTGTATTATGTTCTAAAGCCACTATTTGACTCCTTGTCAAACTTTTGGTTCCTTGTTTACTCACAGATTTTGCAGGTTTGACCAATTTTGATTTCTGTTTTGGAGGTGGGACATTAGGTGTATCAAAACTTTGAAAATTATTTGTTTCCATCATGACTGGTTCATTTGGTTCTACTCTTGTTGGCTCACTTGGTTCTGCTACTAAGGGTGATGGGATTTTCCTAGGTTTAGGAGTTCTTGAAGGAGTAAGAGTATCCAACTCAAAACCACTAACAAACAAAAATGAAGACCAGTCTCTGCCTAGTCTTTGGAGCTTATCTAAAACCAGTAATTTAATTAAACCATGATGAAACAATGAAGTTTTAATTCCTTCAAATTTTTCTTATACCTTATCTGCCGTTTTTGCTAGACTTCTATGTAAATATAAAGGCAGATCAAGAGATATCTTACCAGCAAAGTGTAGGAGGAGCTTGAAATGGTAGGAGTAGACCTTATGATATCTTCCTTCACAAGTAAAATACTTTTGGATGATGAGAAACAATTTTGAGTAGTTATCCTTCATGCAGTTCCTTGGAATGGCATTAGTAAGGTCCATTTCACTGTTTTCAGGCTCCATAAACTCTTTTCACTGTTGCATGTTGAACTTGAACCCTTTGAACCATTTCTCTTGTCCCCTTGGAATCCCTGTTGCTGCTGCAATGACCTCTGGTGTAATGGAAATGTTAATAATTCCCACTTTGGTAGTTGTTCCACTAAAGTTTAAAGCAAATTCTTTGGAAACCTGTACATTTCTTGTAATATTTCACAAAACTGTAAGCATCCTGTTCTTCTGATATAGTTTTTGGGTCTTCATTGATTAGATTCATATCTGCTGGTTCATATTTTAGACATTTTCCACCCTTATTTGGCCTTCTTTTTGTTGCAATGGTTTCTTTAATGCCTTCTCAGCCTCGCTTGATAGTTCTTAGCCTCGCTTGATAGTTTTCAGCCTCGCTTGATCAATGATCTTTGTAAAACTTTGAAAACACCAGCCACAAATTTTTCTCAATGCAATAGCTCTCCAAATCTCAATATCATGCGAAGAAGGAAATAAGAATGATAAATGAATGAATTATGAAAGATTTTGAAGTTTGATGTCCATTCCTAACAAAATGATGAATCATACATACCTAAAATGGTGATGATGACTTTAGACCTGACTATGTACCTTGATCTTATCCCCCAATGACTCGAATGGTATCTAACTTACCCTTTCCCAATGATTTTCTGACACCTAACAGCTAACTTGACATGACGGACAGGAAACCACACTTTCGTAGCGTGTTTAATGTAAATTTGGGTGTTTTTGCTACGAAAATATCAATAGTTTCATAGCGTAAAGTTTGTTTTCTCAGTGTATTTCGCTATGAAACTGTGGTTTCTCGGCTAAAATCACCATTTCGTTACAAAAACCTTGGGAATTAAAAACTATCAGCAAATTATGAGTGATGTGACATGAAGGGATTTGAAAGTGAGTTGGTTTAGACCTTAGGGTAAGCTGAAATAAGAAAAATTTAAAATTTTCCTTAACCAAGTAATTTAAAAAAAAAATTGAATCCTACAACCCTACCTTTGACACATGAAGCTATATGACTTTGTAAAATGATGTTTCATTTTTTGGTGATAACACACCTCACAATCCCTACTTCTTTAAAGATCCAACAAATATAGTTAGCTTGCCTTGTGATGCTTTTTAACTTTTGATGCAACAAAACCGGCCCTTGTTTGACTCTATAGCCCAATGGATTAGCTTCTACATACCTGCTTATCCAACCAAAAAAATCAATCAAAACAACCAATTCTCACCATGACTATAACTAGCCTAATATCAAAATTCATAATATTAAGGAAAAATTAAACCATAAATAGAGAGAGCCCTCTTTGAGTCCAGGAAGGCTAGGTCCTGGATCCCAAAGTGGTTTTATGTTGTTCTCTATCATTTATTCTTTCCAATCTTATAAATTATAAGGCCCCAACATAATGGCGACCATACTGGGGAACTTATTGAAAAAACTTGACATTTCATCAGAACTTAGAAACCCAAGTCAAAACAATGTATTATTCAAGTATTTTCCAAGATTAGTGTATGGTTGTTGATTGTGGAAAGACAACCATACACAAGAAGGTTGAAATCATCTACCTAGTGACTCCAATCCATATCAGTTCCTTTCAAAGACTCCATTGGAGGAAGAACCTGAAGCATGACAAGGAAATATGGAAAATTCAGGTACTCAAGCACAAATTGTATTCAAGTGATTTTTGGTTTTATCTGTAATTATGTTTTATATTACTATAAGCCTGATCAAGAGTACATTGCTAAATTTTACATTGATCATTTGCAAATTTATGAGCCTCAAGCATCTGAGCCCCAAATTGTAGATCATGTACATACTCATACACCTGTAGACATCCCAGATACACCTATGGAAAACACATTGAAACATGAGCCTTGTGCTTCATCTCCTACTCTTGATAAACCCCCAAATGGTTATAAGCCTACTGCTTTACCTCCTATACCTGCAAAATTCCCAGACATTTACAAGCCTCAGGTTTTGCCTCATATCCTCCATGACCTCCCTGCAAATTATAGCAATAATCTACCCATATTTGATGGAGAAAATTCAAACACAACTATTGAAAAACACATTCAAAATATTGAAGAATTTCTTGACCTATTTGAGGTGAAAGAAGATGATGTGGGTATCTGGATGTTTTCCCTATCATTGCAAGGTAAAGTTAAAAAATGGTTTAAGAATCTTGCAGCTGCAAGCATTAGAAATTTTCATCAATTCACGCAAGTGGGAAATGTTTTTCTCATCATAGAAGAGTATCACCATTTAAAAATATAGCCATGGAAGATAGTACAACATTTTTCAGCCAGGTTCAATAAGGTATACCATTCAATGCATTCTAAGATAAAGCCACCCCCAGGATTAGATCTCTTACAATACCGAGATTCCTTTGATCCAGAGATGGCATTCTAGTTAAGAGAAAGGGACCCTGCAACCCTTGATGAAATGCAAAATGTTGCAGTTGATGTGGAAGTGAACCTGTTGAACAGAGAGGCAAAGTTGAAAGCAATGAAGAAGGACAAAATAGAAAAGGAGCAATTAATATCTTCAGGATAAAACTAGATATCTTGACAAATACAATCAATGAAATGATGCATAAGATTAGCAGGAAAGAGGAACTTGTTATTCAAATAACTCATGTTCCATTAGTTCCAGAAAAGAAAATGATCAATGTACCCAAGAAATTTGTGGCTCGTCCTTGGTATCCTAAAATAGAAAATTATTATTTCATGTAATCAATTCACAACATGGCCAAAGATGAAGTTCAAAATCAAAGGGAGGCAAGAAAATCTCCAGCAATAATGTACATGCTAGATGACCTTTCATACAAAGATAATCTTCTAAAATATGATTGTCAAGAGGAAGATTATATGGTAGAGAGAGAGGTTTATTGTTTAAAGAGACCAACATTATCTTCATGGGAAGAAGAGGCCCGATTACGACAATGAAAAGACGATAATCGAATTATGCATGTTGACCAGGATTGGAAAGAGGGAAATGCACAAAGTTTTCAAGTAAGTGAAAGATTCCTTCCTCTATGTTTTGCCTCACTTCTGAGAGAAAATTATAAACAAATTGTCAACAGTAGGATTGGAGAACTCTCTCACCAATCAGATGAGGAAATCATGGATGATAAAGAATCTGTTTTAGATCCAGGAGTTCAACCCTAGTTGAGTACTTTTAAATGTCAAGTATCAAATGAGGTCACAGAGTCTGAAATAGATGATGAATTGATCAAGTTTGATTCTCTACCTTTATGTTTTAATTCATTTCAGATTGAGAAACGGAGTCTTGGTCACATTCTAGTTGATAATCATAGGAAAAAACATGAAATATCAGTGGAACCAATGCTACAACCATATAATGCAATACATGAACCAATAACTGATATGATGTATGGTTTGTGTTTTCAAAGGCAGCCTTTAGGTAGCAATAATAATTTCAAAAGCTGCTATGATATGGATATGATCAAACATCTAGCTTCATTATTGTGCTCAACCAAAGTATCGTTTCAAATCTAATCAGGAAAGTTGTCACCATGTCACGAAGCGCATGTAGAAATTTAATACAAAATATGTATTTTCTGGATCATTCTCCTAATATAACAATAATATGCTACTATTAAATACATAATCGTTTCTACAAAATCTGTGGAATTTGAACAACCATCACCAATCACAATATCATGAAGAAAGATCAATCACACATAACACATATAATTTTACTGGGAAAGCATAAAGCTAAAAACCCCACTATCATATATTATGTATATATCATGGATTATGAAACAATTACATACAAATATCTCATCCAAGAGCTCTTAGTACATCATACAATCGTCTCACACTGTAATGCAAAAATTGGCAAATTCCTTAGCCATTTCACTGCCTCCAGAAAACCTGCGTCTACTGCACAATCCCTGCTGATAGCAATTGCTAAAAGAATGGAATCTTGTGTGCCTTGACTACGCAATCCTCATGGGCACATCCAATGTGTGTGTGGCCACATGTGTGCAACCACTAATGTCACAACTAATAGTAAATATGTCCCTTTCACCTACATCTCAACTGGGTCTCCATTGGATCTGACATGCATACAGTCAATAGTAGTAAATCTCCAATTGCATGTGAGGCCACTGAATGTGAATTAATTAATAATTAATTCACTTTATCTCTCACTAGTGTATCTTTAGTTAAAACTAGCACAAATGAGTTTAACTCAGTTAATTGAGTTAAACTACTTTAAAACTTTCATAACTGGCCTTCCAACTTTGTTACAACTTCGAATCACTCAGTTACAACTAAGTCCACTTGCATGTCCCACCAACTAACCTCTTAACTCGGAATTCCTATAGCTAACTGATTTTACACTTCAGTTAGGTATTTCCAAGTGCTCATTGAGAATAGACTATTGTTTATTGTCCAATTATTATTAAGGGATAATAATAGCTGACATGCATCTAAAAATTTACATTAAATCTATAAATAGACCGTGCACATACTTCTATAAATAGAAGTCATCTATAAATAGAATTTTCTCATGCATCTATAAATAGACATCCACCTAAAAATAGCTCGGGGCTCCATCCTAGTGTAGGTGCTTAATTTTCACTAGGATCTTTCTTGTTGAATATCAACAGTGCATGAGGATGTAAATAACATGAAGACAACCTCAAACCATGGAAAGAAAAATTGTCATGAAGCAACCATTCCTTTCCTGCATTTCAATTATTCTTAAAGTCTACCAAGATTCATTGTAATATCCCTCTTGGACTGAATAGCCCTTAAGAGTGATACCCAATGGGGAATGCAATACCATGAAAGATAACGCAGTTTCTCCAAGGGAATACATTGTAGCTGTAGGTGACTACTTGACCCAATGTCTGATAGTGGAAAGATAGCCCAGAATAATCCTCTTAGATCCCTTCACCAACCTCTCCAAGAAAGAGCATGTAATTCCCGCATGAGAATACCTAGCACTAAACATTGCAGCAAACCCAGCTAAACAGCTGAAGTATGCAAGAAGTCATAAGACTCAATCATAAACAATATTTTAAATAACTAGATTCCATTTATTCTTGGTGAGCCTTCTCATCCTTGGCCCCACTCATTCATGAGGTTACTTCCTTGCAAATATTCCTCCTCCAAAACTGCACTATTCTCACTAGCTCTATCTTCTCTTTTGGTAGTGTTGTTGATTTGGTCAACATGGATCTAATCCACATGCATTGCCCCCTTTCACACCCAAGATGACTTTATTTTTCATACCTAAACTGATCCTCCTTCACATTGGAAGTGTTTTATTCCTACTAAAGAGATTTAAGGGTCTCCCTACCCCTTTTATTCTTCCAGACTGAAAAATAGAGAAACATATAATATTCCAACTAAAAATAAGCTAACTGGGAATATTACAGTCCTCCCCTCCCAAAATTTTCTTGTCCTCAAGCAACAGTAAACAAGGATGCTGCAAAATCTTCTCTCCTTCCCAAGTGGCATCCTCATCAGGAAGATTCCTCCATCGAATCACATATTATTTGAACACCCTACTCCTTAGCTGCCTCTCCCGAGTATCCAAGATTGCCCCTAGTTGTATAACTAGATTGCCTTCATCATCAATAGGTGGGAGATGCATGTTGGTAACCACATGTTGTCCAATGTCCTTCTTGAGGCATGAGACATGAAAAATGTTATGGATATTTCTCCCCTTAGGAAGCTTCAACTCATATGCTACTTCCCAACATGATGGACCACCCTGTATGGCTCATAGAATCAAGGTTTCAGCTTCTCATCCCCCTTCTCCTTAAGTGTAGACTATATATAAGGCTGAAGACGAAGATAGACCAAGTCATCTACCTCAAACTGTATTTCTATTCGACCACGGTCTGCATATATCTTCTAATGGCTTTGTGCTACAGCAATGTTGTCCTTAAGGGCCCGGAGTATATCTTGACTCTCTTGAATTGATTCCTTTGCTCTAGGAGCCTTGCTTGCCCAAAACATAACATCAGAAAATGACAGTGCATCATACCTATAAAGAGCTTGAAATGGGGTCATGCCAATGGACATATGTAAAGTTGTGTTGTAACAATACTCCACCAAATGGAGCCAACACAGCCATGCTCTCTATTGGCCTAAAAAATAGTTCCTCAACTAGCCTTCCAACCACTTGTTCATTATTTCAGTCTATCCATCAGTCTGTGGGTGATAGCTGGTACTTGGTGTCAATTCACTACCCACTAACTGGAAAAGTTCTTGCCAAAAGCCAACCATGAAGAAGCTATCCCGATCATTGAATATGGTCTTTGGAAGACCATGGAGTCTAAACACATCCCTGAAGAAAATCTCAACTACCTGTGAAGTTGTATATCATGCAGAAATGGCAAATAAATGTGAATAATTTGTGAGTCGATCAACAACTACAAATATACAATCCTTACCCTGAACTGTAGGTAGACTGGTGATGAATTCCATGGAAATTCTCTCCCATTTCCCATCTGGAATAGGAAGTGGCTGCAATAACCCTGCAAGATGGTTGTGTTCTCCTTTTTTTTGTTGGAAAAATACACACTCCTTGATGTGTTGGAGTACATCCTCTTTGAGACCCTTCCATGAGAATCTCTCTCATATGGCCCGATAAATATTGGTGAATCCTTGATGCCCTGCAAGTGGGGAATCATGTGATGCCTGCAAAACCTTATCCTTGACCTTATAATTTCTAGTCAAGAAGACCTGATCTTGGTAATAGATTACCTCATCCATCACTCTATACCTCTCATCAGTTACTACCCCATCTAGGATCTCACATGCAAAGATTTCTTTGGAGTATTCCACCAAAAATTGAGCTTTCCAATCTGCATCTATGCCCCTTAAGGACAACGCTACTGGCCTCCTGGATAGATCATCTGCCACAAAATTACCTTTCCCTTTGACATACTCTATGTCAAAGTAATGTTCTTGGATATTACTTACCCATTTTTGTTTCCTCTCCCGCAGTTGCCTCTCCAAGGGACTGCATTGTAGCTATAGGTGACTTCTTGACCCAATGTATGATAGTGGAAAGATAGCCTAGAATAATCCTCTCAGATATCTCCTCCAAGATGTCCAAGAAATAGTGTGGAATTCCCACATGAGAATACCTTGCACAAAACAGTGCAATAAACCCAGCGAAACAACTGAAGTATGCAAGAAGTCATAAGACTCAATCATAAACAATATTCTGAATGCCTCTCATGGCTACCATCCCTTTCCTTTTATTCTTGGTGAGCCTTCTCATCCTTGGCCCCACTCATTCATGAGGTTACTTCTTTTCAAAGATTCCTCCTCCAAAACTGCGTTGTTCCAACTAGCTTTATCTTCTCTTTTGGCAGCGCTGTTGATTTGGTGAACATGGATCTAGTCCACATGCATTGCTCCCTTTCACACACAAGGTGATTTTTTTTCCTACCTAAACTGATCCTCCTTCACATTTGAAGTGTTTTAGTCCTAATAAAGAGTTTTAAGGGTCTCCCTACCCCTTTTATTCTTCTAGACTGAAAAATAGAGCAACATATAATATTCCAACTAGCAATAAGCTGATTGGTAATATTACATCCATGTAAATAAGATCACGATGTGAATATTTACCGAACACCATTAACATATTTGTTTTTGAATATGGGGAAAAGGTGTGAAAGAACATATTTATTAAGGCAATTTCTTGATTGGGTACACTAGCATTATTGTATCATTTAGAAGGGAAGAAATTTTAGTAGATTAGGGTAGGTAGGGGTGCAAATAAGCTCAGTACTTTGAGAATCTTTCCAATTTACTTTTAGATTGCTTTTCAGTTTTCATATCAATGTGTTTCAGACTTTAGTTTTAGCACAGTTCTAGTTTCAGAATTCAAATTTTTAAGGTGTAGCAATGATTTCTGTCATATAGTTTGCAATTCATATTTTAGTTGTAGTTTCAGTTCAGATTTTAGTATGAAAATAAGTTGGCTGGGAAAGCATGTGGTCTATTTTTATCAGTCAAAATCAGAAGGAATAATCAGCTAGTTTCCTGTCACTGAGTTCCCTGATAGATCAAGATACAAGTAGTGGGATCAGCCAAATGGATAAGGCATTGATCTACGAATCCAAAGATATGAGATTCTTGGCACCTCCTTTAGAGCTACCATCCTCAGCTGGAGCCACTGTTAGAGTCCTGTAATTTACAATATCACAAGGTGACTGATTATTTCTGTTCAGATCGTTTATATTAAGAATAATATTCCATGACTATCACTTATTTCCAAGAAGATACTTTTGGCACCAAATATGGAAAAGGATGGTTTTATTCACTTCATTTCCAATATAGTCCAAACTAAGCCTAAATGCATTGGGTAGAACTATCCATCATAAATATTTAACACACATAAAGTTTTGGGACTTTATATTAAATAAATATATATATATATATATATATATATATATATATATATATATATATATATATATATATATATATATATATATATATATATATATATATATATATATTATAAACCTCATAAGCCTTACCTTACTGCAAAAAACCTTTTGACCCTTTCCTTGCCTTTTCGCATCGGCACTTCGCAACAATCCTAGCCATGTTCCATTTTCCACTTTATAACTTCGCCGATGCGATATAGTGGGACCCTTCCCGCCACTTCACCTACTCCTTAAATCGCATTTTTGTGACTTCTCACTCTCCTTACCTTCTCACATTCGTGATTGGCACTTCTAGACTCCCGATTGTGATAACAAGTGGGATCCAATCGCATATCATAGTTCGTGAGTTCAAAAGGATAAGCGCTAAAGAATGTGTTAAAAATGTCGAAATGCGATTTGTGATATGGGTGGGACCCAATCGCATATCACACTTCACAAGTTCAAAAGGATAAGCGCTAAAGAAAGATGTTATAAAATCTGAAGTGAAAAGTGTGATATTGAAGTGGATGTGATGTAATTCAAAGTTGAAATATAAATGAATTGAAGTCTAGTTGTGTGGGATCAAATCGCATATCGCACTTCACAAGTTCACGAAGATAAGGGCTAAAGAAATATGTTATAAATGCCAAAGTTTTCAATTTGCAATATCGCAGTTTGCAAGTTTAGGAGGATAAGCGCTAAATAAATATGTTGTAAACTTCAAAGTCCAAAGTGCGATATTGAATTGGATGTGATGTAGTTCAAAGCTAAAGCCTAAAGGAACTCAAATTTGGGTGTATGAGGTTTTTGCATTGTTTTACGAAGAAATGGGTTAAACATGGAAGAAGGACTTGGGTAGAATAAGACCCAACAAAGAGCACGAGCAGAAGAGGTCGAGTCAGGAAAAGGGCATTCATATAGAACTATGATGATATAACAGTAGGAATGGAAAAAGGTAGTAAAACACATTAGCACAACCATTGATCTATGAAAAGCTACCAGCACCGCTGTTAAAATTGGACAACTAGGTCGAAACTCCATGTTGTGATGCTCAGATGAAGACACCAATATTTTTATTGGTTTCCTCTTTTGAAGAGGTGCAAGATCGATCTAAAGATCATCTTGATCCGATGAGTAGAACATTTATTTTGAATTTATTTTTAATACTTTCAAAATATGTTCAGGTCGGCTTTAAAGTTTTACACCCCTAGAAAATGTGTCACACACCTCAGTGATTGATATAAATAGATTCAACGTTGGAGGAAATTTCATCATCTCATCCTCATGCATCATCTCTCCTCTTCTAATTGGTTCAAGCTCCTTGGAGGTAGTTTTTGGTTTGCACGTGCGAAAGAAGGACAAAGAGAATTTTGTTGCAGTTGTTGCTATTGCTGCAGTTGTTTCTATTGTTGTACATGTTGCTACTGTTGCAGTTGTTGCTGTTGTTGTTGCTATTGCAGTTTTTGCTACTGTTTTTGTTGTTGCACCTGTTGCTGCTATTGCAGTTGTTGCTGCTGTTGTTGCTGTTGTAGTTGTTGTTGTTGTTGCTATTGTTGCTGATGTTGCAGCTGTTGCTATTGTTGGTACTGTTGCTGCTGGTGCTATTATTGTTGCTAATTTTTTGGGTTGCCTTTGAGCTGACCGTGTGGCTATTTTGAGGGTTGTTGTGACACATTTTGGGTTGGCTGACCAAGGAGACTTTGTTGGTTGAAGCATCTTGTTGACCGTCGTAATGCACCACCACATTTTTTTTGTTTCTGGTTTGTCTTCTATAGATCTGTTAGGGTCCCGTGATTTGGCCGATTGGCTCGCCAAATGACGATGTAACATCAAACCAAGCTTTGGAGCCCAAGGACCTAGCCTTCCTGGACTCAGAGAGGGCTCTCTCTATATGTGTAAAAGATGTCGGTGTGTTTACTTGCGGTGTTCTGATATTAGGCTAGTTATGAAGTGTGTTTTTGGTTTTTTAGTTTTTAAGTTGGTGAGGGATAAAACTGATCAAATACATAAACTGGATAACAAGATGTAGATAAATTGGGCTATGGGGTCAAACAGGTCAAGGAAGCTATGAAGTGATGATGTAAAGCTGCTGTAGGGCCGATTTGATTCACGGTAGAAGGGATCTCTGGGAAAAATGGATTAAATGGACAATAAGTTGGTGAAAGACAAGGGATTTCAAGTGTAACTAGTTAATAGCAGACATAAACATGTTATAGCAAGCCATTAATCATGCTAAATGCAACTATGAGCTAATTAATACATAGAAATCAAACATTCCAGCCATGCATAGAGGTATAAGACCCTCTAACTTCGGGAAATGGCTATTAGACTTTGGGGAAAACATATAAGACAAACTAACAACTCATAAACTACGCCGGAACGCCTAAACATAGTCTCTAAGTCATTGGGCACTTGGACAAACAAGTTTTCATAGTTTTAGGCAAAGGGCTAGATCGGGACTAGGCCTCCTTGGTTCAACAAGATGATCAACAAATCAGTCAAAGAGAAAGCTTTATGGACAGAACTATGGGCAGCTGATAGGTAGGTAGGGCAAACCATACATCCTACTCAACATACATAGAACTTATGAATAAAACTTAGCAACAATACCTTAAGTTACTAAAGAGCAGCTAAGAATTCTTTAGCATAACTAAGGGAGAAGAAAACATCAAGCTATGAAGAATCAGGGATATTGAGGTGCCTCCATGGGCATATCTCAAAATCAATCTCTACTGATCTATAGCAGCAAACAATATGGATTATGAATGAAAACTAGAAGACAAAAACATATCAAGAAACACTATACCATTCTACCATGTCAAGGAATCCATCAACAATCCTTCATCATTCCTCAAAAGCATCCAAGAGGCAGTCCAAAAATCATAACTCAATCAGTCAAAGAGAAAGCTTTATGGACAGAACTATGGGCAGCTGATAGGTAGGTAGGGCAAACCATACATCCTACTCAACATACATGGAACTGATGAATAAAACTTAGCAACAACACCTTAGGTTACTAAAGAGCAGCTAAGAATTCTTTAGCATAACTAAGGGAGAAGAAAACATCAAGCTATGAAGATTCAGGAATTTTGAGGTGCCTCCATGGGAATGTCTCAAAATCAATCTTTACTGATCTATAGCAGCAAGAAAAATGAAATATGAGTGAAAACTAGAAGACAAAACACATTAAGAAGCACTATACCATTCTACCATGTCAAGGAATCCATCAACAAGCCTTCAACATTCCTCAAAAGCATCCAAGAGGCAGTCCAAAAATCATAACTCACGTGTATTCTTCAAAGCTCATATGACCAATGCATTAATTCTTCTCTCAAGTTCAGCCTCTGATTTACAATGAGAACCATGGGATAAATAGGCTAGAGGGAGGAAAACCTCATGGAGCAACTAGCTATCCCATTGGCCAAGTCAAAATATCTAAACTTGTCCTTGAGGTTTTGCAAAGCCCAAGGCACAAAATATCCCATAAAATATCTAAAAAACTGCTAAAAACGGAAATTATATTGACTTTACATGATTTTCCCATGATAAAAATAGCTTAACGCACATTTGGGAAAAGCGGATTTTTGGAGTTCAAAAATTACAAAAATACTTCATATTTATGCCTGAAAAAGGTCCCCTGACTTGCTGGATGCAAATGGAAGCCTTCCCGATGTCGAAATGAGGCTCATGATGGCTCGTTGGAAAGATCTCTGTGTCTGCTTTCCAATGCAAGTGGAATCATCTCAATCTGATCTCTGAAAGTCCCTCAAAACTGTACCTGTGTGCAAAAACCCAGAAAATAGCAGACTGCTGATATGGCGGGCAGAATGTGCAAAATGAGGCTGTTTTTCGCCAATTTGAGGGGGCGAATGATCTTAAAATGCCCTGAAAATCGCTGGAGACCTGCTCATGAAATTATGGAATCCATTGGTATCACCCTCCTCCCTTGACGACTCATCAAACTGAAATGGCGCATTTATGAGTTTTTGACCAAAAACCCAAAAAATGCCAAAAAACAAAAAGTTTTCGAAACAGGCCCAAAATTGGCATGCATGACCTTCAAAGGTCCATAGAGACATGCTCCGAAGCTGAAGCCAAAATATCGAGGGCTGATGTGCTTTTTTCTTCTTTCCGTGCTAGGCGCCTCTCCTTCAATTTCTTCAATTTTTCTTGTGCTACCTTCAATTTTCGCCTGGCAAACTGATTTAGCTTCTGAAAGTGAAGAGTCCTTTTTCTCTGTAGCTCAAGATCCCTGTTTGCCTTCTCAAGCTTTGTTTCCAAATGCTAGTTAGCCCTCTCAAGCCATGCTTCCTTGTTTTCCTCAATTTCCTGCTCAAAGAGGGCAGTGAGAGGAAAGGCTTCGAATTGAGCTTGTTCTTCTGCTCTCTGTTTCTCCAAGGCTTTTCTAAGCCCGATGGTCCTAGGCCTCTTTCGCCTAGGTTGGTCCTCTTCCTCTTCATCATCAAACTCGCCAATGAGCTCTTCAATCTTTACTTGCGCCTTTTCTGCCTCCTTTTTGTACTTGATCGCCCTTGCTTCGTGGATAGCTACATGAAACTTCATTTGTTTGTTCTCAACCTCCAAGAAATGATTGAAATTCCTTGCCCTTTGAAGATCTTCTTGTAACACCTCAATTTTCCCTTCTTTGTGAATGAGGAGGTTTTCAAGGATGCGTGCCTCATTATCACTGTCATCGCTTGGGATAGGGATGACAGCTGACTTACCTCCATGCTTGGCACTTCCTCCAACTGCACCTTTGCCTTCGAAGGCCAATCTAGCGCTCTTTCTCCTTGGCAAGCTAGAAGTTGTCTTTTTGGGCAATTTCCTCTTTTTAGGAACAGTTTTGGTCACTGTCAAGGAGGCAGCTTCAGCTTGCTATCCTCCCTCAACATCCTGTCCAGCTTGTGGCTCAAAAGATGCTTCAATTGTTTGCTCAACCTGCTGTTCTTCCATCTCTGTCTGCTGCTGTTCATCAACCTCTAGCTGCTGTCCCTCTTCCTGAATTTGCTGTTGTTCATCAACCTCTAGCTGCTGTCCACTGATTTCCAACTGCTGCTGTCCCTCAAAATCTGGCTGCTGCTGCTCATCATCCTCCTTTTCTCCCTGTGGCTCACTGCCCTCTCCTTCTCCTTGTTTACTTGGCTGCCCAGTGGTCATCTTGAGTTTTTTAGGGGTAGGCCTACTAGATAAAGGCACTGGGCGATGGACAGGGTGAGTAGGAGACACATGAACAGGAGGGACAGTGGCGAAATCGGCATGGCTAATGAATGAATCCCATGAAACTCCTTTCTTCTCCAGCTGGTGTAAGAAGATGATTTTGATCGAGGAATGGTGAAAGAGAGAAGGGATTTGCTGAGGTGGAGCTTTCTTTTGGACAGTGGCTGCCATTTTCTCTATGCTTTTGGACAAAAAGTATGGAAGGTTTAAATGCCTGCTCCTGGTAAAATGCATCAACAAGCGAACATGATAGGAAAATATTTGGCTAAACCTCCCTTCACAAGTGAAATATCTCATTATGGCTTTCATCAGCGGAGCATAACTGTCAAGAAGATAGGAGAAAGGAAAAATAGCAGTGATGGTTTCTCTATGTTCTGGCTTGATGAAAGGTTTATAATCCTCCAGATCAAGATGCGCTTGCTTAAACCACTTTTCACCATGATACGGGATCTTGGTAGCCTTGGATACATACCTTGGGGAGATTTTGAAGTCAAGACCTGCTAGCTGGAAGTGTTTGTCCTTGAATCTCAAAGCGCACAAATGTGTAAGTGGCGAGAAACTCTTGACTTCTTCTATCCTCTGACAGAAATCAAGACAGCCTACTTCATGGAAATTGAAAAGCACTGATGGGTGAGCATTGATTTCTTCTATGGAGACAGGCTCATATCTCTTATGTTGTCCGCCTTTGTGATCTCGTTTTGGAGGCATTCTGACTTGAAACAGGCTTTGGAAGAGGCAAACTGCCTTCAATGTATGAAAAATGCTCTGCTGGATTGAAACTGGCCACTACACTGCTTGGACAGATATGGACCCTGTGATTTTGAATAAAATGCAACAATGTTCTTGGAATAAGCCACCTCTGCACTTATTAATAACAGTCCTTCAAATCTGGATATACTTTCAGCTATGTAAACTTCTCAATAGAAAACCATCAATAAAGATGAGACAATATGATGTGTAAGTTTCATGTATGTAGTTTTAAGCAATCATTCCTCTTGGTGAGTCTGCTAGGGATCAACCAACACTGGTATTAGTGTTTTCAAAACAAAACCCCAATATAGAAAAAAACTCTGCTCTTCAGGTCATTCACCTTAAAAAATACCTCTGTCAACAGATTCCTGTAGAGACCATACAGTGGAAAGAAAGGAGACCTTTTGGTTAGGTGAAGTGTTAAAGAAAACACCTTTCACTTGTGACTTTTGAGAAGTCAATCACCACCTTTATACCTATGCCTTTGATGTCAAAATCCAACATTAACAACCTCTGTCTTTCACTATGCTGTTTACCTTTGAAAATCTCTGTCAACCAGTCTTCAACATGATACAATATGGTTTCTAGGAAAGGCAGACTCAAGTTGGATGTATAACTAATGCACAGTGGTTTTTAGGAAATATACTCTCTGCTTGTGAGTTTAAGAGATCAACATAATACCTACACCTCTGTTTTAATATCAAATGCAGTCACCAAGTACTCTGCCCTTTAGACAGTGGCCATTTTTACTTGTGAAGTTTTGAGAAATCTAACACCACTTTGGTACCTCTGTCTTTAATGTCAAAATCTAACCATCAACAATCTCTGCTCCTCAGTGTACTGTGTACTCCTGGCTTCAAATGTTAAACTTGATCATCAACAACCGAGCCTCATAGAAAATGGCCTTATTTCACCCTCAAAATTCCTCTGTCAACAAATCTTCAGAATGATATAATATAGTGTAAGGAAGAAACAGACCTAGTTTGGGTGAAAAATCATTGCACAGTGGTTTTTAGAAAACACCTTCTTTTGCTTGTGAGTTTAAGAGAGCCACCCAAATACCTGTACCCCTGTTTTAATATCAAATTTCAAACACTAACAACTCTGTTCTTCAGAAAATGACTCTGCACCTTTGGAAAGTTTTGAGAAATACAATACCACTTTGGTATCTCTGCCTCCAAAGTTTAGAAACTCATCCACGAACTATGCTCCTCAATGTAACATTTACTCTTAGAGTCTCTTTGTCAATCAGTTTTTCAACATGATAATGAGGTGAAGAAAGAGGGCAAACCTAGGTTAACAATACACAGTGCTTTATGAGGGACACTTTTCTTGTGAAGTTTTAAGAAATCACTTGTATACCTCTGCCTTCGAAGTTCAGATTTGACCACCAACAAACCTTGCCCTCTAGAAAAATGGCCCTATCCACCCTTAGAAATTTTATGTCAACAAACTTACAGTAGTGAAATCTTAGTAAAATAGGAGGGGCAGTTTGTTACAAAGGTGTGCTTGTAAGATAGGCAACAGTCACTCTGCTCTTGAAACCTCTGTTGTCAATAAATACAATGATTTGAAAACGACACAAACTGGTTCTCAACCACAAAACCCCGTATTTCAATCACATCATCTCACTGTGTAGGAAAACTGCTTTTGTTTTTAGCAAAAATGGCAAGGTCCGGGATTTTCAAACAGTTTTGTGACTTATCAACACCTTGCACTCGATGGGAGTTCATAAAAATACCTCGAATTTGATGGATGCTCGCTTGAGAGGATGCAAGAAACCCTGGAGAGCTTGGAAAAGTCGCGCGACAACCTCTGGAGAAAACCCGTCGCGCAAAAGGAATGTGTCGGGTCGGCCTGTCGTGTGGTCGGGCGGCCTCCTACAGGCACGTCGCGCCCACCTACAGGCACGTCGCGCCGGTGTTGAAAGCCTTCGTAAAATGATGCCCAGGCACGTCGCGCCGAATTCCAGGCACGTCGCGCCGCCTCTGAGTGCAGATTTGTGAATTTTCGCCCGGTTTTTCTCGCTTGTTGATGCTGTGGATGCACGGGATTTTGACTTTAGTTTTCTTGAAAGTGAATTTCCCACTTTTACACTTCAAACTTATATCGTTTTTCAAAAAACACTATCAATCGGTCATTTCTATTTTTAAAAGGTAAAATAGAACTGTGGTTTGGCTTTCTTTGCGGAGTTTTTTGTTTTTTTTTGAAAAACCTTCAATCCTTTTAACTTTGGTACGTTCAAAACTGGCTTTGGAGATTTGCCAATCATTTGATCACATGTAGATCGCGGACCTTAGCATAGGTGTGAGGTAGAGAACCTCCGGCTTTGTTTCTTTGGTGGACCTTTCATCACTAACCTTTGGACCCTAAAACAAATCTCCATAATCTTGGGGCTATGTTTGCCACTGTGTCTAATGGTACAGGTACCAGTGGCTGCATCCTTTATGACCTGCAATGTTCTCCAAAGAGGGTCATTTTTATTATAATTTCCTGCTTGACAACTCATGATGCCACATCTCTGCCACTTTTTATTTAATATTGTATCTTTGTGCTAAGTCTGCTCTTTGGAATGATGACAACCGTGTTTGTTTTAAGACTTATAAACAGTGGCAACTTCATCAAAACCAACCTCTTCTGCCTGTTCATAAGATTGTGTACCCATTTGCCTTCCCATCTGAAAAGACAAGCTTGTAGAATATGAAAACAGGGCTTTTTGATACACAGTCCTTATTTTGTTCTGATCAGTGTGTTAAACCCCTTTTTGTCAATAGAAATATTTCATGACTGAACTATGTTCACTGTTTCCCTCTCTTGGTGATTGTTAGCAAGGAAGGGCTATTCATAATGCACCAAAACATTTGAAAGTTGTAATTTGGTATATGACATTGTCTCGTTGCTTGACCTTTCCTCAAGGAGACAGTTTTCTTTTTGGTATCAGTGGCATACATATATTCAATATTGCCTCTTTCCTACTGTAGGTATAGCCTGACAGATAGTTCTTTGAAATAGGAGTATCAGTACCTTTACATTATCAGCACTATCATTCATCTGTGTAGTGACCTTGTTTCAGTCTTTGGTATCCTTCCACTGCTTTCTTGTATCAATCAGTTTCAGCACCCTGCAGTAGCTTTGGCCCTCTACTCATGCATGGAGGAGGCTCTTCATCAGATAAGGTGTCCGGAGACTTTTTGACCATTAGGTTCGACACAGCCTTTCTCTGAATGTGGTGGTAATCAAACTTCTCGAAAAACACCAATCTTAGCATCTTTACTTGCAAGCATCACTGTGTTTTTAGAAGAAAACCCTAGCCACAGTGACACTTTTCTAAGGGTGACTGAGAAATTTATCATTTGGATTGTTTATCTCATGACCTGTTACTTGACAAAAACTCTTTGTGACTATGAAGGTCAGTGCATTTGAAAAAGCTAAGGGCTCTCTTTCTGCCTGTGTAATGGCATTGGTTAACAGCCTCTATTCCATTCGATCTTGAACAAAACAGGCCTCTTATGATTTGGATGTTTACTGCTGACAGGTCCTTCTAAAGTTCAACAATCCATATGGTTTGCAAGTTTGAAATGAGCTCCTTTATCGGGCCAAACTCCCCTTTCCTTTGAGCTTATCATATTCCCACTATATTCCTGTTATGGTCATCAATTACATTCATGAAACCTGAAGATATTGTTTCATTGTTTCAGTAAAGGCAACCTGGACTTTTGCAACCTTCTGAGTCAACACTGGCCTGCGCCCTCTGCTTATGTATGAAGGAGGCGCCCTAACCCTCTGCTTGTAAATGAAGGAGGTTCTGGGCCTTGACAATTTACCATTTTGCTGAGACAGTGGCGACCCTTTCTTACTGTGATTTTCATGATGGAAAGAGCTGTAAGGTCCTGATGAGTGACTTTTGTTTTGCAGCTTCATCTCAGGCTCATAATACATTTAGAAGCAGCTGTTCCTCTAACTGTAAACTCAAACATTTACTCCATGAGATGAAATATATTTCCTGTCTTTGTAGAACCATAGAACACTGTGAAAAACCTAATAGTTAGCTTGAGATTGGATTTTATGCAGTGCTGAGATCTAGGGGGTGTGAGTGGCGCGACTTAAGGCTGTTTGTCAACTTCATTTGCAAATTAAGGGATCAGTCATGGTAGGTCTACTGCAGATGGGGGCTTTTTTGGCTTTTGATGATTGCCAAAGGTGAAATGTCCTAAACGCCACTTCTTAACATAGGGGAGACTTTTGAAACAGATGTGAATTTGCCTTTCAAGGCTGATGGGCAGGTCAATAAGGCTGAAGCTAGATAGGATTGTGATATGAGGTTTTTGATGTTGCTAGGGGTGGACTGAATAGGTAGAAAGGCGAAAAAAGTTTTGGGAGGGTTTTCTGGATGACATATTGACATAAGGAAATCAGTTTCTAGAAAACCCAACTGAAGATATAGTCATCACTAACATGTAAAAAATACTGATGGCTAACAGTGGCTCCATTTGGGGAGGGCAGCTCCTCGTCAGGAGGTGTCCAGAATTCAGTTTTTTGGCTTATGAAGACCAGTGCCTTATCCATTGGTGCAAAATTTACCTTTTTCTTGATGTTATTTCTGAAAAGTGTCAGCATGTTAAACATCAATGATACTTCTACCTACCCCACTATCTTTCCTAACATTTTTTCTTCTGTTTGGCGCATTTGAACTAGCAGCCTTTTGACAATGCATATTTTTCTTTTTGCAAAATGAAACTATCTATTTCTACTCTTATATCTGCCGAGAGTTCAGATTAAGCTGATGAACTCCTTCATTTCTCTACCTAAAACTAGATCAACTGTCAAGATTAAGCAGTTTGACAGGATTTCATTCTCTAATCTACAACATGAAATTTAAAAATGATCAAATCAGGATTAAGCAGTCTGATTTGTCATGCATTTGCGGCATAAAAGACAAGCTGCACACAAATGTTATTCTGCAATAAAAGGAAACTAGACAAGCGGGCTTAAGATGTACAATATATTTTTCATCCCTTGCTTCTCTCTTTGGTTCTGTTTTAGGCATGTGGAACCAGAATCTCTCCCTAATCTAAGCTCTGTGATAAGTCAATCTTACACAATGTTGACTATCTTGACACTCACTAACTTATCAACAAATAAATTTAAACATGCTCAGCTATGATTAGGCTAGATAGCTGAACAAGACATTGAAGCACTAGTAGCGGCATTTAGACTTGCTCGCTTTCCGAAAGACTATTTTTTGGAACATGGGGCATTTGTTCTATCTTCACTTGCCCTCTTTTCTGCTTTTTACTGTTTTTGACTTTCCTATCTTTTACTGTTTTTGATTTTTCCATTTTTTCAATATTTCAAACAATGGTATGTATAATGACTGAAAATGTTTCAAACTCAAAAATCTTGGAAATGACGGAATTTCAGCATCTTATCCTCGTAAGGATCTCCTCTCACCCTTGGCCCACTTAACTCTTGAAAAGAGAAATTTGGGAAATTTTCTCTCTCTAACATGACATAGGGATTCATGCAAGAATCTCTAAACAGCCCGGTATCCTCCCTCTGTACCTCTCTGAATATCTGATTTCCACTCCTTTCCTTACTGTATGCTTTCTTCAGGTAATGTATGTACTCTTGATAATTCTTAAAATAGATAGTGACATCATCAAGGTATGTAACAACACAGAAATTTAACACTGGGAACATGGCTTTCATGAACAGATTTCTGATATTGGGTGGTTTAGCAATTTTGAACTTGAAATCAGATTTACCTCCCACAAACTGGAAAAAATCTTTAAGTTGTCTACCTTGTAAAGGAATTTGATGATTATGATCTGAAAGATGATCTTGCAAGAATACATCATTAGAAACATTTTCAATTGGTGAATCACGATCTTGAGTAGAACAAACATGATTTTTGTTATATGGAGATGCAGTATTATTTCTAAAATCAAAGCAGATTCTATGGCCATTATTTTTCTCCTTGATCATTTCGGTTTGTTTCAGTTTGCTGTGTTTGTTTCTGTTAAAGTTGTTCTTTGGGGAAAAGGTAGTGATACAATGTTTTCCCTTGTTTTTCCTGTAGAAACTAGTATTTTGCATGAGATTCCTGATTTTAGCCTTTCTAAGTTCTTCATGAAAAGACAAAATATGAGCCAATTTCAGTAGTTCAGGTATGCCAGGATTATGACTGTCATCCTTGCTCATAAAAAGTTTATTTGGCATTTTCTCAAGATGTTGAGCTACTGAGGTTATAGTCAAAGTTTTATTTGCAGTAGGAGGGTCACATGATGGTAAATCTTTGAGGTATGGTAGAAACATCAAACTCCCTTTCTCCCGGTTTCCAAATAGGTTTATGATGTGAAGGTCTTCTAAAGCTTTTACCCGGAAGAAATTTCCACAAGTTACTGCTGGTGTTTGATTAAAGCTAGAGCAATTTGCTTGATAGTACATGAGAGTTTGTGCTTCTTGCTCTAACCCCACTTTAGAGAGGGGAAACTTACTTTCCTCAAGACACAGTTGTTCATGATCATGGTAGTTTTGAGTGTCCAGCTCATCATAAGGTACCAAGGACAACTGATGTGGTGGATCTAAGTCTATATCAGCTTCCTCTGACTCTTCCTCCAAGTTTACATCAATATGCATAATGAAAGAGTTTAAGTCGGAGCGCAAAGAACACATTGGAATGTTATCGGGCCTATCTTGACTGCTAATCATGTATTTCATGTGTGATTCGCGGTAGAGTATCCTGTTCTGACCAAACACGGGAATGGTGGCATATGACATGTCCAGTTGAATATTCCCTTGGAGTTTGGCTCCCCAAGATCTTGATAGAAGCATCCCATACTTGGGAGGAATGTCTGCCACTACTATATCCATGATTAGATGTTTCGCGGGTATTTGGGCTAGACTAAAGCAAAGGTCTTTGATTAAACCTAGGCATTGGACTCTGCTTGAATCAAATGAGTATAAGTCTTTGTATGGTCTTGTGATTTCCAAGCCTAATCTTTCCATAACTACCTTCGGCATAAGATTATGCGAGGCGCCGGAGTCCAGCATGGCATTGTGGAGGATTTGGTCATGGATGTTTAGGCTAATGTAAAATGGAAGAGTAGCTCCCTCTTGAAATTTTCCCTCTATCTTTGGACCAAGCAATACTTCAGGAATGTCATCAGTGAGATTAACAGTGTTTGCATCATTCCCTAGATTTAGGACCTTTAGTACTTGGGATTTATAAGAGTTTTGGGCAATGAGTTCAGTAAGAGGCATGGTGATTTTGATCTTAGCGATTTCGCCTTCAAAGCTAAAAGGCACTTGAAGTTTAGATATGTTTGTTTCAGCTTTTTCAGCTAAGACCTTGTCTATGTTCTGAGTTTGTTGACCTTGTTTAGGGGTTTTTCTTACCATAGTTGTTTTGGTGACCTTGGTAGAAGTATCAGGAGTATATGAGAGAGGACTAGTTTGGGTAATTTTAGCTTGGCTTTGATCAGTCTTTTCAACCTTGATTTTGTCACTACTTGA
This sequence comes from Pinus albicaulis, assembly GCA_034641835.2. Lineage (NCBI taxonomy): Eukaryota > Viridiplantae > Streptophyta > Pinopsida > Pinales > Pinaceae > Pinus > Pinus albicaulis. Next base: position 1,962,080,015 of record CM076578.1, on the reverse strand, counting down.
TGCTTTTTTGAGGATGGTATCTGGGGTTTTAGCAGTATCAGAGTTACCTCTCTTGACATTATCTTGGTTTCTCTTGCTCCTAAGGTCATATTGCCTGTGGGCTTCTTCAATAGCATTTTGAAATTCTATGGCAGGGTCATCAAGATCCTCATAATTGGTCTCATCTTGATCAGGCGAAAAGAAGGCTTGTTCTTCTTCGGTGAGGCACACCTCACCTTCATTGTCAGACCCTATGAGGTTTAAATGATGTTCATCAAGAGGTTCTGAGTCCCTATCATCTTCTTCTACATAGTTTTCATTGAATGGTGGCCTGATCTGTTGGTCATTATCCCTTGGTCTGTTTTGGGGCTGTTCCCTCCTAAAGTTTTGGTTTCGGTTTCTGATTGGAGGGTTTGGCTGGTTGTCTCTAACAGGAGATTTTTCATTGATCTTTTCCCACATTTTAGCCATGGATTTGACTAAGTCATCTATTATGGGATCTAGGGAAGGTGACGAAGTGGAGACCTCATCTCTATATGTGACCTTTCTTTCTGATCTAGTCCTAGCTCTTTTTTCAGCTAAGTTGGCATCTGCTTTTATAGCTATTTGTTGCATTTCCTCCAAGGTAGGGGGATCTTTGTCTCTCAAATGATATGTCATGTCCGGATCAAAACCCTCGGGAAATTTTGCCAAAGCTAAACCAAGTGGAGGTTTGAAATGAGGTGGGAGGGAGTTATATACACTGTTGAACCTAGTACAGTAAGCTTGGACACTTTCCCCATTTTCCCATTTTAGATTGTTATATTCTGACAGGATTTGAATGGGGTTTCTTCGGATTTCCCACCTATTTCTGAAGATTTGATGCAGTTCGGGGATATTATGGATGCTGTTTGGGGCTAAGCTTTTGAACCATGCTTTGGGTTCACCACCAAGACTTTGGGCAAATATTCTCATTCGGACAGTCTCGTCTTGTACCTCTAGGTATTCATAAGCATCAGTCATTCTACTTATATGTTGTTGAGGTGTGGTGGTGTCTTCTCCAGTAAAGTGTGGGATCTTGTCCTGATATTTGTTTGGGAGAGGAGCTAAAGGTGGTGGCAACACCAAAGGTGCGTACCAGGCTGCCATGACTGGAGCAAATGGATGATGTACAAGATGAGGACTAGTAGGCTGAAATGAAGTGGTTTGAATAGGTGTAGCGGATGAACTTGGACTAGTGATCTGGTTTTGAGCAGATCTAGGATGATAGGAGCCAAATTGATAAAGAAGCTGGAAATCAGGAGGAGTGGCTGGTGAAGCTTCTCTAATAGGACTCTGTGGTGGGTTTAGGGGTTCAAGATCGTCGAATTTTATCTTACTATATGATTTGCTTCGGGGAAGAGCTTGTGATGACTCTAATTCCGAAGGTGAATCTAGAAGGATATTGCGAGTTTTAGGTACAGATCTTGTTCTACGGATGGATCTATCGGTAGCTAGATGATCGGTTTCAGAAGCTTGCCACAGAATCTTCTCTGGGTCATCTACTATGATAGGGGGATTTGGGTCTGGATGGGATCTGGTATTGATTCTTCGTGAAGCCAGATTTTAGATCCAGGGTTCAGAGAGAATGGTATTGGTGAATGTTTTGGATGAGTGATTTTTCTAAAGTTATACTAAGGCGAAGGATGGTCAAACATAGAAGGGATGGATTAGTGGAGTCGCCAGGTGGAAATGGATTGTTTTTGTGAAGATAGCTATGGTCCACCACCAAGACTAATCTGAGAATGTTTTTGGATTTTCTAAGTTTTATGTGCAGCCTATGGTTTGTTAAAGTATTCTAGACTTGTTTCAACACTTTGCTAGGGTGATGAGAACAAAAAGAGTTTACTCTAAAAAATGAGTCTAGGGACTGCTTGCTTGTTTATGGTACCTAAAGGACTAAAAAGTCTATAAGAGTTTGCTGGACTATTATGAACTCAGTGTCCCACCATCTCCCGCTATGTTAGTGAGTGATGGGAAAGGTTTATCGGATAGTAGCCTAGAGCTTGGTAAAATAGTAAGGCTTACTAGAGTTTAGTGGAGTCGCCAGGTGGAAAATTGGTTGTTATGAGATATGTTTGTATGGTCCACCACCAGTAATGTCAAAAGCCAATCTAGAGGAGTGTTTTGGGGTTTTTCTGAGTTTTATGTGCAACCTAAAATGTAAGAGTGTTATAAACTTGATTCATCACTTTGCTAAGATGGTGAAGCAGAGAGTTTACACTAAATGACTCTAGAGGCTTATGGTTCAAGTTTAAAATTTGAAGGACTAAGGAGCCTATAAAAGTTTGCTAGACTATCATGAACTCAATAGGTCCCACCGTGATCGCCATTATGTTAGGGTCCCGTGATTTGGCCGATTGGCTAGCCAAATGACGATGTAACATCAAACCAAGCTTTGGAGCCCAAGGACCTAGCCTTCCTGGACTCGGAGAGGGCTCTCTCTATATGTGTAAAAGATGTCGGTGTGTTTACTTACGGTGTTCTGATATTAGGCTAGTTATGAAGTATGTTTTTAGTTTTTTGGTTTTTTAAGTTTGTGAGGGATGAAACTGATCAAATACATAAACTGGATAACAAGATGTAGATAAATTGGGCTATGGGGTCAAACAGGTCAAGGAAGCTATGAGGTGATGATGTAAGGCCGCTGTAGGGCCAATTTGATTCACGGTAGAAGGGATCTTTGGGAAAAATGGGTTAAATGGACAACAAGTTGGTGAAAGACAAAGGGATTTCAAGTGTAACTAGTTGATAGCAGACATAAACATTTTATAGAAAGCCATTAATCATGTTAAATGTAACTATGAGCTAATTAATACATAGAAATCAAACATTCCAGCCATACATAGAGGTATAAGACCCTCTAACTTCGGGAAATGGCTATCAGACTTTGGGGAAAACACATGAGACAAACTAACAACTCATAAACTATGCCGGAACGCCTAAACATAGTCTCTAAGTCATTGGGCACTTAGACAAATAAGTTTTCATAGTTTTAGGCAAAGGGCTAGATCGGGACTAGGCCTCCTTGGTTCAACAAAATGATCAACAAATCAGTCAAAGAGAAAGTTTTATGGGCAGAACTATGGGCAGCTGATAGGTAGGTAGGGAAAACCATACATCCTACTCAACATACATGGAACTGATGAATAAAACTTAGCAACAACACCTTAGGTTACTAAAGAGAAGCTAAGAATTCTTTAGCATAACTAAGGGAGAAGAAAACATCAAGCTATGAAGATTTGGGGATTTTGAGGTGCCTCCATGGGCATGTCACAAAATCAATCTTTACTGATCTATAGCAGCAAGAAATATGAATTATGAGTGAAAACTAGAAGACAAAACACATTAAGAAGCACTATACCATTCTACCATGTCAAGGAATCCATCAACAAGCCTTCACCATTCCTCAAAAGCATCCAAGAGGCGGTCCAAAAATCATAACTCAAGTGTATTCTTCAAAGCTCATATGACCAATGCATTAATTCTTCTCTCAAGTTCAGCCTCTGATTTACAATGAGAACCATGGGATAAATAGGCTTGAGGGAGGAAAACCTCATGGAGCAACTAGCTATCCCATTGGCCAAGTCAAAATATCTAAATTTGTCCTTGAGGCTTTGCAAAGCCCAAGGCACAAAATATCCCACTAAATATCTAAAAAACTGCTAAAAACAGAAATTATATTGACTTTACATGATTTCCCAATGATAAAAATAGCTTAACGCACATTTGGGAAAAGCAGATTTTTGGAGTTCAAAAATTACAAAAATACTTCATATTTATGCTTGAAAAAGGTCCCCTGACTTGCTGGATGCAAATGGCAGCCTTCCCGGTATCGAAATGAGGCTCATGATGTCTCGTTGGAAAGCCCTCTATGTCTGCTTTCCGAAGCAAGTGGAATCACCTCAATCTGATCTCTAAAAGTCCCTCAAAACTGTACCTGTGTGCAAAAACCCAGAAAATAGCAGGCTGCTGATATGGCGGGCAGAATGTGCAAAATGAGGCTGTTTTTCGCCAATTTGAGGGGGCGAATGATCTTCAAATGCCCTGAAAATCGCTGGAGAGCTGCTCATGAAATTATGGAATCCATTGGTATCACCCTCCTCCCTTGACGACTCATCAAACTGAAATGGTGCATTTATGAGTTTTTGACCAAAAACCCAAAAAATGCCAAAAAACAAAAAGTTTCCGAAATAGGCCCAAAATTGGCATGCATGACCCTCAAGGGTCCATAGAAACATGCTCCGAAGCTGAAGCCAAAATATCGAGGGCTGATGTGCTTTTTGCTTCTTTCCGTGCTAGGCGCCTCTCCTTCAATTTCTTCAATTTTTCTTGTGCCACCTTCAATTTGCGCCTGGCAAATTGATTTAGCTTCTGAAAGTGAAGAGTTCTCTTTCTCTGTAGCTCAAGATCCATGTTTGCCTTCTCAAGCTTTGTTTCCAAATGCTGGTTGGCCCTCTCAAGCCATACTTCCTTGTTTTCCTCAATTTCCTGTTCAAAGAGGGCAGTGAGAGGAAAGGCATCGAATTGTGCTTGTTCTTCAGCTTTCTGTTTCTCCAAGGCTCTCCTAAGCCCGATGGTTCTAGGCCTCTTTCGCCTAGGTTGGTCCTCTTCCTCTTCATCATCAAATTCGCCAATGAGCTCTTCAATTCTTACTTGCGCCTTTTCTGCCTCCTTTTTATACTTGATCGCCTTTGCCTCATGAATGGCTGCATGAAACTTCATTTGTTTGTTCTCAACCTCCAAGAAATGATTGAAATTTCTTGCCCTTTGAAGATCTTCTTGTAACACCTCAATTTGCCCTTCTTTGTGAATGAGGAGGTTTTCAAGGATGCGTGCCTCATTATCACTGTCATCGCTTGGGATAGGGATGACAGCTGATTTACCTCCATGCTTGGCACTTTCTCCAACTGCACTTTTGCCTTTGAAGGCCAATCTAGCGCTTTTTCTCCTTGGCAAGCTAGAAGTTGTCTTTTTGGGAAATTTCCTCTTTTTAGGAACAGTTTTGGTCACTGTCAAGGAGGCAGCTTCGGCTTGCTGTCCTCCCTCAACATCCTGTCCAG